>WEIV01021795.1:2995-19373 GCA_013390005.1 Calyptomena viridis
ATGGATGCCCCTGCTACCTGAAACCACCTTTTTTTACAAAGCACAATCTCACAAGAAAATGAGAAATTAATGAATCCAGTTAACCAGCTTATCCCAGAGTGAAGTTTGAACCCCACAGGACCAAGCTGGCTGAGATTACACCTAGGAGTCTGTTATCATTCCAGCTCTGGGAGCAGGGGTTGCTTTTACATTGTGAGGTGGTGGTTACAGTTCAACTCTTTGTTTAATTTGATGAAAACAAAGCCATATTTTGACTTTTCTCTTTGGTCAGCTGGACTTAAAAACGTGAAAACTTGCAAAGGTAATAGCATTCATACATGCATATGGGACTTAAAATGGTGATGCTAATGCAGACATGTGTGCCACCTCAAAATATGTTAAAGGGCCCTGTGGACAAAAGCCAGCTAAGTTATAGAAAATGTAAAAGGAAAGCCTTTATTAAATCTGGAGTGCAGTAGTTTGAGTTCAACAGTTTAATTTCTGACCTAAAGGAGAAATACAATCACTCATACGTTGCTTTTGGTTCCTAATTTAAAAACTTTCCCAATTACCAGAAAGTGCTGGAAATTAAATCACTTTTTTTTTTAATTAATAAAAACACTAAGAAAAATGGAAAATTATGTGTAATCTCTAGTAAGAGTTTCTTTTCAGCAAAAGTAATAAAGTAATCTGCTAAAGGAATTCTCTGATGAGATAAAAGAAAACTGAAATGACAAAGCATTTAGTGCCAACTCAGAAATTTGGAGCATATTTTTCAGAAAGGGAATTCTTCTGGACTTGTTTTATGCCTTCAAAGCCAGGGATCCATTTAATCATAGGAGCAGAAAATCTAATGCACTGGTAGCTGTCTGTTTTTCAGATTTATTTATTTTGCATTTACATTTGAAATTGTTTGAAAGCATGAAACAGAAAATTGCTTTCCAAAATCCATGCCTTCAGTGACTAGTACCCCTAAGAAAATTAGACAAGTTCTGACCACAGATCCAAACTGCTAATGTGTGTGGCGAAGAAGAGGGGAGGAGGAAGCAGACAGTCAGCTACTGATGCAGACAGAACACAAAATTCCAGCACAATGAAGCATGAACAGGAGTGGTGGCAGAGAAGAAAGCTAATTTCACTGGGTCTGCTGAGATGGGGCAATATCAGGTTATCATATTGTAGTTAAGCCAGGAGCAGCCACTGCCAGCAAAACCAAACCTAGTTTGCTTCTTGGCTGAAAACTTAAATATCAACACCCTTTAATTATGCATAAAAAGATAAACAAAGCTAGCAGCTTTAAAGTACTGTTATTAATTGCACCAAATGTTACTGAAAGGTTGAATTATTCATAGTTATAGTTCTCAGGGGTTTCTTGATTAAGGGAAATAAGCAGAATTTGATGTGAATATCTCATTTCACATAGCTTTCTCAGTTTGCCTAATCCAAAAACCAGGGATATATTTTACATGTCAGATCTGCACAAAACACGTGTATCTGCTAGTTCCTTAGCAACCTTCTGGGATATGCCTGCATCTACTCCCATAAACCCTGCATATCAGAAACCATCTCCAGTGATTTTCCAAGGATCAGTGGATTTTGCCACGATACCATTCATGTGCACTTAGAGTAAATAATTTCATGTACTTACAGGATCATTGCTGTGTTTTGGGTTTTATTGAAATGTTTCTCTGGGAAAATAATATGTAAACACACTTCATTGAGAGCCCTCTATATGAATAAAGAAGACTGTAAGCAGTATTAGCCACATGTAATTTTGTAATAACTGAGAACAAATAATACTCATTCAGGAGTACAGTTGTTCTTGTTATGGTCCTGGTCCTCTTTCCTCTCTGCTTTTTAGCTTGAGGTAGTTGCCAAAATGAGCATAAACTTCTGAACAGGAAGACTTTAAAAGAACAATATATCTTTATAGTTTATGCAATTTCCTCTTCAGAATGAGAAATCATCACATTTCAGTTATCCTTACAGCACATGTGCCTTAGATTTATCATTATGGTGTAATTTATGAGTGATTTGAACTTTATCAAACAACCCTATATTTTGGTAACTTACATATGGTAACAGACCAAGGGACAGCTCAGCTGAGTAATTTTTACTTGTGTGGGTAGTGGAAACTAATTGGAGAAGGAAGTAAGGATCTCTTGCCCGAGATAGTGTTTTCTGACTTCAAATTGGACTCAAAATGTTCACTGCAATCAGGAGTGTGTGGGTCTCATCCAGAAGCTTATGTAGCATATGTGAAAGTCTTCAGTGAATCCAGCTGAAGAGCTTCCGTTTAGCTGCTCCTGCATCTGTGTTTTGTTGATGGTGTTTTGACACTGAATGCATTATGGCATTATTATTTGGTGTATCCAATACTCTTCCATGAATAGGAGCTTCAAGACTGGACCTCCTTACTTCTGGTGAAGTTGGTGGAGTTTACCCTAAGTGCCTTTTAACAAGAGCAGTAGTGACAAGTAGGACAAGGGGGAATGGCTTTAAACTGAAAGAGGTGGGTTTAAATTACATATTAGGAAGAAATTCTTTACTAGGAGTGTGGTGAGGCACTGCAACAGGTTGCTGAGAGAAGCTGTGGATGTCCCATTTTAGAAGTGTTCAGCACCAGGTTGGATGGGACTCTGGGCAACTTGATCTAGTGGAAGATGTCCTTGTCCAAGGTTCCTTTCAACCCGAACCATTCCATGATTCTATTCTATTTGTGGCAAGTGAAAGTATTATATTAGTGTTAATAAACAGCTGGAAAAATCCTGTCTTTTAAAGTAACTGAAGGCTTTATTGTTTCCTTCACAGAGTCAAATTCACATCAAATATTTTTTTTGTTTAAGAATGAGAAGAAAATCATATTTATGTTCAACTTTGCCTTACAAGCAAATGGCAAGTCATAGTACTTTAAGTCACATTTGAGTATGTTAAGACCTAGAAAGACTGAGCAAAAATCAGATAGGTCAGATATATAAATACCTGTTTAAATAAATATAGAGACCCTCTATAGAGATAATGTATATATGAATATACATTTTAAATAAATGGAATATAGAGATGTAGATTTGCATATCCGTTTAAGTAGTTATACAAAATTTTTGCATGGAAATACATCTGACTAATTTTTGATGTGATGAATGCTCTATCTGTCCTTTCACACATTTGTGTAATAAGGAAGAAATTGTATTCACACTTTCCTTATCAAAATTAATAGCAGGTTAAAAGCATGTAAATATGATCTTTAAGTAGCTTTTAAATATGATAAAAACTATAATTTACCTTTCATATATTAGTTTCTATACAAAATAAAGAAAGATTTAGTCCAGGGTTGCTTATGTTCTCCACCCAATACATCCTATTTCTGTGGCTAGGATCACAAGACATGCCTGAGAGGAGAGAAATCTCCTGATGTGGTTTATAAGAAAGAGATGACAAATTTCCAGTAGTTACCATTTCCTTGTATGATGATGCTGGGCTGGGCATGAAGCTGAGCCCCCAGGCAATCTAATCGTTGCAGCTCCTGATAGCTCACTTCAACCAGATCTGTAATCCTGTTGATCCTATTCATCCTATTCTCCATCTGAGTGGTTGTTTGAACACCTGCTTCAGAGGATGGATCTTCTTAAAATAAATTATCTCATAAATAACTGATACATATAGCTTGGGCAGCAAAGGACAAATAAGAGGCATGTGAAAGTTTTCACGGGGTGTAGTTTGTAGTCATGATGAGGACCACTTTCCCCTGTGTCATCATTTTCCCTGACACTGCCACTGATGGCTTCTCAGCCAGGTAAGAGTGTTTGTGCCAACTGCTGTGCCAACTGGCCTCACAATGACTTCTTTGGTACATCTATGCTGTGCAATGATGTGGTGCAGAGGTGTGAGGATTACACTTGCCCTGAGCTGTTATGTCCACACTGTGTTGCAGCATCATGCAGGCTTGAGTCCCATCAACAGCATATTTCAATACTATTGTTCCATGACCCAGGTCTGCAAACTCTTCACTACATTTTCTGTGATAGATTTGGTCATTGTTACTCACACATTTCTCATTTTGATCATTTCAGCACATAGTTCCATTTTAGTTATGACGATATTATACAAAGACAAATTCAGGCCAGCAAATAGTGACCGAGACAATCACTATCAAAACCTGAGCTCCACATCCAAACTCAGAAAAGCATAAAAGTTGGTGTGGTTGGCAACCCTAATCCTATTCAGTTGGTTGTTTGAATTAGAGTTTCTCCTAACTGCATTTCCACATGTTTTGTAATGTTGCATTCCAATGAGAAAAGAATCTTATTATGGAATTACTGTTTCTAGCAAGTCACTGGAGCTCATTGCCTCCAAGGATTGTGA
Source organism: Calyptomena viridis (assembly GCA_013390005.1). Taxonomy (NCBI): domain Eukaryota; kingdom Metazoa; phylum Chordata; class Aves; order Passeriformes; family Eurylaimidae; genus Calyptomena; species Calyptomena viridis. The sequence continues at coordinate 7,337 of WEIV01021795.1, forward strand.
GGTTTCAGGATAGATACTCTCAGAAGTGGGTTTCAGCTCAGTGGAGACATCCCATGTGCTCTCAGGGAAGTCAGCCAGAGTCTTGTTCTACTCTGTCAAGGGAATTGATAAAGGATTGATTGACCAACTTTTCCCTAAATAAGGATAATCATTTGCTTCTTAAACTTCAACCCAGTGCTTTGGCAAGTAGAAAGCCTGTACCGGTGCCAAATCTGTAATTACTTTACTAACAGAGATGACATGTATTCCTGTTCTGTATGATCCTATTTATTGCTGGCTATGAACAAGTCAAATAATAGGAACCTCATCCCTGCATCTGTCTCTCAGCATGGTGAGCTTTGACCTAGGCTTTGAGCAGGTTTTAAAGAGGAAGGGAAAAATATAACGAAGCAAGAAAAAGGAAAAATACATGAAAATACTGAGTTGGTAGATATTGCAGAAAACATGTGCTGTTTCAAGGATAATAAGGGACATATTTCTGGGTTTTGCACATGCATCAGGTGCATTTTGCATATTGCAAGGTGAAGGCGTCTACTGCTGCAAAAAGCTGCCACAGTGTCTCAGTACGTTCTTAAAATATACAGATTGTGCCACATGTTGTTGTACTCATCACTCCATAAGGGTCTGACTTCTGCCACTATGTTCTCTATTCTGTTGTGTTGTGGTCTACTTCTATTCTATTCTATTCTATTCTATTCTATTCTATTCTATTCTATTCTAACCATTGGAATTTTCAATAATAAATAGTTAAAATAAATAAAACTGAACAATGAAATGTTTTTTCTTGCTGTTTCATAGGGAGATAATAATGTATTCAACATGTGATTTTATTTTAATTTAATTTATTTCTCCCATATCCTTGATTTATGAATATGCATGGAATTAATTCATCATCTTCAGACACAGGATCCCCGAATAAGGACTTCTACCTCTTTTTTATGTTTGATTACAATGTTGCTGCAATTAACAAACTCCTTCATAGTCCCATTCACCTGACTGCTTTATTCTAGTTTCTTGACAGGTTTGCTTCACTGCTTGTGCATGTGTATACATATGTATACAAACACATGTATGCATAATGTACCAAGTTAGCAAAAATATTCATTGTTATGAAGTAAAGGGGTCAGTGACCTCTAGGTGCCATATGCAAGTTATTTAAAATTCCCTCTGTGTTTATCTTGAATATTTTCTCACCTGGTTTATTGAGTAGAACATACATTTTTAAATGACCAAGCAGGGAATGTAGGTCCTTTTTTCTAAAACTTTTTTCCCCTTATGTGCAGCAGCAGCTGCCTGCTCTATTATTGTTTTTTGTCGCTAGCAGGCTTTTTGGGTGTGTGCCAATGATTTCGTGTGGGGAGCAGGACGATTTGCATCTGAATGGTGAATGGCAAGGCTGGGCGTGGGTGCACTCAGCCACACCAGGTGAGGTAGAACAGCCGCTTCCAGCTCACCTGGAGTAATTAATTCAATAAAAAGTTAATTACAACAAAAGGGAAAAACAAACTTCCATATAACAGATGGCAAATTTTTGGTGTGATGGAAACTAAAGGGATTTTCTTTTTAAGTACCATTATGGTGTACCCTAAATGGTACACAAAATTCTCTCTCAGTATATACTTAACTAATTGCATGTGATGTTTCTGTATACTGGCTCTGCTGTGCTTTTTGATACATATTTCCTTCAGTTCCCTATATGTGTGAGTTCTTACTCATAAAACTTTTCATCAACACATAGTATTCCTGGCAGAGTATATTTGTGGCTTGGTTCCTGAAGGAGTTGCAAGTCCTCTGTGTCCATCAGTCACTCCTCTTCCAGAAACTTTTGAACCTGACAGTCAGGATGTCAGCCAAACTGCAGAAAGGAGCAGATGTCTTATGAAAACTGAGACTGGGTAGCAAAGAAAAACCCTGTCAACTCTTCTATCCAGAAAAGGCCACGGCATAAAGTTTAGCCCTTTCCCAAAGCCATTAACTGACCCAGCAGCTGAGAAATAGAGACTGGAGGTCAGACAGGAGGCAAGTACGTAGCTGGACAGTTTACACAGAGGACAGTTCACACGCATCTTCTGCTTAGCTGACAAAGCTGAGTGAAAATATGGAAGAAGAGAAAGAAAATATGCTGAAGATGGCCACAAAACTATTCCTTAATAAAGTTAAGCACACATGTTGATGGTACGGGTTGTAAAAGTTAAGGGGCAGAGCTGGGCTTTAGTGGAAATAGCCTTGAGAAACTGTGTTTAATTAATTTCAATGCTTGTAGACTAAACTCTTGACAAAGAGAAATTTTGTGTACAGAACAAAATTCGATGGTACTAGAATAATGTTAAAAAGATTGAACTGAAAGTTCCTTGCTATTGTGCAAGCTAACAACATGTTTATAACAATTAGCTGCTCTAACTTTCAGAAATGAGAAATGCCTATGAATTCATATGAATCTTGGAGGGATCCTGATTTTTAAAATACTAAGTCTCCATGTGAGAAATTAATCTGAGGTATTAATCTCAGCTCCTGCTAAGGTAGTCTTTCAGTATCAATTGCTACAACTGATACATGATTTAAAGTGTTTAAAAAATGAGAATATTGTGGAGGCTTAATGTTTTTCAAAGACTTACCTAGTCATTCCTAGTGCATTTTGCATTTCTCCCCCCTCACTGTAGTAGGAGGTTAGGTTCTTTTCAAAAAGCCTGATGGCACCAGACTAAACAAAAATATGTTTTAGAGCAGGCAGAAGAAGAAAACCATTTCTGCTCTCAGTAACAGGTCTGATCCCACATCAGTTTAATGCTTTCCATCAAGCCAACACACACAGAGCATTTATCAAAATTTAAGGTTTCCAGCTGGAAGAACTCTATTCAAAAGAGTGCCAAAATTTTCCATCATTTTCAGCACCAGTAGGCTTAGGAAATCCTGGTCCTGTTGTTGTCAGTAGGCAGATTTGGTGTTCTCTATTGCCTAACAGAAAAAAGGAAAGGAGGGGATGATTTATTTTACAAGATAGCAACTTCCCCACACACTCTCACACCATCTGAAGGTAATTAAAAGTTGCTGGTGTAGTTAATCACACTAATAGTGAAGACAGACTTCCACCATAGATCTGGGTGGCAGTGTTGATGGTACAGCCATGTGTATTTAGCATCCTTCTGGGGATCCTTCTTGCCCCTGCCCTGCTGTGGCTCCAGGCACCTCTGACAGCACGGGAACTCTGTACCAGCTATCAGATGAAATGCTCTGCTGTCTAAGAAATAGTAAATGTAGAGACATACTAAAGCAAAAACACGTGTGGTTTTGCTGCCAACTACATCCTAAATGATCTTGATATGAATGTTTTACTGCTACATACAATGAGAAAGCTGGTGACATTCTGTGTCTGCTCTCTCTGATGCAGATCTTCTGTTTTCCACAGAAGATGGCCAGGGAAACCTCACACAGTGAGGCTTGATGTGTGCTCTGTAGCAGTCTTTCTGTTTGCTACCATACTGCACTAAATTTAATGAATGTTGTTTGGTTTTTCAACTGGAACAAATAAATCTGTCAGTATTTTAACTTGAGCTTGTTTTACATGCTGCAGTTAACATTCCTTAAACCTCTGTGTTTGATACTGTATTTGGAAGCTCACTTCATAATTATAGGTGGGGCTGCTGGGCTCCTTATTGTTCAGGCTACTCTGGACCTGAACCAAGGCTTTGTAATGAAGGAGACAGTTGTCTGAGGGACCCTTGCTTGATTATTTGTTTGATAGATCTGCAAGATGTAGGTGCCCAGGGCAGGGGATTGTCTGTGAAAGAGATTACTTTTGTAGTAAAGGCACTTCAGCATTGCTCAGATCAGTAGGAGTCTCTTTCTGCCCTTACCAACAGATTCTCATGCAAGTTGTTTTCAGCAATGACTTCTGATTGTGGTATCTTATTTCTTTTGTCTACCCCAGATGAGAGGTTAGAACAAGGTCAGGAGAAGTATGTAATGCTTAGAGATGTAAATGGTAGCACTCTGCACTTGAAAAGATCTTTGAAAACCAGTGTCACCTCAGATCAGAAACCTCAGAATGAGGTTTCACATAAGATCTCAATCTTTCTGTGTTCCAATTCCTCATTTGTAAAACAGGGATAATCAATTGCTGTCCCAGGAGGATATTGTGGGGAAAAAAAAAAAAAAAGCAAGCATTGATACCCATAAAGCACTGGGGTACAATAATGGTGAAGACATAGAAAAGATTGTGAAAAAAATTATTTTAAGATCTAGGTAGGGTGCCAACTGTAGAGCTGAGGACCTCACACTGAGTAATAAGGAAGAGAGAGTTATTACAAAGTCACTCATTAAATGTGCACCAGCCAGTCTGCTCTGGATAAGGTGAAATTCACTTGATAATAATAGACTTTAATTACTCACATGCTGTTGTAACACACACAGTGTGGCTGAATTAGATCTGCAGATAAAATCTGAACTTCCAAATTTTTGAATGCTTGATTTTGCAACCCAAGTAATACTATTCTAGAACAGGAAGATGAAGTGGGATAGGGTTGTTTGTGACAAAATATGGATTCTTATAACCATATGTATGGTTTCTGGTCTCTCTTTGTTTCCTCTGCAATAGCCATAAGATTGTAAGTGGATGAAGCAAGAAGAAAAAAGCCTCTTGGTCATCTAAAATACTGTAAAAGGGAATGAAATTATACCCAGAGTCTACATTTTTAATATTATAAGAAAACATTTTAGAAACACCCCCAGAATCCCTTGAACAGTATCATTAGACATTTGATGTAAGACATTATATTTATTCCATTATGAAAATCATTTGGGTTACAGAACAACCTCGAGGCACTGACCAAAAGCCAGTGTCAATTCAACAGGTCACCATGCAGGTGAGAGGACAATCCTTGCTCCAAAAGACGTTCAAATCAAATGTTACATATTCTGAGTTAGAAAAAAGGCAAAAAGTTGGTCAAATGGCTGACACAAGCCTGTGCTGTGCAGAAAATGAGGTTACTAACTCAGGGCATGTATCCATACAGTACAGTGATGTGCAGCCCTCCTGGGCTAACCTGAACTCTAGAACAACCACATTTAGCAAATATCTTCAGCTTCCTAGATCCAGCTCAGCTGTGTAGGCAAAACTGAGCAAAAGGCAGCATGGATGGGAAAAGGAAAGTTGCAGACCCAGAATGGAAAAGCCTAGTAAACCAGGCTTGCTTCTTCTATATCAACCTATGGAATGTGATCTGGGTTGGGAAGAGTGAAGAAAATGACAATTACTACTAGGATGTTGATCTTGGTGTCCTAGACATCCCATGCATCCTTACTGCCCTCACTGGTGGTGGTAGCAGCAGCAGTCTGCGTTTCCAGGGACTGGGAACACAGGCTAAATAGACAACTACAGTGTGAGTTGCAGAAGTCCACTGCCTTAGACTGTTGCAGCAGGGCCAAGAGGAAGCAGTCCAAGCAGAGAGATGGTTGTCGATGCATGTGGTGGGTTCTTCACTCTCTAAGTGACTCTACAGAGCAGTGCATTGTGCCACAGCTGAGATACCAGCTGCACCTCAGCACTCCTAGCCCAACCCCTTTCATCCATACAGCTCAGTAAAACCTGCCTTGTGGCCTTCTTCACTGAAAAAGGACAGTTCTTGGTTGAGTATTCCCTACAGTGTGGATTTTGTAAGCTGAAGTTGCCTCCCATGGCTCTAAATGAAGTATATGGTCATTTGTTCCAGGTTTGTTTTTACTAAGCTTCTTTACTCACCAATCTTATCATGAAACTTTAACAGAAATGCATTTGTTTTTGCTTAAATGCTTCTTTGCAAAATGCTATTTTGTTTCTACTGCTTGAAATTATATTTAACAGTATCCAAGCTAAATTTATGCATGCACATTTAAAGAAGGAGCCCTAGGTATAATGCATTTTTAACCATGTGAAGTATATTAGTAATGGTCCTTACAGAAAGAAAAGAAAAAATATTTTGGCTTGCATTAGTTCCATATTTGCAGTATGCAGATAAGTACCATACCTTTGACAGTGTAACTATTTTAGGTTTGCCTCAAAGCTAACAGTGAACAAGCCTAGTGCACAACAGCCATAAGAGGTGTCTTGTGTAAGAGATGCTGTTGTAGCAGGAGTTCCACACACTTTTGCCTCTCCTACAGCTCATAATGGTTCACATGAAAGTAGAAGGGATAGAGCACAATAAGCATCACCCTGACTGTAACACTTGAGGAGCATGGTATTGTTACCATAAAATTGCTTCATAAGGGAAGAGGGGAATATTAAAATAGAGACTTGACCTTGCCCTATTCCCTCTTCCTCCAGGATTGTCAGAGGAAAGGAGAGTGTGCTTATTTTTTGGTTGTCTTTCCACTTAATGTGTGTTTTCTGTGTTCAAATGGAAGCAGCTAAAGGCAGAAATACATCTAAAGGTGGCTTAAAAAATGTTAGGGAAACAAAGACTTCTTACAGTGTCATAACAGTAATGGTAATGAGAAAGGATGTGGTAACATCTCAAACAGAAGACTACTATTATGTGTAAACCAACCAGCAGTCAGATGTGGGGTTGGCAGACCTCTGTACTGTTGTTTTTAGTTTTTCCAACTGGATTCAAAGAGTTTGGTAGCACAGATATAAAAATTAAGCATTGTCCTGGCAAAACAGATGATGCTTTGCACAGTACTTGTGTGCTGGTGGTCAGGATGCCTGGCTGTCGGGCTAGCTGTCCTCCTGGAGAGGATCCAGCCAAGCAGGGATCTTCCCAACTGCTGTATCCTTGTATCCCAGTAGCACATACAGACCTTACTGCGCTCAGCTAAATCTCACTCTTCAGGAGAGACTGGGGAAGGCTGGAGTGACAGCAGAGGGTTTGGGAGGTTGTGGGTGAAGTTGGAGACTGTTGTCTTCCTCGCTGGGGGCCTGAAGCATAGTGCTTTAGGCCTGTCCAAAACCTGAACTCTCTGCTCATACAGCCTCTAACCTCCATGGGTGCTTTACTTTATCATGTCTCCAGTTGCTGACAGATCACACTTCATTCCTTGATAGAAATGCCTCAGCCTTCCTGGCAAGGCCATACCTAAACCCACCAGGAAGTTGGGATGACACATTTTGCTAGTGAAGTCCCCCCAGGGACCAGCTCAGTAGCTGTCTGTGAAACAGGTATGGGATATGGTCCTGTGGGCAGGTCAGCATCTGGGAGAAGTTATTCCTGAGCTAGTTCCCTGGGATGTTGTCTTTGGCTCCAGGATCCTTGAGTGTATTCCTGTGGAGCAACATGTGCTCAACAGGAGGGAGGTTGCTTTCCTATGCCTACCAGTGTTGCCATCAGGCTGCTGGCTTGGGGTCTCAGGAACAGGATAGGCAAGCTTGTGCTCCTTGGACAGTGGGAGGAAATGATGAAAAGTCTCCTGCATCCTGGATGAGCCTCCATAATGACCACTGTATGTCACAAAAAGGAAAGCTTGAATCCTGCACTCTTTCTGAGTAAGGTGTGAGCCACGTATGCCCAGCAGGAAGAGTCACGTGCTGGGAGACAGAAGCCAGAGGAGAGGAGACACTGCTGTGGAAAGCTAGAGGAAGAGGAGAGATTTAACTCCCACCTCTGTCCCCAGCACTTCTTGCTGGACAGTCTCTTGAGTGCAAACATCTCCTCTCCTATGGTCTCTTGTTTTCAGTGCCATTCTGGGGCACTTGAAATAAGGTAAAAGGTGGAAGGATGTTTTGCGCTGTTTAGTTGCAGGCATCTCACTTAGCACTGAATTGCACATAGGCAGACACCTGTTAGATATCTGAACCTCCCTAAGGAAACTCTCCTGAGTGCTGATAAGCACCATGAAGGGAGCCCAGTGGCTCACAAAGAATGGACTTGTCGCTGAGTTCAGTCTTCCACACATGAAAAGCTCACACAAAAGTGATCACACCTTTGGGCATCTTGGTTCTTTTTTTTTTCTTTTTATCTAATGTTTTTTTAACCTATTTCAGTTTACAGTTTATACAACATGGGTAACAGTGTGTGTCCCTATCCTGGGGCGGGAGAATGTCTTGGTAGAGTAAGTACAGTTAGGGTTTTGAGGCACAGGGGTCCTATGGAAAGAGGAGGCAGAACACAGAGATACTGTAGACAGAGACACACATTTCTGGCCTTTTCTCTGAGAAAATACTACTTCCACCTAACATCAGACAATATAGTTTGCCAAGCAGATACTTCCCCCCTGAGAAAATGTAAAGCTGTAAAAGTAGCTGTCAAAAATATAAGGCCCAAGTAGGGCCGAAACACTTGCCAGTATCAGACAGGAGCAACTTTGTATGCCTGTGTAGAGTGAGCTGGGATCCAGACCTTACTATGAAATATTTCTTGTATAGGCGAGCATTTTTAAAATCCAGTGAGTACAATTCATCACTGTTTCAAAGAGAAGAAGCTGGATTCCAGCACATTTTATCAATAAAAGATCATATGTAGTCAGCAGTGTGATTTTTTTTTTTATTGCTTTACATCATCTCTGGGGAAAGTATTTACCTCAAGAACTATTTTGCCAGATGATGAGTAGTACTTGTACTTATTTTCATTGTGTCCAAGCCGTAACTTTGCCTCATTTGCATCTACCGACTAAATGGTTTAATTAATTTTGCGTTGTGCTTACTGACTAGTTTTAATTAGCAGTTAAATCAGTTCAGTTAACGAAAAAATGTAGGTGTTTACATGAATGCAAATCACAATGGGTTCTCAGGGCTTGATTCGAAAAACAGTTCCACATCATTGGTGATGAATTTCTGCAGGCTTTATACAGGAACTGCACGCTTCTCCTCCCCCAACAACAAAGAGTAGGGTTTTATGATTCATTAATTGGCACAGGCTTTCTTTTTCTCTTTCCTTCCTTGCTGATGTAGAGAATGAGGAATGGAAGCAGATCAGCTCTGGTTTCAATGCTTGTTCTTAGGGCATGCACTCAATTCTCATGCAAGCAAGGACAAGAGAGTCTTTGGATTAGTGAGTGCAACTGTGTCTCCCTCCAGTGTCCAACTGCAGCCATTATGGCAGCTTGCACTATTTTTAGCCTCTTATTTTTCTGCTGGGTGGGTGTTTGCTTACATCTGGCCAGGGCAAGAGTCATGACAAATGGATTTTATCAGAAGCAACTTCTGCATTCTACTGTCATCTAGACTCTGGTAATACAAGCACAATGCTATGAACATGCTATAAGGTCTTATTTCTATTTTCCTTGGTTTTATGTAATTTTAAAGGAATTTGTCTGGGAAAAGCCCTCCTTCTGGTGATACTGGAACAGACGCAAATAGGCATTTATTGACTTATTTTGAATGAGAGGTATAGAACGAATCAAGATCAGTATGACCTTACTCCACACAAAATTCACATACAATTTGAAAGAAAATCTCCTGATCATTGGTATAAAAGGTGCTTAAATCTCTCTGCCTGTGCTTAAATCTCTCTGTTTGCCCAGACTCCTGTGTGTGATTATGTTGAGCTCTTCCCCACAGGCTGTAAAAAAGCCTATGCTGCATCCACTATTAAAGGCAAGATACAATAGATGAGGATAAATTTGTCCTAAGACTACAGTTACCTTACCCAGCTTTCCCAATAACCTTACCCAAAAGGGAAGATCAGAGACAAGAAGATAATTGGTGAGATCATCAAGAAATGACTTCATAAACCCAAGCCTTTCATTTGAAGGAAGCTGGCAACCTGCCCTCTTAGAAGAAGGTGTTATTTCACTAGTAACTATAGATCAAAGTCACCAGGGGTAATTATTTGAGGAGCTAAGTAGGTAATCAGTTTGGGAAACAAAAAAGAAAACCAAAAAATCCCAACCCTTCATTCCTCAGAGTCTGAACAAAAATTAACTGGAGTGCATGCTGTCTGTAGTTTTGTTCTAAAATTAAATCTAATTTCATAAATGTAATTTCATAAGCTATTCATCAGATGTCTTGTTGAGGGACCCTGTGCCAAACTCATGTGATGCAACTTTATTTCCAAGCCTTAAAAGGGGAATAACTCTTTCATGTTTTTCCCTGTGCTTTACCTATCCCGTGGAAATGGAGCCCAATCTCATTCATGAGCACTCTGCCTGCAAATCCCAAACCAACAAGATTAAACTTCTTTTGTTAGCGTTTCCAGTCTCCAGTGTCACCCATCTAACACTGTTTAGTGGTGCTTACACTCACCATGAAGAAAAAATGAGGTCATGTAAAGGAAACCTGTTTCTCTGCAATTTTCAGAAAATGTGTCTTCTTTGTCCCATAAACTTGACAGTGTAGTTGAGTTTGGGATACAGGTGAGTGCTCCACCAGACAGTAGGCTCCCTTTTTGATATGTTTTCCTCTGCTAACTTCTTCCTTTAATGCCATCCTGTTATGTGTTCCCCTATGGCAGGCATTTACATTAATCAACAGGTGTCATAAGACAGCAATGCCTATCCAGTGCAGAGCCAGCTGCTTTCACAGACCCCTTCACAATGGTCTTGAAACATCAGAAGTTTCGAGTTATTGAAAACATCTTTCAGCCAAAAAATGAAAGACCAGTAGCTAGGGAACCTAATTCTGGTCTTGTTTGGTTTCAGTAGTCTGAGAGAAAAGATGTCATCCACTGTCTCTTAGTTTTTTACTGATTTTCTATTTGTTTATTTAATTGTTGATTCAGGAGTCATGTGGATGTATGAGGAAAGTTTTGTTCCTTTATCTCACTAGAATATGAATAGATGCTTTTTGGAGCTGTTGCTTTTTAAATCTGTGATTTCACCCAGAGATTTGTGAAGAGCCTTGTACTGCATGGTTATATCTCTGACCAGACATGTATCACCTGGTACTTGGATTTCTTTGGTGTTACAAAGCAAACTTGTTGTCTAGAATATATCACATGAGGGCACTGCATAGCATCATTTACAGCGATGCAGGAAGTTGAAAAGAAGGGCTCAATCAACTTCCAATGCTAGCAGAGCTTTAATAGGTCAGCCTTTCATTAAGTGAATTCCTAAATGTTGAGCAAATTCTTTCAGATGTAGGCAGCTAATGGTTCAGGATGCATGTGATGCACTTGTCATTACACAGACATTGATAAAAATCCTTGAAGCTACTTTCTTCCCAGAAAGTTCACATGAGTAGAAGAGAGGGGAAAAAAAAGACTTCTCTTCAGTGGTTTCTTTCATGTCACAAGAAGGAGGGTCATGTGTTTCGGTTTAACTGATACATTCCAATAAAATGATTTTCAGAGGGACAGGACAAATAATGACCATGTTACATATGGGACTGGTGCACATCAGATGGAGCTACTTTTCTCATACACAATATATTTGTTATTTTGTGAGCTGGTTATAAATAATTTAAAGTGTCATTTTATTTAATTTATTTAATTTATTTAATTTTTCCTAATAAACTAGGCCCAGTGAAGCCTTTATGGCTTATTTTAGCCTCCATTTTCATTAAGGAATCAAAAATGCATGTCATTCTCACACACAGTTCCTATTAAATTAAAAAAAAAGAAAAAAAAGACATATCTGAAGAACAAGTCCTTCCGTCTAACCACATTATTCTTTTGTAAATCTAGATGCTAAGATATCAGCTAGAAGAGACTAGTATCTCACTTATTTTATGGATGACATTTAAACTTGCTTACATATTTATTTGCAAATAATTCCCCGGAATGCATGTACATTTGCTCCTGACAGAAAAATATGCTGCCACATTAAACCAGTGTACTTTAGACTTGACATTTGCATAGGCTGAAAAAGTTGTCTTCCTTTACAGAGTCTCTTAAAATGAGGTCCTCCTTGCCATCTAGTCACTAGAGATTTTCATTAGTGTCCTGACGCTTTGTCTCTCAAGTTAGTGCATTTATCACCTTCCTTGTCTTTTGAAAGATGATATGACATCTCTGCCTCTCAACAGTGTAACAAAATGAAATGAGAAGCATTCAGCTGGCCTTTGTATATCAGGGAATTGGGGAGGAGGAGGAGGAGGAGCNGTTTCACTATCTTAGAATTATTGTAGGGTCCTCAGAGGCATGTTAATGCAGCCCAGACTTTCCTCTCTGGTGCAATATAAGCCCAA
>WEIV01021795.1:25619-55409 GCA_013390005.1 Calyptomena viridis
ATAAAATATATAAATCTGATGTTACTCACGTTCTTAGGCTTTATTGCTATCCATATGTAATGGAACACCACAATAAATATTTTGATAAATCAAAGGCAGAAACCCCATACAAGTGAAATAATAAAGCTGCTCTGTTGGTAAAGAGGAGGCTTCAGCAGATCTTTAGGGAGAGTTGCACTCTGTAGGAAGTCCCATTTACACAACAGATGTAGGCACCTGCTATGCCAACATCCCTTAGAGTTCTACCACCTGAGAACAGAGGTGGTGAATAGAGGCACTAAACCATAAAAGTTATTTGTAATTCAAGCTGTTTGTAGGCAGAATCGAGGAACTCATAATGGATAATATGGGTCAATTTTGGAATTTTTTCTTAAACAAATCATATATATGAATTATTGTCAGTAGTCTGCCAGCTCTGTGTAGAGAGGATGCTGTATCAACACAAAGAACACAGTATACCATTACAATAAGACTCAGCAGGCAGAAGCATGTTTTAGTGAGTCCAATTTACCCACATAGTCAAGATGCCTCTCTTGTCTAAAAAATATCAAATAAATACCCCAAGCAACAACAACAACAATTTACTTTAAAAAATAAAAGGAAAATATGGAAGCTAGATTAGGGAGAGTGTTGGACTTTTTTTTCCCCTTTGCCTCAAGAACTTAAAAATAAGGGAACTCTTCCAACACACCGAAATTTGAAGTGGACCTATTTCTCCTATTTCACCATTTTCACACTGGTGTGACTGGGAAGATGTATGTATAGCATTTTTGAGGGAAGATTGCATCTTCTTTCCCACTATTGTATTGTAAACATTGTACAATGAAAACAGTTAGAGATGAAGTCTTACTCATGCTAAACTCCTGGATCCTATGAAGTTACTGACAAAACTTCCATCAATGCTGAATGTCTCAGGATTTTGCTGAGTTTTCACTCGAGCAGAATTGTCATTGAAACTCAAGATTTGCCAGAGGATAGACTTAGCATGATTCAGAGGTTTTTCCTGGACTAGAAAGCTTGCTACCCCAAGTGTGTAGTTTTCTGCAGCTCTCCAGTGACTATTTTGCACATATGGATGAAATATAACTCTTAGAATACACGTCTGTGCATTTCTTACTTACCTACGAACCCTGTGGGTCAAGCATTAAGTGCCATACAAACTATAGCTATAAATAGAGTGGAAAGCGTCCTTAAGAGAAATGCTCTTTTTTTTCTCCCTNTGCTATGTTCCACTCAACATGCTCACACTGATTTCAGTGAAATAGTATGGACATTTCAGCACCCATGCTCCATTTAGAGGGAGACTTCTCCATGGATCCACTCCAACATAACATGATGTTGGTAGGACAGAGAGTTCAGATCATAAGCACACATCTGTTTTCCTGTGATATCCCTTACCCCCACCTCTCAGCTTGCTCTATTCATAAAAGCAGGGTTTATGAATTTGCCTGTTAAAAATATGGTCTGCTTTTCCAATGCACCAGTCCTACTTTCTGATTCATATAGAAAATATGTTGTGACAGTGCAATATGTATTCAAGGTTATTCTTACTGGTAGTAAAAAGCAGATTATCTCTGAAAACATATGGAGTCCTGCACATGCACACATCCCCTCTCAGACTAGAGGAGGCAAGTGGAAACAAATGCAAACAAACTTCAGGAAAAGAGTAGCTACAAGTTGTTTCTAAGTCATGCACAGCAAGAAAGAATACTGTTAGGCTAAAGCAGAGAAAAGCTGGAAGGAAAGACAAGATAAAAAAATATCTTACCACAATATATGTTGTCTCACAAAAGGTACCCTGACTCGGTTACATCTCCAATATATGCTGAAAGATTCAAGAACATGTGGACTAGGAGAGCCTACCTCACAGCCAATAACAAAATCATAAATGGGGAAAATGGGGAAAGATTAAATGTGTTAAACTTAGTTCAGGGAATACACGTGCAAGTAAAAGCTCCAGCCTAGCAAACAGAATAAGGTAGGCAACCAACCATAGACCTTTATTTTTATTTTTTTCTTACCATGTAACATATACCTGGTTTCACCAGATGCCAAGGTGGGGGAAGATGTCTTATGCAGAATGGCATTGCACAGACACCCCACGGCTCTTTCTAGAATTTTTGAGATGAATGTCATTTGGGGACCTTTTGGTTTATAAATAGAATATGAGATGACAAATCATCTTGGGGCAGTGGAAAAGGGCTGTCAGCTACAGTGAAAATTTAGTTGTTTTGCAAATCATAAGAGAGAAGATAAAAATGGTGGTGCTAAGAGTCTGGGGGACTCTGCACAAAAATCAAACAGTGATTTGGTAATTAACCTCTTTCCATTCAGCAAAGATATTGAAGATCCTTCTTTAGCAGTACTCTGTAGAAGGTCCATGATCATCCCACAGCTGGGTTGCTACCAAATGAACATAAAAAAACCCGTGTGTACTGTACATGAGAGGTACTGCATGAAGTGAGAGTCTGTGAGTCTTTCCTGATGCTTTTAACATGTTTAGAAGTTGCAGGTCAGTGTGAAGCCAGCAATGTTTATATTCTCTTTGTTATCCTTACTGCTTTAAGTGAGAACTAGTGAGCTGTGGTGAACCCAGAGTCATGTGCAATGCTGAGACAGAGTTTATCTAATGGCTGCAGGACAGGTCATTTCCACCACTGAAACAGATGGGAGCTAGGGTACCAGTACTTGTATTCCTACACATTTTTCAGGTGACTCTAACAGGGCTACTTTGTGTCTGAGACAAAGTCTATAGAATCCAATTGCTGTGTTCTTGTCAATGGACTCAGTCAGGATAGGTCCTTTTGTGTCTGAACACCCTCTGGAGGAGTACACGAGTTGCAAGAAAAGACACGGTGAGTGCTGGGGCTGTAACTTTCATGTCTGTGGAGGTTTTGTAATGGAACTTGAGGGAACTCTTGCTAAACTCTCAAGACAGTGGCCCCAAGGCAGGCAGCCCTGCTGAGCCTTTACTTGAAACAAGACTTTGGTGTATGCTGGAATATGGGATTCATCCATTAAAGTGTGTGTGGGGATCTGCTTCTGAGACATGGGAGACAACAGAGGAGTTAATAAATAAACACAATTAAAAAACAAATCAGGTCTCTCATGAATGCATTGTCTTCTCTCTTTCTTAAAATTCTTTACATTCCAAAATCATGTTGGAAAATGTGAGGCAAATGTACAATAAATGCTGTGAGCTGCTTTTTGGGCCATGCTGTTTCCATTTCTATGGCTATTTGAAAAGTGCATGAATGCAAAGCACTTTTAAACACTCTAAAAATCAATACAGAAGAAACAATAGAAGCACATTTATTCTTGTTTTATTCAATGTCAGTGTTGCTGAATTTTGCCTGACCAGATGTTACAGAGTTTCAAATCTGTTCAACCATAGCTGTTAACAAAACCGTCCTTCTTTTTCCAAAATTAAAAAAAGATACACATTTATTTTAGAAGATGTCTTTGGTTTTTTCATAATACAAATGAAACAAAGATGCAATTTATCCATTACTAGTGCTAATACTCATTGTGATCTCTGAAAGTAATGGTCACAAGGCTTTGCGCATGTGCTGTTTGTAAACTATTTGCACAATTGTTCGTAATTCTGAATGCGCAGTTTTAACCCAGTGATACTGCTCCTGCCACTTCAGGAGTTAGGGGTCTTTCTTCTCTTCTTTTTTCTTTTTTTTTTTTTAAAAAGAAGAACACATGTTCAAGATGAGTAACGATTTTTCAGATATACGCTGGAAAAGCTTAAGCCTTTTCTCTCTGTGTGGTAGTTTCCCTTCTCTTTCTTTTTCCGGACAGAACTGACAAGCAGGCATTGTCCCTCCAGTGAGCTCTGCTGTATTACTTTGACCCTAACCCATCAATCTGCCTCAATTGGATAATGATCTGTAATCACTTTCTTTCAGGGGAGTCTATAAATTTGCCAAGGCCCCATTCTTCTCTGAAGGCCTCCTTATGCTCACTCCCATTTGTGCAAATGCTCTCTCTTTTACAGCACTAAATAGCCATGCACATGGCCCTTTCTGTTCCGAGGCACCAGGCTGCTCAATGTTGATTTTCCATGGCTCTGCTTTCTAAAAGGAGGCAAAGCTCTGCATGCCAGGACTCGGCAGGGTGCAGGCAGAAGCCACAGCACTTCAAGAGCAGCCGCTTTTCTCATTAAGACTGACCCATCATTAGGCTGCTTTGTGCTGGCCCTTGTAATCGATGAGAGGACTGTGTAGTGTGAAAAAGCTAATAAAGATGAGCATGAGGTGGTAGAGAAGGGGCTAGTGGGAGCCAAGGGACTAACCTCTGTTAATAGAGAAGCCCTCTTTCCCCAAAGCTTAGCCACATGAGTGAGGGGCAAAGCTCAGGATAGCAGGCAGGGTGCAGACCCCTTCAGTCATTTCTTTGATTGTCTTGCACTTATTTCCCTGAGCACCCTTGTTCTGTCCTCTTTATTGGACTGAAGAATTAGGACAAACATGAAAGAAAGCTCATATTCTTCTTCCTCAGCCTGCTTCCTTATGATTAAAGAAGACCAAAGGCTGAAGAACATCTTACTGGAGTTGTATGCAGCACATGAGATAGCCGACACGTGCCCAGAGCACTGTAAGGGTTTTTTCCATATCCTCCTGAGAGTTTCTGAAGTGCTGAGAACATCAAGGAAAAGGTCAGCGAAGGTGAAAGATACTAAAGTTGCTAATGTGTCTGGAGAAGCACCAAGTGTATACTTGCTCTGTGTCATGTTGGATACACTTTGCAAGTACTGTAGAGAACAGAGAGAACAAATAAGAAAATAAGTAATCTCTAAGAACTGTACAGTGCAGAGGGAGCACTGGTCATGGGAGAGGGCAAAGATAATATTCTCTCTGCCTGTACCACAAAGACAGCAACACATCTCTAAAAGTGCTGTACATATGGACATCACACCAGAAATAAGCAGCAGGAATCTGCAGCTATGACAATGTGTCTTAGTGAAATGGAAGGATCCTCTTCCTTAGGGGAGGAGGAACAGTGCCTGTAACATTGTGTACACTGGTGAGAAACATATGTAAAGTGAGGTTGCAAAGGGGTAGCGTCAGATGTTGCACAAGATGGGAGAGGTCGGTAAGGGACAATTTCTCCCTTCTGAACAGGTGGTCTGCAGTACACTTACCACTCTTCAGACCAATGCTGTCCACGCCTTCACACGTACTCTGATTTGCTTTGTGTTCCTCATCTACAGGAAACACAGTCAGCACTTCATCTTCTCTCCACTGTGTGCCTCCCTCCTCACTTCTCCCAAGAGCAAAGAAGTAGAGAAAAGGCAAAATACGTTACTCACCCCCACTGCCCGAGTGTGCATTTGTGGCTGGCTTCTGTGTGAAAAATGGCACATGAGTTGACAGCTTGCACTCTCCTTCATACCTGTTGCTCAAATGAATCTTTGATGAAGTGCTCAGGAGGTTTTCTTTTCTTGGATATATGCAAAATTACATGAACAAGACCTTGAGCTTGTAAATTAATGGTTTTATGTCAATAAAGTTCTGTCCATAGTCTCATCCTCGTGACTACAGAAAGTCTCAGAAAGGCTCAAAATAGAAGACAGTTGTTAAAACTGATCATGTGCCTAATCAGCACATTGCTGATATTAGTGAATTCCACTGCTATTTTTTATTTATGTGCATCTTTCTTGTTCAGTGAGTTGAAGCCTTTCTCTTCCACTAAACACCTTCATCCCAGCCATCATGTGCTGTTTGGTCCATCACTTCAGATAAGTGCTACAAATACAGTCTCTGTATCAATGCCATAATTTTATAATTGCTGTGAATAGACTGTGTCCAAGTGTAGAAATATTATCTGAGTTGAGAAATGTATGGGATTTGTGGCTTTTGTTTGCTGAGGCTTTTTTTTTTTTTTTTGTCTTTCGTTCTTTGAAAGAAACAAATTCTAAGAGAATTGCATAACAGAAATATCCATTTCAAAACAAAAGCTGCTTGGTGCAGTATCTTCTGCTGACATTCTGCCTCAGCTGTGCCATTTGATGCATTTCACTCGGGATTTTGTGTTGCTGTCAAAGAGAAGCTGCACAGATTTACTTGATTTGAAACAGGGATGCCTGGCAAGTTGTTATGGGCAATCTGGATGAATATGTGTTGGCATTTGTCTTATTTTCATTCTCCTCAAGATTCCAAATGATAACCATTTTGAAGGTAATTTGTTTTCATTGCATTAAAAATTCCATTGGAAAGTTGATTTTTATTGTAACTTGTTAAATGCTTAATTGATATCATGTAATAAAAAGAATTAAAAACCCCTCTGGTCCCTCTCAGGAGCTCAAGTTAGCTACAGTGGAGCCAGCTCTGTTGCCATTTCCAAGTTCTTCTGTAGTGATCTAGCAATTCATCAGTGTCAAAGACACATGGGAACTCTCATATTTGTAAAAGCCTGCAAGGGATCCATGTCCTACATTTCAACAAAAATCACAAAATCACATTTCAAGGTGGTCAAGGTTAGGGAAACATCAGGCACATAATTGCTAGCCCTTTTCTGAAGTGGATGGTAAGGCATGGATAAGCAGGCAGAAGCAAGAGGTTAGAACAGAAAGGTGCAACAGAAAGGTGACTACTCCTTTAAAGGACCTAGAAAATTAGAAGTGAAACATATTGTCAGGATGCCAGAAGTGTTTGGCTACTGAAGGAGAAGGAGTGGTATGAGAACCTAAACAGGCAAATATGTTGATATATACATGTCACAGAAATCACAGCAGAGCTGTCACGGAGGGATGAATGAAGATCTTGTGTGTCTCATTGCTTTATCTCTGCAAATGATATCTTTGGCCTTTGTCATGGCAGAGACTTTTCTCCACTCTCTCCCTACATGTTCCCACCTAACTGTTCATCTTCTTATCAGAAGTTGCAACAAGGCCATGGGTGTGTAAGGTTTAGTCTGCCTAGTGCCTCACCATCAATGTGTAAGAACAGACATAATCTAGCCTGTGAAGAACAGCACCATGAAGTATGAGATTCCTTCCTGCTATGCATTATATTTTATGGATAATTGCCTCAGTCTCCCACCAGTCAAGATGGGGCAGTGAACACACATATTCAGTGCATTCAATATTGCCATTTAGAGTTACTAAGATTTTTGTATACTACTGTAGGTGATTGGATATTTGTATATGTCAAAACTGTAGCCTCCAACATGATTTCTACAATCCTTCTTGCTCCTGACTTCACAGGAGATAGTTTACATTGTCTCTGGCTGATCAGGCAGTTTTGGGTAGAATGTCCAGACTCACATTTTTATATTGTTTTCTTACTTACTGGTAAAATTGGATTGGTTTTCCAGAGGATGGTAGTTAAAGGATGAGAAGTATTGACTGTCAGAGAACATTTGGGACAGGACTTGTACATTTCAAGTTATTTTACATATTGTCACAACCTAAATACTTAAAAACATGGCTGAAATGCTAGTTGGTAACAGAGCTACACAGGTTATCTTCTTTCAGGACAAAAAATGTACACAATATCCTTTTGAATTCAAAGTAAAGATAGTAATGAGGAAATTCTTCCTTTAATCCATGTGTGTGGATCTGTGCACCGAGATTGTATTGAGTCCTTCACCGAAGTTTTAGTTGGCAATTTATTGATTATCTCACTGGAACAACGAATCTTTCTGATTTATCGCTTCCTCTATGTTGCAAAAGTAAAAGTACCGAGAATGTGCTAAGCACTCAAGTGCTAAGATGTATTTTAAATGCCCATCAATTGATAAAGTTGAATAATTGCTAGTGTATTGTGTACATCAGTGTCATAGAGTTAAAACAACTTGCACTATGAAAAACAGTGTTCAGATTGACTTCATAAGGAATGACTTTGTGTGATCTTGGGTATCCACTAATATTAACTGCAATCTTCCTGATTTCTGAATTCTTAATATGGAATTGTAAACTAGTTTTCTGTTTGCAGCAATTTGTGTTTCTGTGTTTTCCCTATACTTGAAGTGAGTATATAATATACTCTTCTTACTCAGAATTTTTACTTATGCTTGTTATTGAAAATAGATTTCTCGCTGAACACATCAGGCCTTACACATGTGTTTGAGGAAATGTATATTCCCGTTTGCACCATATAAATGTCATCTGCTTGTCACTGGGTGATTTTTGTAGTATTTCTTATCATTTTAATACAGTCCTAATTCTAATGCAAATTCTCAGGTTTATGCTAACACATATAATAGCAAAATCTTGGAAAATAATGAGTGGCACATTTACTTGATTCTGGGATCATTAGTTGCACAGGGCCAAAGATGTCCAAAGTCTAGGGATGCTGTCTTGTACTTGTGTCTCAGAATAAATTATGGAAGGTGATTTTTTTTCATCCCAAATTTGTCTTCTCCTAGTCTGATAATCTCAGTTAATAAAATGCCGTGTTCTGAAATCTACCTAATTCCCACCAGGAACTGCATGATGCTGTTTTCTTTTTAACTGACTAATTATTATTATTGTAGACATGTTATTTACTCCAAAGTGGTTTGGGGATAATTGATTAGGTTGCACCATGTCATGAAAGAACAGATGGCAGGCTAGTCTGTCAGCTCATCCACAGTGTATAAGAATGTTAAGAAAATCAAAATTGAGGGGAAAAAAAGAAAAAACAAGAAGTAAAGAAAAAAGAAGGTGCATAGGAGGGGGAGAGGAATGAACAAAGCTGTGCTTGCAACACAAAAAACTTTTTGTAGTGGGTGGTCCTTTGGGAAGGTAATTGGAGATCTGCAATATGTCCACTACAATCAACAAAAGGGTACAATAGTTCTCTGCAGGGAATTGAGTAGGAAAGAACTTGTTTAAATAAAATTGCAGGGTTGTAAGAATGTTAAACTAATTCTCTAATGTTCTGTGCATTGTCTGGGGAATTTTGGCTTTGCATCATTTGCTGTACTGAAAAAAATATTCTATTAGAAGTGTTTTGGAATGTGTTAACATGTATTTTAGCTTTGGAAACCCTGACTGTGTATAATGACAACTAAAAATGCCATTAGAAGGGCTGCACTCTCCCGTGTTCTCTCTCTGTAACCTCTCCCAAATTCTACATTTTTCCTTACTTAGTAAAATTTTCTATCCTAATGCCAAGAGAGTTTAGTTTGCCGTTACTGAGTGGTTGGCTCCTGAATTTTTTTGTACGTGTCTGTGTTAATTATTGGTGATAAATTACTAGAGATAAAACTGTATGTGTGTTATTTACATATATTATATATACGAATGTAAAGTCTTGGACCCTTTAGCATTTTTATTTATGTATGTGAAAAAGGGGGAAACTGTGAGAAAATGGCTTGATAAACATTCACTGCCCATCCCAGAGTTCACCAAAAATACCAATTATACCTCCAAAAGGAGAGATCCAGAAGAAAGTAAGTTATTTCTATGCACAGGTTGCCCTGATTCTCCTTTGTGTATTAGGTGGTATTTATGCAATATTTATGCAATTATGTACTTTGCAAAGTATCATTAAGTGACAGCAAATTGAAAAGGTGAGACTTCAGCCCCAAGCTCCATGTAAAGTGAAAAACAGGGAGTGTCTTACTCCCAGTCAGTAGTCTCTGATGAGGTCACTCGCATCAGAACTCTCCTCTTCCCCACTTTAGCCCATTTTCTTCCATGCAGCATCCTCAGTCTTGAAAGGATCTGCTACACTGCTCCCACAAACCAGCAGAGAGGAAGACTCCTCTCACTCTCCCTTTTTTCTTGTCTCTAAGTAATCATGCACGGGGAAAGGAGAAAATTGCACTATTACAGAAGTTTCCTGTTAGGCAGCACTACAAGGTTAGATTTGTGAGAACCTCCATCCTGTACCATGAACCCAGTGGTTTACGTGCTGGACAAATAAGTTTCTTGCTTCTAAAATCTTACAATCATGAAAGGGAAGGAGGTCAAAGGGATTTGACATTAAACACAGACAAGGACATGATTAAACCTTTTCAATCTCTGTTTTGTCTTGCCTCGCAGTGTGTAATCTTTCAGCTCAATGACCTTCCCTTCCTCAAATGTATAGTTGTGCTTCCATTTAAGTAATTCCAATAGAAACTAGTGGTTATATTTTACTTCCATGAGATAATCTCTCACTCGTAACTGTGCACTGGCAAAGCCCTGCTTCTGAATTGTCTGGGTGTGCTGGGTTTTCCATACATCTGGAGATAGCTGTTATCCCAGTGAATGGCTTTTCTGCTGTTTGCATGTCTTCCCCAGTGCTGAGCAGCTCCAAAAAGATCTGTTCTCATCATCTGCACAAATCTTTTCTGTTCAAAGGCAGAAAATGACCAGAATTTGATTGCTGCTTAAGTATTTTAAGCCTTCACTTCATAAAAAATTGTCAGTGAGGATTAGTTCTTATTGGATCGTGAGTGGAGGATTAATTACACTGACCACAGATGGGCACGGTGCAAAGAATGTCGGTAAACTCCCCACACAGCTCCCAGAAAGTACTTTAATTATGGCCTGCATAAATTTCTATTCCAGTTTTCGGACTCCCTTAAGCAGAGACTACCAACTGTCCTAAATTGCTTGGTGGTTTGTTGAGGTGGAAACGTATCCTCTGTGGACTAAACTCATTACTGGGAGGTTTATTAGCGAGAAGGTAGTCTAAGTCCATTAATAAATGAGGAGTGAGGCAAAATCAATTATGATTTTAATATGACTGAACCACTAAGCTGCTTTTTTTGAATCTATCGTTTAAAGGGAAATAAAAGAGTGTGGGCAATTAAGAAACAATGAAGATCATAGTTGGTATGGTTATTGATGAATGTGGGTAAATAAACACCTGGGAAAATTAAATACACATCTTAAGGAAATTTGTGAATATACTGAATCACTAGGAGGTAGTTTTGAAAGATAAACCACCGGGCCCTGGAATAAAAGAGAGTACATAAAGCTTAGATTGTAAAGTGCAGGGGAAGTGAGCAGGGGGAAAGAGAAATACAGTCATTTAGCTTCTAGTAAATATAATCTGCCTGTCCAGTAAAATGATGGAGCTTAGGACAAAAAATCTGAAAACTGGTAGCAAAGAAATATACTACATAAATAGCAAGTACCTATTCTAAACTGTACCACAGCAACTTGTATACTGCAGCTGTTCTCAGCTGCATGGCAGAAAGGGCAGATGAGAGGAAAAGGACAGAGATCATATTTCTGAATATGAATCGAGAAAACATTAGGATCTGTGTTTACAAAATTGCCTTTGGAAAACAATGCCAAGGGATGGAACACTGTTATATGGGCTGAAAAAGGATAAAAGTTTCTAAATGAAAGTTAGGATGAAACACAGCAGGTTTTTGACATGGGAAGTTTGAAAATGAGTTTTTTCTACAGCATCTTCTTTAACAATCTGAAAGATGGAACAAATAATATGTAAATACAATTGGAAAAGATAGGAGGTGGAAACGACCTAATAATAACAAGATTTAAACTATTTCAAGTATGTTGTGCGTCTGGAGATATTAACAGTGCAAAGAGGAAGTGAGTAGTCTAAGGACCACAGATGTACTGAAATGAAAGGGAATTACAGCATGGAAGCATGCAACTTGCTACTTGGCAATACTTACGTGGCATGGCATACTGCTATTCTGGAGCAAAAACCAAACCAAAATGGAAAAATACTCAGATGGCAACTAACAGCTGAGGTTGGACTACAGTGTGGCTACAAGTCACCTGAGCATTGAGGGCACGTGATGGGGCTATCAAGCTGTGCAGGCTCAAGGCTTGGCTACAGATCCATTCTGCTCAGATGTTTAAGAAAAAAAAGAAACAAACAAGACCCATGGATGAGATAGTAAGTGAATGAAAAGGTTTTAAACACCGTCAAGAAAGTCAACTGCCTTGTTTCAACCAAGTTCTACTCCATTATAATAAGCATTATATATATATATATATATAATTATAATAATTACATAATTTCTTCTTACTGAGATTCTCTCTAAGCCTGTGTTTGTCACTCCCAGTTGTTGCTGATTGAGGTTTCATTGCTGTATTTTTGTACCTTCTAAATGTCATAGTTGAATATGAGATGTTGGGGGTATTTTTATTATTGTTTTTTGTTGCTTCAAGTACTTTGGGGTTTTATACAGTGAGGAACTTTCTTTTTTTTATGGACTTTGTATATTTTCTGTGGACAATTTTTTAAACTATTTTTCACTCACACTCTCAAGTAGCTGAAGACTACCAGTATGTATTAATGGAAGAATACATTTCCAGTATCAAGCAGATAACTATAACTGAATTTATTCTATCTGTGCTGTGGTTGGATTCCTGTGCTGGTTTGGAGAACAGACTTGATAAAAGTTAGGCTTTGATTCACTATTCACAGATACCAAGGAGAAGACTTCCATTAATGCAGTTAATTGGCGTCAGTCTTGGAAAATTTCGCTTGACTTGAAGAATAGTCATCTAGGGAAATTTTGTTGATTTCAGTAAGATAAATTTCAAAAATTCTTTAAAAGGGAAAGTGTCTTTGATTCCCATCAGTTCTTGTTAGAAGAACAAGTTTTTTATTAGAAGGTCTTATTGAAGTTTAGGGTAAGATTATGCCTTTTAGATCTTTGAAATTAAGAAATTTGGATTGCTTACATTCTTGATGGCTTTATAAGAAAATTTTAGCAGCTGTGATTAAAGGGATGACATGCTATATTAGTTTTTTCTACCTTACATATTAGAAGTACATTTTCTTTCTCCTGGTTAAATGATTTAATTACACTGGATGAAATGTTTATATTCTTAGTGTATTCTTTTTGATAAATATTTAGTTTAAAAGTTTACTTTCTGGAAAAATTTCTACTAAAAAAACATGATAGCATGAAAATTTTGTAAAAGTATATGTAAAATTTATTGCTAAACAGAAGTTATTAAAAAAGTTCTGTTACTGGTTTAGCAATAAAAAGGGTAAAATTCTTCTGCTTTGAGTTTTGTAATCTCAGTCTTTTCATATGATAGAACTTGTTACAGCAATCAGCTGATTGCTTTTCATGTCCATAAACTTAGTCTCTATGGAGAGATCAAAACGTTTCATACTCAATTTTACCATCAACAAATTGGATTCTGAAAATCATAAAACTGAATTAATTTCCGTGATAAGGAGGTAGCTTCTCTGAATACCAAGGTAAAGCCAGTGGGAATCTGCCCCTGAATGTGTGGAAATAAAGTAACGATAAATCAAAAGTCATGCAAAGCAAAACTGAAAAACTTCATCAGGCTTTAAACAAAACTGTATTGGTGTCAACAGTCTTGGAAATGATGACAGAAACAGGCATTTTAATTAAGCAGGTCTGAATAGGCCAAACCTCTTGAAACCCTGTGAGTCTGAAATGTGGCTTGCAGCTATGCATATCTTTTTGAGATTTCAATGAAAGCATCCCTTCCAGCAAAAGATCATAAGCACAGTTTCACTGAGTGGTAGTCACCCAAAGAAAATAGCAGAACACAGTGAAGTCACATCTCATTCTCTGACAAAAGCTCGTGAATAAGGTGCCTCAACAGAGCACCCAAAGTTGTCTGGGCTGGGGAGCACTGTGCTGTACCCAGCCATCAGGGTATCAACAAGGAGCCACATGGTTTGGTCTGTTGTTCAAGGCTCCAGCTGACTCTGCTGATCCCCAGGTCACCTACTGGTGGTACCAATACCTGCTTCAAACCAGAATGTTCTTGGCCTGTTTCCTATATGTTGTTGTAGAAGCAGAAGTGATTGTGTGGCCTGTCCTTCAGGAAAGGTTCTCCATTTTTATTTCTGGTTCAAATATGGAATGACTTCCAGTTTGGTCTCCATCTTTTTAAATGATGTTTGCCATTTTTAGATAGGCTTTGGTATACCATCTACTTTTTTTAGAAGTACGGTTTTCTTTGATGTAATCTCTACCCAGATAGTGAAACTTCCGTCTTTTCACTTGTTTCTGTTTGAGTTATTTTTAAGCAGCTTTAGAAATTACATGGCACCTTACAAGCTTGACCACTCCCACGGTGGTACAGTAGAAAAGAAATAAATAAAATAGATAAAAAAAATAGAATCACAGAATCACAGAATACTTTGAGCTGGAAGGGACCTTTAAAGGTCATCCAGTCCAACTGCCTTTCAATGAGCAGGGACATCTTCAAATAGACCAGGTTTCTCAAAACCAGGTGCAACCTAACCTCGAGTATTTCCAGGGATGGAGCATCCACAATTTCTCTGGGCAACCTCCTCCAGTGTTTTACCACTCCCATTGTAAAACTTCTTCCTTATATCTAATCTAAACCAATGCTCATTTAGTTTAAAACCATTACCCCTTGTTCTATCACAACATGTTTCACTGAAATGTTTGTCCTCATCTTTCTTATAGCCCCCTTTAAATACTGGAAGGCTGTTCTAAGGTCTCCCCATAGTCTTTTCTTCTCCAGGCTGAATAGCACCAACTCTTTCAGCCTGTCTTCATAGAATAGGTGCTCCAGCTCTCTGATTATCTTTGTGACTCTCCTCTGGACTCACTTCAACAGATCCGTGGACTCCACGATTCCAGGTGAGGTTTCATGAAGATGCAAACATATGAACACATCGAGGGATCAGTTACCAAATAAGTTGTCTCAGTTGATGATATATGTGTACTTGGATGGTCCAAACATGACACAGCAGAAGGTGTGGAATGTAGAGTAAGCTAAAAAATTGTGGCTAGTAGAAGCAATGTATACATGTACGTGGACAGCTGAATACACAGACCAGCCTATTAGTTTGAGTTCTGTAAAATTTGATCACAGGCTAGAATAAGACATTTAGGGGTACTGTCAGAAACAGGGATTTAGGAGCTCTAAATCACTGGCTGTAAATCAGCAACGACCTTTTTGCACATAGTGAAGGCTTGGGCTTGCACCATGCAACCCACATGTGCTGGCTGAGGGGATTCCTCCGTTCCACCCTGAGGCTGCTGTCCTGGTGGAGGCATTTCCAGTCCTCAGCATCAGTCCCCAGTCTAATATTTTCACATCAGCCCACTACTATGTGTCAGTTCAACGTGATTTCTATGACTTGGTACATGATCTGTTGTTTCATATATTCATGTGTTTCCATGTAGTTTCTACAGAGATGCGACATTGCAGCAGGGAAGAGAGATGGGGATGGGAATCTTGTTAAAATAGGACAGAACAAACTTTTCCACACCCAAACATGCTCTTGTTTCATTTTCAAAAGATGGGTAGAAAGAAATGCGATTAATCATATAATTAAATAAACAAAACTGAAAAGCTTTTAAATCAATTAAGAAAAAACAAAAGCTCAGAGGACTAAACCATTCACTTTCTGCCCTGAAAGCACTCTGGAGAATCCAAGTGATATATGTACTTTCTGGAAAACTGCAAACCCCACTTTCATCTGAAAACCTGGTACTTGCCTTTTTTTTTTTTTTTGGTTCAAATTGAAGTACATTTGACAGTCTGTTTGTTCTCTCAGCATATTTTTTTCTTGACTGTCAACTATTGCGTCTGTCTTATAGGCAACTGATGATGCCACTTCTTACAAGGTAGTGCAGAAGATTATGGCGATGAAAGAAGTTGAAGCTAGAAGGGACAAGGAAAGGTGTTATGAGGTCAAGCCTGAATGACCGTCCTATTGCCTCCTCAGAAATCCCACATACATTAGCAGGTGGGCAGAGAGCAAAGCAAAACAAGGAATTTTCTGCTTCCCATGTGCAGGCACCATGTTCAGCCATCTCCAAGAGAGCAGGATCCCATCACACATAACAGTTACTTTGGAAGACAAACAACATCATCCCAAATGTCCCCCCTTCTCCATTCTCCCCCTTTATCTACTCTGCTTTATATACTGAGTATGATGTCAATATTCTGTTGACCATTTGGGATCATCTGACCTGGCTGTGTCTCCTCCCAGTATCTCAGGCATCCCCAATTTCCTTAGCAGCATGTCAGGATGAAAAGCAGAAAAAGCCTTGGCTCTGTGTAAGCCCAGCTTAGCAATAACAAAAACATCTCTGTATTATTAACTCTGTGTTCAACACAAATCCAAAGCACAGCCCCATATTAGCCATCATGAAGAAAACTGACTCTATCCCGGCCAAAATTAGAACAATTCTGTACCAATTTTGCCCTGAAAAATGATGTAGCCTAGGGTAATTTGCTTAAGAAAGAGTGGACACTGTGATCCCACAGGATGGAATACATTGGAGCTTCCTGGTTTACAGATAAAATGTTTACTTATTTACACTTTGGTCATTCCTCTTAGCCCTTCATTTACATTTTACCTCTTTCTCTTTCAGTAGAGCAGTTTTGTGCTGTTGTGAAAAACTACGCCACAAAAAGTACACAGCCAGATAATTCTTTCCTGAGTGTCCCAAAGCCACTTCAGTTTTCTGGCACAGATGCTTACAATAAGTGAAATTTAAGCTCTGTGTTTGTGGGTAAAAATCCAGTTATATCGATAAGCGTTCTCCTGTCTCCCTATTCTGGAGATGAGATTTTTCTCCAGTGGAAAATCTTTTGTGCATCCATTGAGCTCACTCTCACTGCTGTGTAGCTTCTCTTGAATTGAAATGTTGGTGATATCAAGGCCATCAAAATCCTGGTTAGGACCCCAATGCAGAGATCGCTGAACTCGTTGGAAAAGATCCCAGTGACTTTTCAGGTTTTGGCTCAAAGTTTTTTTCTGGAAAGGTTGAGAGACTCTGAGCTTCATCTGCCTTCTCTCATAAATTAGACAAAGCACTGTTGTCTTCAATGAATTTCCAGTGGTGTAAATAGATCGTGGATTAGCTTGTACACTTTTTTTTTATTCTTAGCATGTGAGACAGGGAAAAATCATTATGTTGAACTGATAGAAAAGTCAGTTTTATAAAAGGTAAGAAAACAATATTTTTAGGAAGTAGCAACCTGGAAACTATGAAAGGAAGAAAGATAGTATGTTTGTCCAAAGATGGAACATCTGGAAGACCATAATATAGTAAGACTTTAGTTGCACATCTCATGTGGACTACTTGCCTAACTATTTTATTGTAGATAAAATTTTGCTTGCTTTTCAGGCCATGAAATACCATGAGCAGTAAAGTAAAAATAATTTTCTGGATCACATTATCTGGTGGCTTCAGAATTTTACAAACAAGATCTTTTCTAGCTTTGGATAAATGCAAGGGTTCTGAGAGAATTCCTGCCTAAAATTAAGTTAATGTATTTTCAAGATATGGGTAGTAGCTTTAACAGATCAAAACAACCAAAGGATTGGATTTGATTCATAATGCAAAACATCATCCTTGAATGTCCTTTCATCATTTTTTAGAACACTTAAAGGCTGAAAAAAATAACCTGAAATGAGATAGTGTACAACAGAGAATAAAGTGATGGAGATTTTGCTGAGTGGAACACATTTTCTTGGCCTCCATCTCCTAGATGAATTAGTGGACCTGAGACTATAGGAGAAGAGGTAATGCAAAGGGCAAAACCATTCCTACAATTGATAGGATCTTGTTTTTATTCAGACTCCAATAAGTTGTCCTAAACTACTATGGGAATCAGTGTGTTCTTCATGGAAGAAAAATTCTTCCTGAGAAAGAAGCACAACTGCTATTGAATGGAGCATGACCTTTCAAAAATTACTGGAATCTTTTGTACCTTTCCTCAGACACCAGTCACTAAATTAACCTCTCTGGTTATCTCAAGGATAAATTTCCATAATATTTTTTCCAGGTACTGAACAGGTATTTATTATTTTTAAAAGAGGGCACAACAAATCAATTAGCAACAATTTGAATGTACTAGAAAAAAAAGAAAAATATAAAGAAAAAACCCTTATTGGGTATTTATTCTTTTGCTGTCCATAAATACCTTATATATACGGATTTATATGGTACATAATGTGCATATATGGATACATAGTACATATTTATGAATATATACATATGTGAGACAACTCTATTTTTTAGGAAAGATCAAACCACATGTTTAATAAAAACCAATGCAGATTTTATGATGTAGTAATACTAGGAGATACAGGAATTCTTGTTGGATGGAAAAGGAGAAGCAACATGTCCAGTGTTTTAGTCAATTGTCTTTGCAAAGGCACATGGTCAGCTCAGGTGTGTAATGAATATGTTAGAAATTTGATTTGTGCATTTATTTTGGGAATAGTTGCATATACAGTCACTTCAATATTCAGCTTTCTGTTTTGCCTCTGCTAAAGAGATGGCAAAGATTTCACATCTTGTGCTGTCTAGACACCTTCTGAAATACAGTCTTAAATTTGGTAGATATCTTTCCTGAATTTAGGGTCTTTGACAACCCGTTGTCTTCTGTGTTTATTTTTAATGGAGTGATTGTCTCTTCTCTTGTTCAGCTACACACACATCCTCTCTCCCCCTGCCTGCCTCCACCCCCAAAAAAGTTCAAGGAAATGTATTCTAGAAACTTTACAGAGATAAAATACAAATTACTATTATTCAGGCTGGCAGGTCATTTCGGACAATATTGTCTTATAATTCAAACTGTGCAGATCCTACCTAGAATGTCAGAATAGCCTCTGCAATCAAAAACTTGAGGATTCATGATCTCTATGTCTTTCAGACACACTTCGCAACACAGGGCAGGACTGGGAGTTTAAGTTTAGAAGAAGCATTGTTAATCTCAAGATAATTCTGTATTTATATCTTTTTTTTACAGGTTTTTTTCTGTTGGGTGATTAAAGCATCAAAACCTGCTCTGAGGCTAGCTCCATTTCAGGGCTCTAAAGAAACTCACCACTGAATGAAAATCATTTCAGGAACAATTAGAGAAAAGGTCCGCATAAATTCTTCCTGTATCCAGGGCATTAGCATCACCCAAGTGTCTATTGCTTACAGTACGTTGTGACAAAGTAAAAGCTATTTCAGCTGTTATACTGTGATGGCTGTTATTTATGGAACATAAAAGGATACTGAAATACAAAAGGGTTTGCAAAGACCAGGGTAAGATCAGATAAAAAAAAAAAAGAGAGAGAAACAGGCATCTTGGGATGGTAACAACCCTGCCATGTACTGACAGGGAGGTTGTATATTTTTAGAATATACTGAAAGGAATGGTGCTTTTACTTAGGTTTTTATGGTTTACCATGAGATGCAATTTTCTGGCCTTATATGCAGTTGTAACAAAAGTCAGAGAGATTTTATGATAGCTGCCAGAGTTCATAAATGATGGCATACACTAAAATATTTATAGAACTGTAAAATCTTGATTTCTCTCTGGTTTAGCAGATGGGGTCCTAAAACTGGTTCCCAGATTGTCACATTTCTTTACCCTTTGATGACAAAGAAGCCCGTTATCACATTTTTTTTCTCTCTGGAAAGCCAGTTCACTAGTGTAATCAAGTTCATACTTCTATCCAATTATACACACCAGAATCTCATGAATTAAGATGTGTCAGCCATATAAGATTTGTAATTATTCAAGGCAAAGGGCCTATTGTTAGCCACCAGGATCTGAGGAGCCTTGCCATCTCTCTGACCAATGACCATTGACTCATGTCAGTATAATTGCTGGTGAAAATCTGCTTCCTGATCATTAGGCTGCATACACACACGATAGATGAATGCTACTTGTACAACAGAAGTGGTGAACTTAGGTGCCTGCTTGGTACAGAGCAGCAACAGAGCCCAGCTATTTGCTTCTCCTCAGGATGTTTTGTTGTCCTCAAAGAAAATGAATCCCTGTAGCGCTGCTAAACTCAGCTGTACTTCAGAATGAAAATTGATGGTTGGGATAGCAAAAGCAGAATAAATAATCTGTGAAGGAGCATTTTTCTATTGCTGATCAGGATTTGCTCCATGTTAAAAGACTTTTCATTAAAATTGAAGATGCCGAAGAGAAAGCATCCTATTCCTTCTCTATTGTATTTTTATGAGAAAGTTTCTAGATTTTACCAGATTATCAATGAATGAATGTCAAGTATCTACAGACCTCTACCATATTTCCAACATTCATTAAGTTATTTCATATATACACATTTTTGTTGCAATAGCTGTCTAAATATTTATAAGATAGAAAAGCGAAACAGGACTTGGGGTCACATTTTTCTGGGTACTATTCAGCAAAACTGGAAATGTCTTCATTGCTGAACTTAGTGCATCAGGAAAAGTATAAATTAGCAAAAATCAAGAAGACAGGATCAAGAAAAAAAATTAAAAATATTGTGAAAAATATTTTTTAAAAGCCCAATCTCAATTTAGCATAATTTCTTTGTATTTAGAATAAATGCAAAAAATCGAACACCAAAATAATTGTGAATCTAAATGCATTTTGATTTTGGCACTTTAGTAGTATGCTTTACTGGCATTATGCCTAGAGAGGTGGAAGACATGACAACCAGGCACACATACCTAAATGCCATGGAGAATTGAAGCAAATTAGAATAGAAAACTTCATAGTTAGATCTTCTACCAAGAGATCCCAGCACAAAGCACAGCTTCACCGACAGATCCAAATCCATTTATAACAGCTGAGAATGTAGACAAGGCAATAGGTGGGCTTGTTCTGGAATTTCCTTAGAATGGTTTTGTGCTTTAGTTTTCTTTGTTTGTTTTTGTAATACAGAAAAAGCATTATTTCTTAGCTTACATTTCCTAGCTGCCTGACTCCCCATCTTTTGGTTTTGTTTTTTTACTTTCTCTTTTTCTATCAGGAGAACAGAAGAACAAATAAATGATAAATAAAAAGAGAGAGTAGGGGAAACACAGTTAAAGAAGTATCTCTTATTCAGATTCCACAGGCAGAGATTTTACGCAAACTGCAGTGATTAGTATTTTACTTTATATGGGAAATCTTTATTTCTTCAATAAAGTGATTCTCATTTCCAAAAAGACAGTATTTTCTTTGTCTCTCTCTCTCCCTCTCTCCTCCTGTCTTTTTTATGTATCTCCTAGCACCTTTTTGTCTGAGTGTATCTCAAGTTTTATAAATAGCTAGAATAACAACAATAAATAACAATTCCTCTCTCTTTTTTTTTTTAATGACATTTATGAGAAGTATCTTAATGAGTATTTACAGGGTTTTGTTTATTTTTGTGGATATGAGAATTGTTTTAAACAGCTGGCCTTCATCTTGGCATTGTTTTTCTTTGGTTTTAAATGAATGCTGGGAGATTGTGTTATTTGCATTTGAGATAAAGATAGTATATTGTTAAAACTTCTACATATGTTACCTCACCAACTCATGTGATGATTTCAATCAGACATTAAATAGTCATAGGATATAGAGGAAAGAGCTGGAAATTCGTTGACAGCTGCATTGGCAATGAAAACCTGACTTTGATATGCTGGTGAGTTTGATTTGGTAGGAAAACCTGAAGCTCTTAAGTTCATTTCCATTCACTTCTGTTTTCCTTTGGAGGTCAAAGTAGAATGTTAGATGATAGGCAGCATTATATGTGTTGCACAGAATGTGTACAATTGTGTTTTTCTTATGAAAGAGAAGTATGACCTCATGAGAATCCCAAATCCCTGACCATTGGCCCCTAATCTGCTTGTTAGAGCTTTCAAGTATCTACCAAATGGCATTGATGATTTTGTTTCCTATTTTTATTTCATATTAGAAAACAGAGTCTGAAGTCTGCACTACAGCTGTGGTGCTGTTAGTACCAAATACCTTTTTATCCAGCAGTGGATATGTGGGCATACTCATTATTATTAGAAGAAGCACTCCAGGAAAAGTAGGAAATATGTTTTTTCTTTGGAAAAGGTGGGTTGAGATTGCTGCTAGTCAGTCAGGTTTCATTGATGTGGTAAGAATCAAGACCCATACACCTAGCTTCCATTTTTCAACTGTGCTCAATTAATTCTTGGGCATGGACTCTGAGGTCATGGACATGTGTACCTGGAAGACATTTTAAAAAAATTCTGTTAAATTTAGGCATATCAGCCTGCAAACCCCAAGACGTATAGAGCCTTGTTTCTGAAACCAGCTTTTTTTGTGCTTGGCAGCGTCTCTAAACATTCTTCATTTTATGCTCTCAAATGCATTCTTCCTGCATCCAAGCTGCTTGCCTAAAGTAAAGTTGGTTGAACTAACTTCTAGCCTAGACAAGTTGCCTGGTTCCTCTGAATAGAAATCCAGCCCTGCCAAATGATGACTCGTTCCATCCTGAAATGGATCTTGTATAACTTGTTTAGATTAGTTGATGGGCATTCAAGTAACTTATGTTAAATAATAAGAAGAATATTTTTAGATCTGGGATGTGTTGGAAAGTCTAAGGTTTAACTTCTTGAAACACTACATGATCTTTTTATCATTCTGGATACTCTGATTGCTGTGCAGTTTGCAGTATGGTGTTTTTCACTTGAAGCGTTAAAAAAGGAATGCTACACATAAGAGTTACTCTCGTACTTTTTTTGTTGTAAATATAGATTCTGATGTTTGGATTTGTGTGCTTTTTTGCCTTGCTTTGTTTGGCCTTTAGTGGTCTTCTTCACAATAAGGTACTGCTTAATCATGAAATACTATATAACAATTTTATAAAAATAATAAATATATAACAATACTATATGCTGTAGAAGAATGAAGCATATAAGATTGAAGTAGCATGCCATATACACTATTCTGTGTATATAATCATGGAAAATTTATCACCAAGTGTAATACCTGCTGTCGCAGCTTTTGTTTGATACAGGTTTGACAATATATTATGATTTTTGTATCATTTTGATGTGGGACATTAGTACTTTCTGCCCTGCACACACTCAAAAATTATGAAGTGTCTGGATATTTCACAATAAAAGAGGAAACACACAGAAATACATGGAAAAAAATACCGGGATCTAAGAAAATCCACAAAATGTCTGCCATACAGTATAGGTAAAACCAAAAAAAATACTTCTAGAATATTCAGACAAACACTACAGTATTGCTTTGAAATACCGTAGTGTTATTTCAAAAGTGGTACATACATATTTTTTTTTCAAACTTCAGTCTAGATGCCCTAGAACAAAACTTTGTATTACATGAATTTTCATACAGTTCTGCTTGTGCTCTGGGGTATATGGAGTGTGAATTCAGCCTTTGGTGTATGGTGTGACAAAAAACAGTTTCCAACCTCAGGAGTACAACCGAAACAGATAATGCAGTGAAACATACTAGACTGTGTGGGTTTAGGTGGTTGTGTGCTCATAAAGTACAGGTGCAGAATACAGACAGAACATTTTGAGAGAATGGTAATATGAGATATCGTTGTAGTCCTTGATACTCATCATTACCATCATTTAACTGTCATATCGGAAAAGCAGTCTGGCAGTCTCCCACAAAATCCTGAAATGTTTGTAAAAATGCTTTACATAGTTTATTGGGATCAGTATAGTATGGAAAATTAAACAGTGTTCTTGCTGGAATCTAATGAGAACATATGAATTAACTAGCGTGAATTTCATCCCATTGGTGTGGCTTTAGGTTGATGCTCTCATTGTATGTTAGAATAACCGTATTCTTTTCATAACAAATTTGTAGGTGATGAGATACTAAACACAATGGTGAGCTTGTTTTACATAAAGATTTGAGAGGAAAAAATTTACAAAACCCTGCACAGTGGGTCTTAGACTTTGCAGTTTGCAGTCAAAAAGTGACTTTAGATTTGATGGGTGAAACCTTGGTCCCAGGGAAAGTTTTACCATTGACCCTGAGACTAGCTCAGTTAGTTAGAGCCTGATGCAAAAAACACCAAGGTTTGTGGGTTCAACCCCTGTAGGGGCCATTCACTTAAGAGTTGGACTTGATGATCTGTGTGGGGTCCCTTCCAACTCAGAATTTCCTGTGATTCTGTGACCTCAGTTGAGCTAAATTTTCCTGTTTGAGTTTTAAGGCAAGGAAAGCAAGGAAGCTGTAAATTATACAGTTGGTGAATTCCTTATTCAGGGCAATGTTTTTGATATTTTGGTCTATTCACATATTTTATTAAGTATCCTAAAAGGCCTGAGATTTGCCTAGGAATGCATCCAGTGACCTCAGAAGTATCCACCACACCACATAGGAGGGAAAAAAAATTGCCCTTACATGTTCACCATGTAACTGATTTAATAATATCTCTGTACACTTTTATTTTGGACATGACCGGAGGTGAAGTAATTACATTTCAACCTGCAATGAAGTGAAACTCTCATGCTCGGTCTAACAGGAAACAAATTTCATAGACAGAAGCATCTCTGATTATACCAACCACTTTTGTATAGTTCAGCAAATCTGTTCTTTCGATGGAAGTACAGACGTTTCTTTGCCAGTATTTTCCATCCGTCCCTGGGAATAGTGCATGGCTGGTAAATCAACACAATTATTATTCTATTCCAGAGGATATACAGTGATTTACATTTATATGCCAACATTTTCTTCCTTGTTGCCCCAGCAAGAGCTGGGAAATGATTTATAAGGATGCAGAAGTGCTGGCACAGGTGTTATACAGTCTCAGCATGTTTGCATTGCACAGCATGGCATGGAAGTGTAGGGCAGGAGGCAGCGTGTGTGCCAGCAGTGCCCTCCCAGCTCCATCATGGGGAAAACCCTGGCCCTGCTGCTGGCAAACATATTTGGCATCCATCTTTCTAACAGGTCATTTCTGTGTGTTGCACTTTGGGGAGGAGGATTGTTTGGTTCTTGTAATTAGTTGCTTCTGTTGAATTCCTAATGGACTTGTGGGTTGTAAAAACCTTTCAGTTGTGGAACAGTTGGCAACTTCATTTTATGTATTTACTTATTTTTCTTCCTCTCTCCCCTACTCACCACCCCCACAGAGGAGACTTGGAGGCTGAATGGATGCACAGAACGAAAACATGTCCTGAAATGTGGGACTCCACCTGGTCTAACTGCTGCAAGGCTAGGAGTTTGGGATGGGTATGGATCCTACTTTTCCACACCACTCAGCTTGGTGTCATCTTCAAATTTGCTGAGGGTGCGCTCAATCCCTTTGTATACATCATTAATGAAGATATGAAGTAACACTGGTCACAATTCAGACTCCTGAGGGACACCACCCATCACTAATGTCCATTGGGACTCTGAGCCATTGACCATTACACTCTGGATATATCTGTTCAACCACCTTCTTTACCATCTAACAGTCCACTCATCAAATCCATCTCTTTCCAATTTAGCGAGAAGGATGTTGCAGGGGACCGTGTCACAGGCTCTAGAAAAGTCCAGATAAAGGACATTTGTAGCCCTTTTCTTGTCCACTGATGTAGTCACCTCCCCAAAGAAGGCCACTAGGTTGGTCAGGCAGGACTTAGTCTTGGTGAAGCTGTGCTGGTTGTCTCAAATCAGGTCCCTGGCTTCCATGTGTCTTATCACAGCTTCTAGAAGGATCTGTTTCATCATCTTCACAGGCACAGTGGTGAGTCTGACAAGGTTGTAGCTCCCAGTGTCCTCCTTTCTATGCTTTTTAAAGATGGTTACAATGCTTACCTTTTCCCAGTCACCTTGGACTTCACCTGGCTGCTATGACTTTTCAAATATCATGGAGAGTGGCTTAGCAACTACATCAGCCTGTTCCCTCAGGTGTCTTGAAATAAAGATCTGCCAGCTCTGTTCCACCCTCTTGTCCCTGAGGGAAGTCTTCCAGGAGATCACATTATCTCCCTGAAAAACTGCTTTCCTAAAGTTCAGGAGCCTAACCTTACTCCTTGCCTGACCCATGTTCCTCAGGAGACTGTGAACATCAATACAGGATCACTGCAGCCCAGGCTGCTTCAAATCTTGATGTTTCCAATTAGCTTGTTTGCATTGGCCAAAATTTTGGCCAAAATTACCAGTAAGAGGAAAGAGAAAAAAAACTTTCATCTTAGTTGCAGTAGCAAAAATATGCATGGTTGAAGAGATGTACCTACTCTGGGATGTGCTAAAGGATGGAATGAAAAAGATCATAGAATCATAGAATGGTTTGGGTTGGAAGGGACCTTAAAGATTTGGAAAACACTCTCAAGCACATAGTGTCATTCTTGGGGTGGTCCTCTGCAGGGCCAGGAGCTGGATTTTGATGATCCTTGTGGTTCCCTTCCAACTCAGTATGTTCTATGATTGTATTCTATGTTCATCTAGTTCCAACCCCTGTGCCATGGGCAGGGACACCTTCCACCAGAACAGGTTGCTCAAAGCCCCAACCAACCTGGCCTTGAACACTTTCACAATTTCTCTAGGCAACCTCTTCCAGTGTTTAACTGCTGAGATTATTATTAAGATGGTAAAAAAAAAAAAATTTTTCATAGGACATAAGTCAAAGCAAAATATTTTGTTCATCCCATTAAAAGAATAAATAGTTACATAAAACTGAAACACAAAAATGAAGTACTGTAACTTCCTGATTTGAGGAACATTGGTATAAAGATTAGTCCTCTGTGAGTTTCAGAAAACAAGGGCCTCAATTATGGGGACATTATTTTTGGAGAAATTGCTGTTTTAATGCACTGGGTCCATCCTAGGCTTGACAAAATAGGCTATAAGACTTAAGCATTCAGGGCTTAAGTAATTTGGTAGAGGAACAGTGATGATGAGGAGGAGGAGGAGGAAAACAGAGGAAGGAAATTATGCCTTAGGCATGGAAATTTTGCTCTACCTTGCCAAGAGTCAAACTTCTGCAATATCAGGTTTTGTGGCTTTAATGTAGGGAAGAACTTTGGTCCATAAGAAGATAAAATTAAATAATGCACAAGGATGGACTTATATTTGGGGCAAATCCTCTCCCTCTTGACTATGTACACTCCCACTGCACGTGGCAGATTGCACTCACTTATATCAGGACTAATGTTTTCTTTCTGATGGCTGGGTATACTCAGCAAAACAGGCTTTAGTGACTCCCCATAGTAGTAAATAACGTCCCTGTGGGACCTCTAAAATATCCCAACTCCTTCATTCAGGACTGAGAGGTCTCCAAACACTTAGTTCATAAACAATCCAAGGATTTTAACACACTTCCCTCCTTCTCCCCAGGGATGTTTTTGGCTTGTGTTTTCTCCCTTTATTACAGCTTTAATCTTATGATGTGAACTGGGACTTGTTTACATTTTTATTTTTAAAGGGGTTTTTTGTGCATATGTGTGTGTGAGTGTATGCACTAAAGACCTAAATTGGCAGATGCCTTTTTGTAGGACTGAAATGACATGCCTAAGTTTTACTGCTCTCTTCCCCGTATTTGCATTTTTAATTACTTGCATCATATTTTATTAGTATGTTACCTGATGAAGAATTCCAACTAATTAATTTCACCTGGAATTATATGTAGGTATATGAAAAATTATACTTGGCCATTTGTGGAGACCAGCTGTGTATTAAGAATATCTGATCCCCACCTGAAAGATTAAAAAAAAAAGTAATCAAGAGGAAACAGCTGATTGTAAAAGCTTGTCCCTTTTTTCTCAAGCCCTAAAGATATTATTATTGGCAGATATCCTTTATTACTCACCCTATATACTACACATTAACTCAGAAGTTTGTTCTAACTGAGCATCATTCAGTCAGATGACTTTTTCTTCAACCATTACAGCTTTAATTTGTAGTAAAGCTAATGTTGTTGAGTTCCACCCATATGCAAGGACTCATTTGTTTCCATTCCAGCATGACTCACAGAGATATAACTTCCCTTTGACCACAGTTTTTATTTTTTCCAATGTAATTTTATTTTCTAGATGGAATTAAGAGGGTGAAAATATCGATTAGGAATGTAGGCATATTATGAAAAGCTATCTGTAAAGGAAAAGCAAAGGAAAAAAAAAAAGAAATGTTACCTGATCCTGCAACACAGCTGAACACACACACATGCACGTGCACATGCACACTCTCTCTCCACAGATATTTCTGGTTTGATTCTTTGTCTGCACTGACAACAGATGGTGTTTTAATAAAGTCCAGTAGGAATATTACTGTGAGTAAACAATCCAATGCATGCCAATTTCATAATTGCTGGGTACTCATACAGCCTCTTACCTGATGAATCCAAATTGGGAGGAAACCAACTGTGCACACACCTACTGGCAGCAGCCAAATCCGCAGCTGTGGTATTTCCAGCACTGAGCTTCACCACGGAAGGTAAATTGCAGCTCCAATCAGCTTTCTTGGCACCAGGCTTGGGGAACAGCTGCCATCTGGCTTGTCATCAAAGTATGGTCACCGAGTTTCTGGGAGATGAAATAGCTTGCTTTTTTACCTTGACATGCACGAAGATTGCAATCTTCATCTTTACAGGTATCTCTTAAAATAACATTCTTGGCTTCCTGAGCCAAAGATTTACCAAGTGGGATTTTCTTCTTTAAGTGATTCCCACGCCTATAGGGACTTGAAGTCTAAACCTGTTATATGCTAATTAAAGATTCACACCCACATGACTTGTCAAAGAGATAAATCTTACTCATTTGTTTTCATCATTAACAGGGAAAAAAAATGTAAGTAATACCATGCCTTACATTAGC
The DNA here is from genome assembly GCA_013390005.1 of Calyptomena viridis. Classification (NCBI taxonomy): domain Eukaryota; kingdom Metazoa; phylum Chordata; class Aves; order Passeriformes; family Eurylaimidae; genus Calyptomena; species Calyptomena viridis. The sequence continues at coordinate 54,012 of WEIV01021795.1, forward strand.
AGATTTATTTGGAAACGTTTGTTTTTAATAGAAGTGGAGATGCAGTTGAAAGCGTTGAAAGCGTTATTCCCACCACTGTTGATAAAACCCACTATGGAAATTGAAACTTGGCAGAGAAGAAGGGGGTGGAAGGCAAAAGAGGGAATTCAAATACTCAGGACTGGCATTCCAGCTAGAAGTAACTGTTTAGACTGCACCCAGCAAGTGCCTGCCTATCAGATGCATTACATGATCATTATTTATATATCCAATCTTTTAAAGACACTTTTAAAGTCAATGGCAGATTAAATCACAGAAGAAGCAGGGGAGTCCTCTCCTCTAAAATGACTAATCTATGACAGTGTTTAGGTGCTTTGTTTCTGTTGGTTTCTAGCAGGCCTCAGTGCTATATAGCTATACATGGGAATAAAAACTTTATTTACATTAGTAATTGTTAGTGTTGACAATTTAGTCTTCAAATTCCATGCAAGAGACTAATCTTCTGAAATTTTATTTCAGTTTATATTGGGACACTGATTGAAATCCCGGATAGATCTCAAATAAATTAAAAATAGCAGTTTAAAATCTTCAGTAAATGTGATTTGAGATATTTATTTGACTTTATCAAATTGCTTCATGTTGATGAGACCTAAGTACACTTTTTTGCATTATTGCCTTGATATATTGTTGCCTTCCAAGATATTTTTACATCAGTGAATCTGTTTTCAGATAGGAAATTAATAATCCTGGAAAATTTTCAGCTATGGTTCTACTCACAGGCTTCTGAGGGATCAAGATTTTTCTTTAGTGAAGATTACCAGGCTCTTAGCCTGAGAAAAAACTACTTTGCTCTGGATTTAGAAATTCTATTGAATTCAGAACTTGCAATTGCTATTCACTTTGCCTACAGTAATTGTTTTGTGCAAAGAATGAAATAAGAGAGGCAGAGAAGGCTGCTCCTCCTACTTAAAGGCATGCTTTGCAGTTGCAAGATTCTCCTCCTCTTTGAGAGTTTACAGCAGTGGCTGCCCTGTCTAACCAGAGGAAGATCAGTGGATTTGGATACACAAACAGGGAGTCTTGTTGTTCCACCCAAAATTTTTCTTACTAGGCCACACTAGGCCAGGTGGACATAACTTCTGTGGTACACGAGGTTAAAAAAGTGTGCCTAGATTTTTTTATTGACCCATCTACTGAAAGAATCACAAAATACGCCAAGTTGGAAGGGACCCACAAAGATCGTTGAATCCAACTCCTAGCTCTGCACAGGACTATCCCCGAGGGTCATACCAGGTGCCTGAGAGTATCATTCAAATGCTTCTTGAACTCTGTCAGGCTTGGGGCTGTGACCACTTCTCTGGAGAGCCTGTTCCAGTACCAAATCAAGAAGAACCTGTTTTCTAATATCTGACCTAAACC
>WEIV01021796.1:5638-30833 GCA_013390005.1 Calyptomena viridis
ATTAGTGCATGAGTCTGTTAGGATTCTTATGCCTATCAAAGATAGGCATAACTTCCCTCCTGTCCCTACATGTTCACAGGCTTTTCTTTTTTTCCCCACCTTTCCTTCATAATCTATCCCTAACGAACATGTAACAAGAATTCCCAGTAAATGGCTGTGTTGATAACATTACCTTTTTGACTACTAGGTGAAAAAATAAGTAAACAGGTGACCACCATATCAAAAGGCTTAGATTTGGGTCACTTAATACTCACCCAACCATAATGTAGTGCAGGTTACTTAAAACCTCAGTCCTTCAAAGCAGATGCTGGGGGTAAAATGACTGGTTGCAAACACTTCTAAGTAATGGTGAAAACAGTGTTGTTTACAAAGGGTTGACTATGGGTTTTAGCACTTGGCTCTTCACAGAACCAGTGAGTGCCTGATCACCTGAGAGAACCCTGGTTGGCACTCTCTCAAAAGCCAAAAGGCACCTCTTCAAAGAGCCTTTCTACCCTCAATGCAATACTTACATGCATGTGTTATTAATAGCATCATCTGGACAATGTCCTGAGCAGTAGCACTTCAGAAAAGGTAAGGTGTCCTCTGGGGCAAGTGTTACTCCATTTGGTTGTTTCTTTTGGTCAGAATTTGTCTTCATTCCTGTGCCATGAAGCATGTCTAGATTTTGACCTGGACATCAAAAAAAAAAAGATTTTTTTGGCATCTCTCTGATAACTGTTCAAGAGTTTTACAGGCAAAACATGACTATGGAATAATTATATTAATTAATAACTGAACTATGCAAAACATAACTTCCTTTCCCAACATTATGGCACAAATTTGAGTTAATAATTTTATTCTAGAAATACCTAGCTCAAACATTTTTAACCTTAAAAGCAGATCTTCCAACTCTTAATAAATGCAAACAGAAAGATATTTTCCCTTTTTAAGGTGACACAGAAAAGTAGTGATATAACTGGCTAGAATTTTCTGAAGAAAGCCTCTCTCATTCACGGGTTTAGAAAACCAAAATGCTGGCTGCTTGATAACCACAACAAGAATAATTTTATGCATGACTGAATGTACTTAATATGCAATTTGCTAATTTTCTGAAGTAATTTTTTTATGGATTCACAGTCTCATAGAAGAGCAGTAATAACTCCAAATCTCTTGGGTTTTTTTGATCTCTGTATGCATTAGTACTTCAAAACACAGCTAAAGAGAATCTTGTTTGCAAATTAAATTTTGGTAAATGACATGAACATCCATACGAATGAGCTTTCACAGAACAGAAACAGGGCTACATTACATTCCAAGTAGCCCTCGGTTTCTCAACAGTAGGAGAGTTAAGCATCATTTGTTCTTGTTCATATTATTAAAGTACTTTGTGAATGTAGGCATTCAGAAGAAAACATCCACCTATTTTCTTCTTAGTGACGAACACCCAGAAAAAAAATTTAGCAACACGATCTGCCTCATTTGGAACGTGCTTTGTTATCACTATATGAGATGAGAATATCTTCACTCATCTCCTCCAGCTTTATCATACATCATTTAAAAAAGAGAAAAATCAATTTCTGTCCAGCACCTAAAAGTACTGTTGGCTCTAAGTCCTCAAGGTATGAACCAAATACAGATAGAAGAGTTGTGAACAAAACTATTACCTTCACTGATTCAGTTTACAGCAAGTTTCTGTGAGGCTCAGTGTGCAAACTAAGATAACAGCCAGTTAGGACCAATGCAAGCTTTTACAAATTCAGTTATTAGCAAAAAAATGTTCTCAAAAATAATTCAGTCACAATAAAAATTCCAATTTATCTAAGGAAAAAATAAAACTGACCAGGAAACTCATAGTCTCTTGGAACAGATTCTTGTGGCTTCCTGTTAAACCTACCAAAGCCTAGCTGTAGAGTGATGAGATCAGTCTCTAGCAATGTTGTACCTTGTTTGAAAGATGTGCAGAAAAACCTTGATTAAAACCCCGTGCAGATACAACCCTCTCTATCACTCTACTGTCATACCCACTATGTCATTCAGACAAATACAATTTGTGAAATTTGGTCTTATTGTTCTGAAAATAGCAGACTTGCAGATTTCCTCACCTGATTAATACAGCTCACCTAGTGTGCAGTCCTGATTTGGCCAAGTAATGAAACTGTGCTTTTTTTGGATACAATTACTTCTATATTCTAAGAAAACACAGTTCACTTAAACTCTCAAATCACTTAGTCACATTTATTTGAGGTGTGGTTGTCAAATAGTACATCTGTAATGCCAGAGTTAAACAGTCCCGATATGTACAGACTGTTAAAAGGATAGAAGATCCAGTGCTACAATAAGTCTACTTGCGCAGTAGGTTATTTCTGATTTAACTAAAAGAAATTCTGCACAACTAAAATAGCTCCTCCACCTCTTCCCTCTTTCTACACATTTCTTCCCAGCATAAACTGAAAGCTCATTTTAATACATGCTACACAACATTTTACATTCGCATTTAAGAGATCCTTACCTGCTCAGAGAACAGGTAATTCTACTTTTAATACTAAAGGAAAAGCCACTGCATATGTGCAAATATTGTCTGTCTTTCTAATTTTGTTGAATCACTACAGTATCTTTCCCAATTAATGTTATAACCCCCCCCTTATCTTCAGGGACTTTCCACATGTTAGAAGTCTGAATACTTTACGATTTATTTCTCACAGTCACTCTTCCACTTTCCTACCCTGATCATTGAAAGCAATGTTTTTTTCAGTGTGTTAGAAAAGAAATCAAGGAACTCTTAAAGCATGGCTTCTCCTAGCACAGAAGAAAAAGAACAACATTTTCATGCAGGTCTGGAATCTTTAAAGCAACTAACTAACACTGAGGCATGACTACAGGTATACAAACCTTCTATTCTAAAGCTGAGATGAAACACATTTTTCCTCTTCATTTATTATGACAAATTGCATTACAAGATTTATGAAGAGCACATAACAAAATCCAAAATAGATAACTATTTTCAAAGAACCTGCATCTTTGTCTTTTGTATGGTTTCTATAGGCAAGATTTTTATTCAAAGCAAGAACAGACTATAATTTCATTGTTTTTGGAATATGAAACTATACTCCACAGTAGATTGCTTTCATCTTACAGGTAATACCTGAATTACACAAAGAATGGGGGGGTGGGGGGAATCACTTCACTCTTGCATTTTTACTTTCCAAGACTGTAAAGAGAACTCTTTTTAGACAGGAGTTTGAGCATCCAGAGAAGGAAGAAAAAAGGAAAATACCGAGAATGCTTCAGTTCAGTTCATTTCAGAAAACAGTTTTTAATCACCTCTACCTAGGTATTCTCCCTAATTGTATCCTTTACTGCCGTACTACAATTCATCCTCAGCACTTCAAGACAGATTAGTGTCCACTCTAAAGGTGCTGGGCATGGGGAAGGGAGTCAAATGTGGAAAGGTATGGTTTTCATTCACTGCTAAGAGGGCAGCTGAAGGTCCTGGAGTTACAGGATGGTACAGTGCAGTTAATAAGATACTGGGTAAATGAACAAGAGTAAATTAAGGATGGGCCTAAAAAACATTTTGCTTGAAGAACCACCCAACCTTCTTGCACCTTTTTGCTCTCATCATCTTCCCATCCTCAGAGCTCCACCTCTCAAACATAACACTGCTGTATCTTCCTACTGGCAGCAGGGCAGTGAAAGGGAGGATTATGTTTTAGGGATCTTGTGACACTGATGTAATTAATGTCTTCTTTTCCATGACACATGTAGCTGTCACTGTGCTGTACAGCTGAGAAATACACACACACAAATCTCAAAGGTGTAAGTGCCATGCATTAATAGCTTCAAAGAAAATAGTTTGCAATGAAATACAGTACCCAGAGATCTCAGGCCCAGCAAAGCTGCTTTCTCCACTATTTCCTACCCTCCACTTGTAAACTGCACAGGGCTGGTGGGGCAAAACAACACACATTAGCAACAAATGAACTATCACACACTGCATGACTTTTTCAAGATCCTGGAATACTTGCAGCCTGTTTGTCCAGCCTCGTGAGAATGATACACTTGAAGATATCATACACTTCTAAACATACAAACTGATCTGTAATATTTTACCACATTTCAAAAACTTACAACATTTAATGAAATATCAGATGGTGAGCTGGAAAATTCTCCTCACATAAATACAGAGTAAGACAACGAGAAAAAAAGGGGATGGGACTTCAAGTTCCCACTGCATCATTTGCTCTGCCCCATCATAAATGCTGCATCCATTATAGATTTCTTGAAGTGTGAACAACTGCTACAAATAGTCATTTAAATGTCATCCTTTCTGTTTAAAATTAAACTTTAATAAAATAAATACAATTTAAAAAAGTTAATAAGTTGTTAAATAGGACAATGCCTGCTGATGTATCGTATCCAGTGCTTGATCAACAATATAAATTATTCAAAGCTCTACTTCTTCCAATCACAGAAAATAAGTTAGACTATAAAATGTATTTCAAAGAAGCACAGGATATTAAAAATCCCACTAGGTTAGAAATCTATGTCTACTTGAAAGCATGGCTTCAAATACGAATATTAATGCGGATAAGTCTTTAAAAGGTACTGTATGTGACACTGAGGTGCTACTAACCACTAAAAACTGAGCTAAGCTGTTTGCAACTCGTTGTCAAGATACATATATAATTTCATTAAATCTTCTGATCTAGGAAAAGATTTCACAGAATCACAGAATTAACTAGGTTTCAAAAGATCTTCGAGATCATCAAGTCCGACCTATGACCTAACACCATCTCAGCAACTAAACCATGGCACTAAGTGCCACATCCAGTCTTTTTTTAAACACTTCCAGGGATGGTGACTCCACCACCTCCCTGGGCAGCCCATTCCAATGGCCAATCACTCTTTCTGTGATGAATTTTTTCCTAATGTCCAGCCTAAACTTCCCCTGGTTCACCTTAAGACTGTGTCCTCTTGTTCTGTCACTGGTTGCCAACCCCCCCCACACTCTATTAAGAAATTCAGAGACAGCAGTAAGTGAAAGAAGACAAATACAAAAGACAAATTATACCTACAATTTGTTCCTTAACTGTGTATCTCTTTCCTCCACAAATACAGTTGCAATGTGGCCTATAGCAGTCAAGTTGTGCGACGGCTTTCTGAATTCATAATATAGATGTTGTCCATAAAAACATTGCTATTCCAGAGTGCATTATCCTTAAAAGGGATTTATCCTAGCACAACTACAGTACTTGAGGCATTCTGTAAACTCCAAGAAATCTAGTATTTAAATAAGAAGAATTTTTGTCAGAAGAACACCTTCATCTGCCTTCCTGCTGGTGCTGTCACTGTTTGCTGGGGCTAGCAGATGCTCAGGGCTCACCCACACCGGGCTCTTCTCAAAAAGCAAAATTGTACCAACACTTTTTATGTTAGATATGTCTTACTTATGAAAAAAGACGTACCTTGAAATTTTTATGTGGCAGCTTTAAATTACTTTCGCTTGCTTTAGGATGAAGATACTGCAAAATTAATGCCTCCATATTCACCTATCACGAACTTCTATAATGATTTAACATGTGAATTAAACCTTAGTACAACTGATACAGATTGAATATGATACTAGTACTTCCTCTTAAAACACAAAACAATTTAAAAAAAAATCAGACAAATTGTATGAGCGCAAATAAAGTATCTTAAATGCTTCTATGAGCTCTGTCTTGCATTTTAATCATATTACCCCCTATAATACTTTTTTATATTTCAAGACTGTGATCTCCAAAGACCAGACAAGTTAGATGTAGCTCCTCTAGCAGAACTGGTTCCTAAAAATCACAGCACGTTCCCAAACTACTTCTTTAAAACCTCTCTCCTTCCCTCCAGCTCTCCCAGGAGCTACACTAGTGCCCGACAGGTAGCTCCTGCCTCTGTAACTCACCAATCAGCAACCCCCTGCTCCCACTTCCCTTGCCCAAAAACAACTTTTGAAGACTACTCTTTGATACTGTTTCCCATAGCAAACTCCTGGAAAAGCTGGCAGGCCATGGCTTGGACATGTGCACTCTGCACTGGGTTAAGATCTGGCTGATGGCCGGGCCCAGAGAGTGGTGGTGAATGGTGTCACATACAGTTGGTGGCCTGTCACTAACTAAGGGATCACTGTTGGGCCCAGTCCTGTTTAACATCTTTATTGATGATCTGGACAAGGGGATTGACTCCACCACTAGTAAGTTTGCAGATGACACCAAGTTGGGAGCAAGTGTTGATCTGTTAGAGGGCAGGAGGGCTCTGCAGAGGGACCTGGACAGGCTGGATAGAGGGGCAGAATCCAGCAACATGAGATTTAACAAGTCCAAGTGCTGGGTCCTGCACTTTGGCCACAACAACCCCCTGCAGCACCACAGGCTGGGGACAGAGTGGTTGGAGAGCAGCCAGGCAGAAAGGGACCCGGGGGTACTGGTTGACAGGAAACTGAACATAAGCCAGCAGTGTGCTCAGGTGGCCAAGAAGGCCAATGGCATCCTGGCCTGTATCAGGAATAGAGTGGGCAGCAGGACTAGCGAAGTCATTCTTTCCCTCTGCTCAGCACTGGTGAGGCCACACCTTGAGTGCTGTGTCCGGTTCTAGGCCTCTCAATTCAAGAAAGATGTTGAGATGCTCAAACATGGCCAGAGAAGGGCAACAAGGCTGGTGAGGAGTCTGGAACACAAGCCCTACAAAGAGTGACTGAGGGAGCTGGGGTTGTTTAGCCTGGAGAAGAGGAGGCTCAGGGGAGACCTTGTCACTCTCTGCAAAACTAAATGTGAGATTATAATAAAGAAATAGATCAACTTTTAATAATCCCTTAGAAGAACTTTAATCAGACAAATGTTGAAAAATACATGTTTACTGCCCATGTTTTAAAGACAGATGCAGCCATTAATTGGGGAGACCACCAGTAAACAGAAATACACTGTCTCCAAGCAATGAATGAGTTCCTTCCACAGATTTCAGAACGCTTTTCTTTATTTCAGATTGGTTTATATATTTAAATTCAGTAACTATTTCACCTGAAATTGAGAAAGTGCATAAAGGTTTTAAAATGTAATATCCTTATCTGTATCAAATATTTTAATAAAAGTAATTAGAGCAGTGAAATCAAATCTCAGACTTTTTTTTTTAAGTTCCATAATGAACAGTGGCAACCTTAAGTCCATTTTAATATTTAATATCAACATTATTTTTAAATTCAACTTTTAATAAATCTTCATACATACTGAATGCTATTAATACATTAAGACTGATTCTCTGAACAAAAAACCTGCACTACTGGGAAGACAAAAGCCTGTTTACTGCAGTCTTAAACTCCAACTGAAGCCAATAACCTCTTGCCTTAGACCAGGAAATGTAGGTGGATAAAGACACAGAGCAAGTCACAGATTTAAAGATATTGCAAAGGCCTTCCACAGCCTTTGGAAATACAAAATGAAAAGGAAATACAAAAATTTTTTAATTGAAAAGGTTACTACTAAATATAGCTATCTGCAACCCAGGCTTATTTTTGACCATTTCTCAATGTAAGTGAAGAAGTCCCATAAGATATAAAGAATACAAAATCCAAAGGGTAACCACTAGGATCGCCTGCTCCCATAGTACTGACATGAGATGCCACAGCTGCTCACCAATAATGTCATGGAATTGCCTCTTTTCTGCTGTTATTGTAAGAATATTTTCACATTAGTCAACACATGCAGCCACTTGCTTTTTCATGTTACCTGCTGTGGAATCTGGTATGTGTACATATACACAGGCTTATAGACACACTATTATCATTCTCTCAGGTGTTGGTAAGCCCTGGAATCCCTACTATTCTGGAGAAGCCTCCAAAAAAAACCAAGGGAGCAAAGCATTAAGCCGACTGTGTGTCAGACACTCAAAATACACACAACTGGGTGTTTCTACTTTCACTGCTTTTCCTTCCTCTTCCTGTAAATCACACAAATTCTCTTCAATTCCTCATAATGAATCTTCTCCACCTGTGTTGGCTGCTTTATGATGCATTTTTGTAACATCCTGCATATATTTTCCTTGTTAAAACTATTTTTTCTACTTTTTAGACTTTTCACTTTAGATTGTCTCTTTCCTACAAAAATTTCAAACTATGATTATCAACTTAATTCTTTCCTTTCCCCCAAGCACAACTCTTCCATGAATCTAGGGAAAAGCAGAGATGACTGTTTTTTCACTCACAAACCCTGGAAACCAAGCATATTTTGTATGTTTGAAAAAAAGCCCTTAGGCAACTTGCAAAGAACCAACATTTCAGTAAGCTCAACTTTTCCATGGCTTTCATAACTCCCTCAGCATTGATTTGAAAGTCAGGAATGTTTCTAAGATAAGGCAATTTCTTCTTTAGCAGCTGAAAAAAATTTCAGTCTTTAAACTTAGTCTAGGTATAGTAATTATTACAAATTATTTACTGAACCATTATTAAATATATCAATCAATATGATCATGGACAAAGTTAGTGTAATTTAAGTCCTTAAAAGACCTGCATATTTGTATTATTATTATTTCTATTTGTATTTGGAGAGGGAAAAAAAATCCTTCAGTTGCTATTGCCTATGAGTAAAATGTTAAATATTGACTAATGCAAAGGGGTAACCAGGACTTCAGCAAAAAGCACACAACATATCACTCCCAGCCTCTTCAAGGGAACAAGGGAAGAAGCTGGTATCTGCTGCAAGAAACAGCAAAACTGCTTGAGTACAAGTAGAACAAGCTCCACTGTACAACACTGTCAGAGTCTATTTCAGAGTGGAAGAGACCTCTAGAAGTCACCTGGTACCACCACCCAATCAAATCAGGACAACCTTCTGCATTAGACCAGGTTGTTCAGTCGTTCTGGTAAAGTTCTGACTACCTTTAAGGATGGATATTAGACAAACTCCCCAGGCAGCCTGTTCTAATACTTAATCACATTCACAGTGACAATTTCTTTCCTAATTTCTCGCTAGAATTTCCTTTTTTGTAAACTGTGCCCATTACCACTCTAAGCACCTTACAGCTATCTGCAAATATTTGTAAATCTGTACTACAAACTTCACCTACACCAAAACCTAGGCTACTTCTGTCCAATACCTATTTCTTGAAAATAAAAGATTGTATGTCCACAACAGGAAGAGGGGCTGGTCTTGACAATTTTCCTCTTCCAACTTAACTAGTGTGACAAAGATGGAAGAATCTTGGATTTATGTTTGTTTTGGTGCTTTCAACCTTGAAATTTTTGCTGCAATGGCGAAGTATCGAACTAAGGCTCATGATCTTCTCCACTCCTGAAACACGTGTGCGTACATACACACACAGACTGAATCAAGACAAACACCAGCATTTAAAGTACATATCTAGAAGTTTGGTGACACTATTCTGAGTCCCCACAGGCTAAAAAGATAAAAATGCTCAAGTAACTTGGCAATTATGCAGAAAAACTTGTGTATTTCTAGAAGAAAAGTGTCTACAACTCTGTAGGCTGTACTCAACAATAAAGAACCTTCAGTGTGCCTGTGGTTGCCCTCTGGGCGGAATCCCACAGGAAGCTCAAAAGGAAGAATGGCAGTTTCAAATACCTTTAGTTAAAGTGCAATTCTGTACAGATCCAGAGAGGACTTCTGCTCCACAAAAGCTTAGTTGTGAATGTGTGTGTGGGGGGGGTAGTACTTGAAAGAGATAAAAGATATGTGCTCTGAGGCACCATTCATTTAATTTGAGTCAGTATAGTTGACAGCTCATGCCTGGTGAATTCCAGGTAAGTATCTTCAGCGTCACTTATACTGATTAATAAAGGTTTGGGTTATGTTTAAGGGTACAGTCTTGTGCTCTGCCTAAGTGCTTTCTTCCACCTAAGACAGAAGCTGCAGCAGTTCCCAAATACACCTCGGCACTTGGTTACAAGATGTCATACCAGCACATGGGAAGAGGTGGGATCAATTGGCTTGGAAGGGCCAGGTCCACTACGTATTTGATGCAAATCTGCTCTTCAAATCAGTTGTCAAACTATGTATCAAGCACAGTCTCAAAAGAGACAGCTCTGCTACATCCTTTAATCTAATATTGCAGATACACGCCAGAAACAGAACAGAAAGATTGTCATGTGGGTACTTACCAGGTTTCCTCCTCTCCCCTTTTTAATGGGTTCATTGAATTGTTATTCTTGAAAGTAAATAGCTCACATAATATCTCAAAATAAAATCAAGCACTAATTCTAAGTATGGAAAGAGAACATAAAACCTTTTACATTCAAGTATTTAAATGGCAGTACCAAATCAGTCTTTTCTATTTTCCTGAAAACATATGGAAAGCTCTGTGTAAACACATGAGAGGTGCACAGCTGGGAGAACAAGTAATCTTACACAAAGACCAGTGAGGGATGCATGTGCCTGTTGGACAAGCAGAGCACAACTGTTCAAGTGCCAGCCACAGGAATGAGGTACCACCAACAGCTCAGAAACCATTCTGCCACTTTTCTAAACTACAAGCAACTATAGAATCAGATCTGCCAGGTACAGCTGCTAATAAGGAGTAAGGAAATAATAATAACATGTAATTTCCCACAAACTAGTTATAATCTTTATACTTATAAAGCACAACACAGTAACATTGGTCTGTTCCCAATACTTCATTTTAATTCAACCCAATTTGACAGAGGAATTAAAGTTCTAAGAACTGGATTTTCAAAGTTTTTGATAACTGGTGGCTGGAAAGACAACAGATGTACATGAGTACCTTTCCTAACCGAAACCCAAGCTATTTGTGAACATTCCATAGCCTCATCTTGGTCCCTGAAATTGTTACACCACACTATCTCTTGGCTGCTGGAAGCATTAGAAGGCATGGGGAACTGCACACTGCAGTCTCTTCAGTGGATCAAGTTTAAAGGGATCAAGTATGCACACATACAGGGAACTGAAATTCAGGAAGTCAAACCTTCAGTTCTGCTGGTCATGCAAACTTGCTCCATGGTGTACTATGCATTTTTGGTACTGTCTCCATTTAAGCACTTGCTAAAACAGACCTAATCTACACTATACTACATGACCACTAGAACGTCCATCTTTTTAGGAAACTGTCTATATGGCATGTCAGGCAGATAAGCTACCTGCCTGCAAAATAAACTCCAAATGAAAAAAAATCCAACTGCAACCACTGGGAAACACGTAACTCTGTAACAAATCAAAAATAAAAATTTATTTCAACCAGTACATACTTACCTTGAACATGGAGCATGATAAGCAGATAGGCTCCAAGCAATTGCTCCTGAACTCTCAATCGAGTCATTGTTCACTTTCAATACTTCCTATGCAAGGCAACTGGCCCTTCTGCTTGACAAATGTTAAGCTTAGTCTGTTCAGTGAAGCCTAATACAAGATTTGGTGCTTGACTGCAAAGATGCTTCTGTAACTTTTCCACCTTCGTTTCCTGAAAGAGACAATAAAACAGTGTTAAGAAACTCTTTGTATTTCAGAAGAAAGAAAAAGCCTCAAGATTTTTCATCACTGTGTGGCTGAAAAAAAGTGTTTGTTTGTCAAGATTTCTTAAGAAAACATTACCCATGTTTACTATCCAACTCAATAGCAGGGTTCTTCTGAAATATACACTTCTGGTAATAATTCACAGGGATGTTTTTACATTCCTATAAAAAATACTAAATATGTCAATTCGGTAGTCACAGTTGTGTAATTTTAGACTTGCATACAGCTATTATAGGTACTATTCAACAGATTAACACCAATTAAATATGTTTGAAAACTATTTTCTCTACAGAAATGAAAACTAATTTTCATTATTTTTCTTAGAAATGAAACTCAATCGTGATTGTCCATAATACTGTGAGGGGGAAAAAGCAATACCATGTTGGGCCACCAGCTGAAAAACACTTGTAGAGAAGCCTTATTGCAAAAAAACCCCAATCTCTCTGCTGGATGAAAACTAACTTTGTATTAAATTTAACAGTTAGTTTAGTTACCTAATATAATGTTACTTTTGTCTCCTAAAATAGTACTACATCTTTAATCAAAAACAACAAAACAAACAAACAAACCACATAAAACCCCCAAACAAGCAAAGACTAACTCAAATTCAAAATTGTGACATCCTTCTGGATTCCCAAGTTGTGTATAAATTAATCCCTCCTAAGAAATTACGCTAATACAGTAACACACCATTTGCTCCACAAATAAAAAACCCACAAATAATAAATAATAATAAATAAAAATAATAACAACAATAATAAAAACACAGTATTCATGCAGTGGATGAGGACAGAGCTAAGACAATCAAACTAAGTAAGAAATTACTTTTTCAGGCTGCACTAGTTGTGGTAACATTCTGCTTAAAGAACATTTCAATGGCAATTCACAAGGAAAGCGTAATTGGGTCTCAAAGGACTAAAAAGCAGCTCAAACACCTAAACAGTTAATTGCGACAAAAGTGATGCTGCACAAAGATGAACAGAGGACTGATTTTGCCTTTCCTTGGCCTCTTGTTTCGTTGGGGTTGACCCCCCTGACCCCTGTCAGCCTGGCGCTGCTCATGAATGCCAAACCTGGTGTTTGCTCGGGGATGGGCTGCAATTACTCTTGGTGGTCGCTTCCAGCATCAATAACTCAATCTGTGTGTTGGTGAGACCCAAGAACTTTTCATTTTAATTAGTCTTCGGAGGCATTTAACATGGAGGCAAATTAGCGGCTGAACCGGGAGGTGTCCGTCACTTCCAATTTTGGCGGGGCGCGGCAGCCACCCCGACCCCTGGCCTACTTTTCACACGTCTCTGACTTCTCCCTAATGCAGCAACAAAGCACCCCTGCACACAGCAGCCCCAGCCCTCACCAGGATCACTCCCAAGTTATGGCACGATGGACTTGGAATCACATGCATTCGGAGCACTCGTAACTTCCAAGCAACTTCCTGGCCAGGCAGAGGTGAGAGCAATGAGACAGCAAAAGTATTCACTCGTTAGTGTTCCCTACACACAAGGAACAGGACTGATTCTGACAGCTGATAACGAAGATCTCTCTAGTTATAAAACATCAGGCCAGTAACACAAGTCTGTAAATATTACTGCTTTATTCTGTGTTCCAATGGCAATGAACTTCCAATCCTCAATAAAACACAAGAAAGATGAAACCTGCCAACAGCTCATACGTAATAATTCAACAAAGGCTTTATTTACAGTATTCCATCAAGCAAAAAAACCCTCAGCAGTAGTCTGTTTAAAGTATATTAATTTATGTCTATCTTCTCCATGCAAGTTTCAGGAAGGAACATATATTCACACTCTTATACTTTTCAAGAGTAGGACTGTTTTAAATTTTCAGAAAATTAGAGATCTCTCTCCCCAGTTTATATTGTACCACACAGCATGTTACCAAAAAACCAAAAAGAAAATGGGAAAAAAGAACATCTTAATGCAACTCACTCCAATTTCATGGTAAATCTTGTTCAGTGTGACAATCTAATGTAGTTTCCAAAAATGGTACCCAGGCCTTTTTCAAAAATAGTGCTCTCCACTTAGAACCAGTATTTTGTACCTGAGTCTTCTTTCCATTAATATTTCAGTTTTCACAGACACATATGTATTAAAATGTAAATATGTACAAAAACGTATACAAACCCATGTAATAAAATGAAATGGAGAACAAATTCCATTGTTTTTTAAATTCCCTATTTTAAAACCATTCTAATTCAAGAATGCCTATTAGCATTTAAAAGAATACCTCAAAAACACAAAGAAAAACTCCTATGCAGATATGACACCATCACTTGGGCTGTCTTTCTGTTGCTGCTGTCAGTGGTAGCTCCCCCTCAGTTAAGGAAAGTCCTGTGGCTGGTTGCAAGGCTTGGGCAGACAAGCAGTGCTGAGCCTTGCTGCACCCACAGCACTGACGGCAGTGATTCCCCATAGGGCAGGTGAGCTTAAGCCACCAACAAAACCCCAGAAATTTGCAGCAGCATGTCCCATTCTGAACTATGTGAACTGCAGTGGACACATATCCTATTCTATTGCCCACAAAGCTAAAAAGTGTATGGGTTGAAGCAGTTTTTCAAGTCACCACAGTAAAATTCCATAAAGCTTTTCTGATACAGCTATCAGAAGATATTTCAGACATTTTTACCCATCCTTTGAACTGCTCCTCCTTTTCCTCATTTAAGTGTCTGAGCTTAACAAGCTAAGACAATTAGTTCTCTAATAGAATGTGTTGCTCTTTTGCAGAAACAAAACAGTTTGAAAACATTTCATTGTAAAAATCACCCGGCACTCCAATACAGCTAAGTAGTTTAATGGCTTAAAAAAGTTTTTAAAGGTAGACTAGTGTTTTAGGACTTCCAACACCAGTCATGCCTTCAAAAGACACAGCTGTGACCTTCATATGAGAATATCTTTCATTAAAATCAAAACAAATTACAACGGCAAAAAATACATTTTTGAATTCCCATTAAAGAGGAAGACTGGTAGCCCTGCTAAGGCACACTATTTAAAGTGAGCAACAGCTGGAATTTCTCCAGAACCTGTCTGATAAATAACCGTTTCAAAAGTGTTAAACCACCAATTAAGACCTGGAATGCTACTCTGCCAACAGAATGAAGCTGCAGAAGTTGAAACCCATGACCCAACCAGTTGATTTTGGTGTATTGTAGCTATGAAGAAGTGTTCCACTATGATCCATTAAAAAATAACTTATTCATCAATTATAACACCCAATTTGTCTGAAGTGTGTTTTATTATCCTTCCTAATACTAGTTTATTGAAGAAAATGCTTTTGCTATTAAAACTGTGTGTTTTTTTCTGAACTGGAACTCGGCAGTGAATTCATGGCACTATAAGGGCAGTCTAGCCCTACACTCTGTATGACTCCAAATACATGAAGCTGAAGTGTGCAAGATCTGTCATATGGTCCAAAATGACTCTGAGTTCAGTGGTAACTGTTCTTTAGATGTGGCTATGTAATATTTTTAACAGCATGATCCCCGAACCAAATGAGTTGTGCTGTTCCAAATTTCAATAAAGAATGATATTGCTGAACACAACAAAGACAGTATTGTAAAAGGGAAACACATGAAAAAAACGTAAATTTTAGACTTCATAAGAATTAGAACATATAATCCGTTTCAACAGGCAAGATATTTCAAAACATTTGTAGCAGTACATATAATACCACGTTAATGTATTTGCCAAAACAAAACTAAAACATATTGAATATTTCTCCTATGTGTAACTGAGGCAAGAAGCTACTTAGGTAACTGTAAGCATATCACCTCAGTCACAGGTACAGTTTTGAACAGAACTTTGAGTTGGAACAGAATGCCAGAGATAAACCGGACTGTCAGTTGAAGCCAGTGTGCAACAACTTTCCTATCAGGTTATAAAAAAACCTGCTATGGTGCCACAAAGAAAATTACTAATTCGGATGAAGAAAAGAGGGATTGTAAGAACAGTAAGGAATTCACTACAGGGCAGACAAGTCTTTTCAAGAAGAGAGATTAGTAGGCCAGTTCAAATGACATTCAAGGACTGAGACAATTCTTGACTCAGCTCGACTGAAGAATACTCACTCTTTTCATTAATGAACTAAGCACAAAAAGCAAAGCTTTGATAAACTTTGCTGACAAACATGATTTGTCAGTTCAGCTGAGTGTTGTTTTTATGCAGGAAGATTTCGATCATGTGAAGAACTAAAGTAACAGAAGTGGAATGAATTACAAAAGCATGAAATTGGGAGAGTCATGCCTATTGGTAACTGAGGGATTTCTGCTTCACATAAGACTAGAATTTCACACAGGAGATTGCTTTGTCCAAGGACTCAAGAACACTAGGTGATTACAGAGAGTGGACACATCCACGTGATGTTGCTGGTAGAAAGACACAAACACAACTCTAGTATTTCCTAGGGAAATTTCCCAGGGGGAACAGTAAGGCATGAATAGCACACAGATTATATGATTGATAAATTCAACATAAGACTAGAAGGACTGATGATACTATCTCAAGAACAGGAAAGAAAGACATTTTGAAACAAAATGAACAAAAAAGAATAAAATTAAGACACTTAAAGTTGGTGGAGAAATGACTACACTTTGAAAATGTAACAGGAATAAACACAAGCAAAGACGGACAGCTATTCAACATGAAGAAAATTACTGGTTCAACACCTAGGTATGGATTAGCCATTAAAATTTATTTAGATCAGAAATTAGAAAAACAATTCCTAACCACTGGTTAGAAGGTTCTAAGGCAGATTTTCAAACTAAATAGAGTCCAAAAAATTAATTAGTCTTTCATTTACAAAGGCCACCATCTCATGTAGCTGCAGGTGACAGGACAGGAACAGGCTCTGATCACTAACAACTTCATTTTGTTACTCATAATACAAAAAAGTACTATAGTTAGCTTTAGTTTATCCAAAGTCAAAAAGTAAAATTTAACCAAGTCCATAACAAGAAGAAAGTTTCAGATTCTGTACTATGTAATTCTGTCAAACACTTGTACAAGCCTACTTTTTAAATGTGTCTCTATTATTTTATTGCAAGGCATGCCTACACAAATTGTAGAAAAGTGTCATTCTGAAACACTTGAACTACCTATGCTTAAGTGCTGTCAAATATGTTAAACTAAAAACAACAAGGTAAATCCACCTCCAAAATCTGCCAAGAAATCTTACAGCTGATGGAGAAGACTGCTGGCTATTTCAAGTTAGTTGGCTACATGGCTATCCACAAAAAAAACCTCAAATAAGACCCTACTTGTTTAGGCACTAATCTGTTCAAGCTCACAGAAATCAGTCCATTAAACTATGGACTGCTTAAGAATTATTTAAAACCATTCCAAATTGCCTAAATGTAAAAGCCAAGAGATTGCGTAAATTACATCAACATTTCTTCTCCCTTTACAAGCTGCAACGAAATCTGAAGTGTTACACAAATATGCTTTGTTTATTATATGATTCTCAAAAGTCTGAAATAAAAAAAAAAAATATCTTGGTTCTCTTTGTAGGACATTCATAACGACGTGTTTAGAACACATGTATTGCAATGTTTGCTCATTCAAAAAACACAAGCCCCTAACAACTGCTTTCTGCAGCAAGAGAGTTCAGTCTCAGAAAAGGATTTCTTATTTCTGACAAGTGGGAAAAGTCACCAAAATCTACCTTGGATAGTCAAACAGAAGTCTTCTGAAAGAAGGATTTCACACTGCTTGAAAATATCAAATATGTGTACATTACAGCAGAATTCAGAAGCCAAAGTATTAAACTATGATATATCTGTCTGTTTCATAAACAAAGTTGTTAACCATGAAGAAATTAAAGCCGAGCTGCTTTTTTACCATGCCGAGCACAATTAGGTAATTGGGGACGCCACTCATTGGACTCCTGAATGCCCATCTTACTGTTACTCTGGCATCCAATTAACTAACTGCTACAAAGTTTCTGCCATTACATTAACTGTAATGAACATCAGCAAAATTGTTTTCCCAGGTATTCAGACATAGCCTAGTCTGTTACAAACATGACACATTTTCTTATTTGAGAACATTCAACTAAGATTTTGCTACATAATTTTTATTCATCTTGATCCGTTTCCCTTTTTCATCACTTTGGTGATTAGCTGCCTGAGAGCTTCTGCCGTTAAGACAACTGGCAAATGGACTCCCATACTCCTTCCACCATAAACGACATCAACTTCTGCTATTCTACCCCGAACCTATCATGCTTCAATGTTTCTATTATCTATTCATCACTTTTGCTAGTTTCTTACTATCATACCAGTCAATGTGAACTAGAAGAAAATTCTCCGCATGTAATACATTCTAGCTCTAAATTTAATAAATACAAAGGAATCATAACTTAAACCTTTAAAATTTCATTCACAAAAAAATACCTACAGACTGCCTTTTTCTCAATAAACATAAGCAGCAGGAGGAAAACTCATCAAAATTTTAGAAATGTTACATGTCACTATTGAAAGCAGGGTCATAATATAGTGCCTACAAGACTTATCACACATTTTGGCTCTTGAACTACAATAATTTTATATGAACAATATACCTAGGCTGAGGAAGGGAAAAAGCATATATATATTTGCTCACTTCTTCAGATGTGAACAATGGACCCTAAAATCAGTGCCAGTGCTTTCAAAAGTGAAGTGCTTTAATAGAAAGGGTTTCTGAAGCGCAACATCCCTTTCAGCACTATAAAGAGGACTAATGAATGTTTTCACAGTAATTTTTTCGTAATTTAAGGGCAGTTGTTCATTAATCTATGTCAAAAAAAGCCCCAGACCAAAAAACTGACAGGGTAAGCATTTATTATTCTTAGATCCCATGATCTTGGCTTATTGCTGTTACACCTATAACCTCTGCCCAATCTAGAGGAAGAAATTCACAACTTTTTTGTCTCCAAAGCAAAGGTGATTATGCAAATTACGGAACTCATGACGAGCTCTCCAGAAACTGAGTTTTTGTTTGGTGTGTTAAAGCGCGTATATTTCATTTTCATGATGTCTAAGCAAAACAGCCTCTCTTTTTTTTTTTTGGTCGCTGAATTTAATCAATAACAAAGCACGCTAGAAAAACCCACGCTTTTTCCCCTATGTCACCGACATCGGTTTCTCCTGTAAGAGGCGTGAGACGCTTAGGCCACCCTGCAGCTCCGGCTCCCACAGCTTCCCAATCCGAGCACTTTGCCCACAGGAGGGTAGTGTAAGCTAATTTCCGAGTAGGGGCACGTTGCTAAAATCTACATCTCTCAAGTAGAGCATTCAAAAAAATTGCTATTTAAAAGACGCATCACTTGTGTTTCAATTTTGGTACAAAGAACAAAACAGCAGCAACAAAGCTAAGGCAACCCAATACGGGTTTGCTTTTTTTAACGTGGAAAAAAAGTAGACTGCAAGCTACTTCTCTCCCTCTTCCCCTCACTTCCACCCTTAATTCTTATTTTCTAGGTAGTAGGACTTTTCCAAGTCCCCTGGCCGGCCGCCAGCTCCATGAAGTGAGCGGGAGGCGCTCCCCCCGCGGCCCCTCCCGGCAGCCCAAGGCGCCCGGCCTGACATGCTTTTCAAGGCGTGCTAGACTGCAGCGCAGACTTTCTGGCTCCACTTCCATTGTTTGCACGGCTGCTTTGCTCCTTATCCAGAGCGCGGATTAGCATAAGAATACTGTCTTCCCCCTCTGCAAGCCAGCTCCCCTCTAGAAGACCTCTACCCCTTAAGAATAAACATGCGTTTGGGTTTGTTCGGGGGTTTTTTTTCGGATTTTTTCTTTAAATCCTCTCTTCCTATTCAGGACTTATAGAAAACAATAAAATAAATAAAACACTAAACAAGCAAAGGGGACAGGCTTAGAAATACCGGATTGCTTAGATTAGTAATTACCGAGGTCAAGAGAGTCAACCTGATAATGCTATTCACGGGGCCTTCACACTCACGTTGTGGGCATGAAAGTTATTAAAAGTTGCACTTTCCAAACAGAGCGGAGAACATATAACTTTAAGAAGGAGTAACAGAAAGGAAACCTTAACCCCCCCTTCCTTTTCTTTTTATTTACACCTAGTTTCAAATTATTGAAAACAGACAGGAAACATTACTTATGAACACAGCCCTCAGCCAAAAATACAAAGCCCCTCCAAACTTCGAGTGGCGATGCCTTACATGGAGGAATCACTGCCGCCTACTTACACATCTGCAAGTCCCTTCCCTCTGGTATGTGAGGAAGTGACTACAGTGTCCCTGTTACAGAATGTGACATACGATCTAGTATTAAAAAAGGCCAACAGAAGAGCATTTCACAAGAAACAAACTGCTTACCCTCACAACGCTTCAAACTGTTAACACAGACCCCTTTTTTTGTTCTGCTACCTAAAAGATAACTGCTGTCCAGATTAATTCATACATTGTTTCATGAACAAGATAAAAACACATTTGCAAATACTACTTCATAAGCAAGCCACATAATTTTTAAATCAAACTCAGCACTCCCTATTGCAATGGGCAAGAGACAAGCTTTCCTTAACAATATCTGCTTGATACAAAAAGCAGACACAAGACTGGCAAGTTCAACATCATTACAATTTGCTAAGACAAAATGTCATTTGGCAACGTAAACCTTAATCCTCATTCTCCTCACCTGCCTGCCATGCCCACAGCAGTACTTTACTCTGCTGAGAGGAGAAACTCCATGTCTAGCTGTTCCCACAAATCACTGTAAGTAACATATATATTCTTAAAAGAGTTGTCTCTATCAGTCTTTCAAAGAGGCATTTTAATAGCTGGAAAGGACGAATAAAACACACCGATGTGGCAGGGAGAAATTATTTTTTCTAAGTGTTCCTACTACAGAAACAAAATTTTAGGTTTGTACTTTGCATATCACATTTAACTATTCAGTTTGTTCTTCCTGTTAGTTATATTGCCCTTATAACTTGAAATTTTGACCTCTCTTATTCTTGACTATTCTTATTCCATGCCTAGTTGACTAACTGCTCTTCTGTCATGTGTGAGCACTGACACTCACCCCGGAACCCCGTGCTGGGATATTTTTATGAGATTACAAGCTGCAGACACAGAACTCAAGGAGGTTACCCCCTTCATAGCAAGGGTAAAAGAAGTGAGCAAGTATTGTCAGTGTCAAGTCTAGAACAGCCTAAACTAGAATCAGTGGCAGTTTAAATTAATACGCTGGGCTCTGAGCAGCTGTGGTCCATGAGCTGCCACTTGCTGATACTGCCAGAGGCACTGACCTTCAGGAAAAGACCAAGGTGGACAGCTGGGGGTACTACCCTCACAAAAGCTGTCTCACTAGTAACTCCCAGAGATTACAAGGAGATCTCCAATACATACAAGTAGGTTAACAAAGCTTCAAGGCCCAAGTAGACAAGAAAAAAAAAGGGGAAAGAGAGAAAAGAATAAAACCCCAAATCCTTCTGAGAGCAAATACCTTGTAATTACAACATTAATTATCTTACACATAACCTTCAAAGTCCTCAGATATTCTCAGTAACAGAGTGATAAACTTTGTACTTGATCATGTACAGAGTCATCTCACAGATACTGGCGATATTAAACTAGATTGCTATATCAAGAAAGTGCTTTCACAGTACAAATAGCATAAAATTAATTCTATGCTGCATTCAGTCTCTATTTTCATCTGCAATATTTAATTTTCAGTGACAAATAAGTAAGGAAGTATTATTGCTCTGGGAAAAATTTCCAGGACTCTAGATGTGTGTGTCTGAGCATTATCCTACCCTGTTAGTATTCTCCAAGTTTTGCCAAAATGGAAACAGATTTTAATGCCCACTGAAGTTAAACTCTCAGTGCACTGTAGATCCACTTGGTTAAATAACTACAGAAACAATATAGTATGCACATGCACACAAACTGCTCCTCAAGTTTAAACAATGTACTTTCATCAAACATAGCTTCAAAGACAATTCTAAATCCAAACATGGTGATCTTTCAGTAAGTAAACAGAGTTCAAAGGTATTATTTACTTCAACAGTTATAGTCCCCTATTTTCCTGCACAGAAGTGCTAAAGGAATAATACTAATTTCTTTTCCCACAAAATTTAAAAGCTAACATGAGCTTTCTAGTCAATGAGATTAAAATATTTAGAGTTTAATAGTTTCATTAGTAATGTATCTCCCATTTGTATTCAAGCAACTACATCACTTCTTTTCTCAGTGCAGAAAGGTTATATTAAATACACTAAGAAACATTTTTCAACCCCTGTTGCACAGTATTGCTAAGGATAGCAGAACACCAGCATGTAGGGTAGCAGCTTGGTTTCATTTGGTTTGTTTTTAGATAGAATGAACTTCACATTCAGCGAATAAAATCCTCCATTTTTTTTCATCCAAATATTTGTTTTCTCTCCATATTGTAAGAAAACCACTGGACTAAGCCCTAAAGATACTAAGAAGGTACACGGATTATACAAAATATCCCTTCTCGTATGAATTTCACTTTGTTTCCTACTTTTCTCTTTGATTCTGATGGTGGATGACTTGAACTGCCCATTCTCACTACTACAGGAATGACCTGAACACTATGTTTTATTGCAAACATTCCTCCCATTCCCCCATCATCCTTAAACTTGAAGATATCTCCTCTGATGTCTCAACAGTTCCTTAAGCTAAAAATCTTAAAAATAAATTCATCTGCTTGTTAAGTCACTTCTTCATTAATTTTGGCAATTCAACTATTCCCCAGCCATTCAAGATCACATTCTTGCAACTGTCTCATTCTGTCTTTTCTTACATTACTTCTGTCAAGGCTGTTATTCCATCTAAGAGTAATTTATTCCTTCCACATCTCCACTATCAAAATCTTCTTTCTTTCAGGATTCTTTAGCCTACATTAATCACCTCCAAAAGGATGGAATTAAGGCTGATTCAAATTAAATCTGTGAAGGAAAAATTGAGGCTACAGGAAAACCACAGATTCCATAACGGGAAGGAATTTTTGTTGCTAGTTGAATAGAATACAGAATTATTTTTGGCAAAGAGGAAGGGGACCAAAAAAGTCATTATTATTGTATCTTCTCTATCAAATGCATAATATTTCATAATACCAATCCTTTATCACATCCTGAGTATTTTTCTATTCCCCTTTTTTCTTTGACATTTTTCAGACATTTGAGTTAAGAACTGTAAGGCAACAAAACCAGCACATAAAATACTGTAGCAATATACTGGGTTTACATGGCCAGGTTTTGGTAGTGGAGAGGCTACAGGGGTGGCTTCTGTGAGAAGCTGCCAAAAGCTTCCCTCATGTCCAGCAGAGCCAAAGCCAGCCAGCTCCAGGATGGACCTGCTGCTGGCCAAGGCCAAGCCAGTCAGGAATGACAGTAATGCCTCTGTGATAACAGATTTAAGAAAGAATAAAAAAGTTGTTGTGCAGATGAAAACCGCAGCCAGAAAAGAGCATAATGAGAATGTGTGAACAACAACAATGTAGACACCAAGGTCAGTGCAGAAGGAGGGGCAGGAGGTGCTCCAGGCACTGGAGCTGAGGTTCCCCTGCAGCCTGTGGTGAAGACCATGGTGGAGCAGCTGTGCTCCTGCAGCCCGTGGGGGCCACAGGGGGACAGGGATCCACCTGCAGCCCATGGAGGAGCCCACGCCAGAGCAGGTGGATGCCTGAAAGGGTTGTGAACCTGTGGGAAACCCATGCTGGAGCAGAGTCCTTGCAGGGACCTGCAGACCGCAGGTTTTCCTGGTAGGACCTGTAGCCCTGCGGGGGACTCACACTGGAGCAGCCTGTGCCTGAAGGACTGACCCTGTGGAAAAGTGACCCACATGGCAGCAATTTGTGAAGAACTGTTGCCCATGAGATGGACTCACACTAGCGAAGTTCGTGAAAGACTGTTCGTGAAGGACTCCTCTCTCTGAGCAGTGAAAGGAACAATGTGTGGTGAACTGAGCCCCCATTCCCATCTCCCTGTGCCACAGGGGGGAGAGGAGGAAGCAGAGCCAAGGAAGGAGGGAGGGGTGGGGGGGAAGGTATTTTTAAGATTTATTTTACTCCTCATTATTACTAACAAAATCAGAGCAGGATAAATTTAATTAATATCCCCAAGTTGAGTCTGTATTGCCTGTGACATTATTCAGTGAGTGATCTCTCCTGGTCCCCTCCTCATGAACAGGGGAGTGATAGGGTGGCTTTGGTGGGTGCCTGGCATCCAACTCACTACACAGCTCTACTAAAGAGGCAGATAAGCCCATCATTCTATGCCTTGAGTTCAAAAGCAGTTAGGAGGAAACGTTTAGGGCAAGGGTGTAACACCCAGAGAATAATTAGGACACACTTTTTCTGGATATCCCACTACACCAACACCACTTTTCATAATTCTTGGAAGCATTTTGCTACTCAAATTCCCCAGGACAGTAATTCTAGCTATTCTATCTGAAGCACAGCTTTGATAGTCTTGATATTCTGGCACAGAAAAGTGATACAGCAGACTGCTTTAGCAGTACAGAAGTACTACTCCCATATATATCTGCTCCCCTTGTAGTAACAGCAGCTTATATCTTAAGTTTACCAGCTGCAAAATTCTCAGGTGCATTAACACATTTAAAAGTAACACAAGATTAAGGAATTAGGAGACTTACTCGCTTTCAAGTATGCAGTACATTAAATACTGGATTTTGAATCCCTAGTACACCAAACTGACACACGGTTACTCTTGCAACAAGAGCAGCCATTCTCATTGGTTCAAGACTTCCAAAAGATCCTCTCAGATGCTTTCTGGATCTTTTTCCTCCCAGTCAGAGGAATGGGAATAGTATGCTTTCTTTTCATCAAAGTGCACGCCCACATAAGGATTCAGCTACTTCTCAGGGTTCGGCTGAGTAACAGGCAGGGAAGGGGGAAAGGTATCCTCTACTGATGTACAGAGACAGTAAAAAAACTCCATAAACTGCTGATGCTAATTTTAAAGACTGACAAAGTTTTTTTTCCCCTCTCTCCATTAGTAAAGTCTTATCAATTCAGAGACTGGCAATATCACTAAACAACACAATTACTGAGGGGAAGGGAAACCGAGTAGATTGCAAGTGTACATTTTCAAATTCTGTAACAATTCTAAGTGCACAGAACTCCAAGACACCTGTATAAATATCCCTCTTTTCATACACTGCCATCTCAGAGGCTTGAGGGAATCTCCTCTGCACAGGGAGATCCCTTCATCACTTCACTTTCATTCCATTGAAAGCCTAGGACTGAACTGTTTCTGTAAAAACATTTCATATGCTTTACCTGACAACTGAAACAAATAATTGTTTTTCAAACACCAACAACTTAAAGAAACATGTTTGAAGGAGAGTAAGAATTTCAGATCTCAGAACACAATGTGTTTGAAGCATGGTCAAGCGTAGCCATTTGGAAATGCTTTTGCACATCTTCACTGTGCAAATTCTCCTAATGGATGTGATTATTGACAAGTCTAGCATTACTCTAACAGATTCAAATTTTCTGTAGGTAACTGTGATCAACTGCAAACAGTTATAATCCAAGCATGAAATGCCCTGTCTATATCAAAACATTGGCAGAAACCTCCTCACTACTGTAAGCAAGCCACAGCCTCTAGGAAATTCAGACTAAAAAATCAGGACTATGAGGCTTCTGTTTTCTTCAAAAGTCTGTACATAACACATACAAATGCAGGCATACACATAATTTTTT
>WEIV01021797.1:1332-14280 GCA_013390005.1 Calyptomena viridis
GCTATTAGTTGTCACCAGTTTTGATGACCCATCACATTTTTGAGTTATGTGATCCTTCCATAAGGTTAACTGGTTTTAAGGTTGCCCTCTTATCTAATTTTATAAAATATCCATTTTGGGGGACTCTTCAACAATGTCTTTTTTCTCAGATAACGTGGCCATCTTTGAATCATCCATCACAATGCATCTTTCCTGAGATGCAGCTTTCATTAAGACATGGTATCTTACTCATGTTTTTTCCAAATTTTGTTCAGGATAGCCTTAAAATATTCTTGGCCATGCATCCATTCTTACTTCAGGGTTCCAGGTTTCTCAATATCCCTGGAAAGTTCAAGCTAGTTATCAATGATAAAATAATACTTACATACATACTAACACGCATAAATATTTATGGTAGATGCATTTATGCACAGTATCTTAACTATTTGCCGGTAACATTTTCACTTTTAACTGCTGTAACACTGACACAATTAGCTATCAAATTTGTTTACCTAGCTGAACTTCGCTTATCTTCAGAATCCAAGTCTCAGTTCTGCTCTGCCAGCCCACAGAAAGAGTATCTGACACCAATTGTCACACTGCTGACCTGTTCTTATCCATGAGTAGCAAAGTGAATAATCTACTTGGCCTATTCAGCATCTATTGAAAAAGTGTCCCCAGCATAATCAGAAATTTCCAGGATTGTTTGTAGCCTTCAGTGTTTCCCTTCCAGCAGGTACTGGGATGGCTGAATTCTGCCTTGAACTATGAGAACCATCACAGCAAAAGCAAAAAAAGTAAACAGTCACAAGAGACAACATAGTAAATTCCAACTGGATAGAAGTTGGAATTTTCACAGTGATGTGGTTTATCACTGGGAAAGCTGGTAATCTACAGCCTTTGAGATACTGAAAATTCAACGGGACAATACCATGAGCAACCTGATCCAACTTCAAAGGTAGCCCTGCCTTCAGCAGAAAAGTGGACTAGGAAGTCACCAAAGGTCCCTTCCAACCTAAATTATTCCACTTGTCTGTATAATCCAACATGCTGCCCTAAGGATATTATATAATATTATTTTCAACAAAAATTTACCTGATATGCAACGAAAGACCTTAATCTTTTGAAGGACAAGCAAATTTTGTGACCTTGTCCAGTTCTTCTCCACCTTCATTAGAACACTAGACCCATTTACAGCTTGGAGTTCACTACAACCACCCCTCTTTTTTGTAGAATTTCAATAATTTGTGTTCCTTCTTCAGAATACATGTCATTAATTATTTGTTCCCAAGCAAATTTCCTTACAATTGTCCCTACAGTAGTACTGAATCTTTTTTTTATTATTTTGAAGAGATATTAAACCCTGTCATCCAATCCACTGTATAATCTCTATCTTCAAGTCATTTACATGTATTATACTCACATTCTTAACTGCAACATTCATATTATTAATTAAAATATTAACTATACTGGCTTATTTTTACTCTCATTTCCAAGATTGCCTTTTTAGAATACATATGTTTTCCTGTAAAAATCACCATGCTACAAATCACTACTTGCCTGTTACTTGCATCTGTAATCTTCCATTATGGTTGTTACTTATATCAGATCTTGGTGAGGCTGTGGCCATGTCAGAGGTTTAGGCTTTAGCCTAAAGAAAAAAAAATGAAAAGCAAACAGGTAGCTTATCAAAAAGTACTTATCTCTGCATGTTAGCTACAGATATTAAATAAAATGTTCAACTAATCAACAATTTACTAAATGTGTTTTAGGTATGGCAGAACACATTATTTCGTAACAGCAGTCAAAAAAAGCAATCACTTTGGAAATTTGTCCCACATTACACCTCTAAGGATGCCAAGATACTTCAGTAACATCTACACTTAAATACATTTAAAACAACTGTGTAAGGCATGAATAGAAATTCAGCTGTGATATATCAATATTCCTCTCTCTAGAAGATATGTTTATGGTCTGATTTCAGATGAGCAAAGTACCAACAACTTCAAATGAACAAAACGTCTGAAACATTTACATGCTTGAAAATGAAGTTGTCACCAGAACAATACACTCAAGCAGTAATGCAAGTGATTCAGATGATGAACATTTGCATTCTACCCCTAGATTTGCCAGAAGCTTTCTACACCACTCTTGTCCACCCACAAATCACTTCCCTCATCTATCGAGACAGTAACCACTTCACAAGGATTACCCCGCTCAGTGACTAAAACGGTGTCTCAGATCCTTTCTGAGGCATCTCTTGATGCACTTGAAGCACATGCAAACAGCATCACTCCTGTCTTCCAGAATTACTACACCTGAACCACATCTAGAAGTAAAATACTTTCTATCAGACAACTATTTTTCATGAGAAAAGAATACAAACATTTAAAATACACCTTCCATTATATGGATGAATTTCCACTTATTTATTTCTGTGTACATTGACTGGTTTCAGTAACAATATGGGAACAGTTGCCACCTAACCTTTTTGATCATGCACCTCTATAAATAAAAATATTTTGAGTATGTACCCTCAATATGTGTGCATTTATTTATAAATTTTATATACATACTACTGCACTAATACATTCTGTATATATTACAACATATAAAAACAGAAACAAAAAAGGATGAGATAAAGAAGAAATAAACAGTATATTTAAACAATTTTTAATGGTACAAAAAACCTTTTTGCTTTTGCTAAAAAAATGACAGGTTTTTTTCTGAGAGCCATGTGATCGAATACACTTCAACATTTTTTAAAATGTTGACTTAACATTTTATAATACGGCAATTTGAAGGTTTAGTTTTCAATTCAGTTTATTGGCTGTCATAGCTGGAAAAAACAATTTACAAAGATATGTACATCCAAATGAAAGTGCATCACTGGCTACAATTTCTAAATCATGATACTCATTTTTCATTCCCATCCACTAATTATATAAAAGTTTTTCTTGAAATTTGGCCAGTAAATTTCCATCTTCCTTGATATCAATCACTCGTTATTGCAAACTAATGACAGGTATAGGATTTTTATTTTATTTTCAAATACTGAAACACTTAATTGAGAGGATTTTTAACACTTAATTGGGAGGTGAGGAAATTCTGCTTCCAAGTTTAAATGTACAAATATGGGAGTTTTTATAGATGACATGCATCTTTTTCTGGCAACAAAGATCACACAATGATGCAAACATTTCCAAACATCCATTTTCAAAATGCTCTATCCATAACAGCTTATTTCAAAAAGCAGTCACATTCTTGCTCATTGTTAAAACATCACCCTCATCTTCAAGGGAAGGTATCTTAAGGGTCTTTAATTTTTGAAAATAACTATTAGTCAGCATACTGCTGACAGCCATCTGTTATCACTGAACAGGTCAATTTGTAACATTTGTCATTTTGTGAAATAAAACACATAGTTAATCTTTAAGTTTTGCAACTCTTCTAAACACTTTGCCACAATAACCAGCTAACCTCTGCCGGGTACAAATGATTTTCCTGGTCATTTCTCATGTCATTACAGATTATTGTAAAGAGTCTACTATTTAAAGGTCTTGTTTTCATATAAGGAACCACAATTATGACATCCTGAAGCACTTTATGAACTTAGTGCTCCAACTGCCTTGTTGCTTACCTATGCATAATGCAGTGAATGAACCCTGCACGTGGTGCTCACCTTGCAAACCTTATCCCAGAACTTGTTTTATTTTAGTCAAATCAGCCACTACATCTGTGGTTACATTTGTACAGTTTTTCCATTGTTTAAAAAATGCTGTTATTAAAGATGATATTGCTTAGAATTTAGTGTTAAGAATATATCTTGTCTGGTATATCTGTCTCTAGTGACTTAGTTCTTTGAGAATTTCATTATGGACACAGAATTTAGCAACTACCATAAGTTGAGCCACATTACAAACATCTAAACTTTCATCCAACTGTCTGTACAGCAAGCCTCTCACACTGTGTAATTTTTTCCAATATTTGTTTCTTCAAAACTCTGGCAATGTTTTCCAGATAATTTCCAACAATATCTGCTGACAAAGGAATGCATTTTAGTTCGTCACTACATTGTCTTCTATGTATTATTTCAGACATTTTTACTGCAGCAGAAAGATAAAGAGTTTCTCCAACACTATGTGGCTTCTATGTCTCCTGCTACTGAGAAATCTCAAAAGAGGCCTCTAAAGATCTATCATTGACTTTAGCGACATCTTGTAAAGTCCTGGACTGAGTATTGCATGACTAACACTGCTGAAAATAGTGTAGAGGTTTGTCTTTATGTTCTGGGTGCTTACTTCTTAAATGCCTTGCTAATTGTGATGGCTTCATACTATCATTAGCTGATATCTCAAGATACAATGTTCTCTTAGGGTGAGGTTCATCATTTACAACAGCGGATGTACATCTGTATTTTAAATACCCTTCTTGATAAACTAAATTGTTTAAGCTGACTTCTTGTCAGATCTACCTTATGAGGTTTTACCTCATAATGATCTGAGCAAGAGCTCATACAAGGAGTAGGAGAAGCATCAGCTCTGCCGTGTTCTTATCATTATTCACATTATTAGTATTATCTGCAATCCATGGCCGCTTCGCAGAATTTTTTTTTAAGCCACTTGCCCATTTTGTTAGGGTTTGTTTAGTAAACACTAAATAGTATAATCCATAAATCCACCTAACTAGGCACAAGTAAACTGCATTCATTACAATACACTGGAAGTGAATGAACAAATGAAGGTGCTACTGTAACCCCACCATACTTTGGAATGCTAAATCTGCCTTCAGGACACCTCTCGAATCAAATGTTATACAGGACCATTTGACATACAGACCAAGTGAGGGCGTCAGTGTCAATATGCATATTAAATAAAGCTTAATTTCTTTCCTACTTTTCAGATAAAATATAAGTCCTAGATTTTCTTTCCACATCTCACTGGATGGTCTTGTGCACCCAACTTTGGAGGCCACCAATACAGAAGACACTATAAGAGCAACATATGCAATCAATTCTGAGGCAAGCAAACTCAAATTCTCCACAAGAAACCAAGATCTGCAATCTACTTCTAAAAGTACATTAAAAAATTAGTTTAGGCATATTTTTCTAATTGGCAAATTATGTTCAACCTGCCTAGATATAAAATGCAAGGGGATTTTGTTGTTGTTTTATTTGTTCAGTTGGGTTTTGTGGGTGTTTGGGCATTTTTAATTCTACTCTAAGTATCCATAAAGCAAAATGAATAAATAAATTAAATAAATAGTGTCAAAGTCCTCAGGTAGACAGTTCATTGCTCAGTCTCCTCAACTTCAGGTTTCACATTGTGATTTCTCTGCAAGGCATACCATCTCCCCTAACCTGAGTTTCTGGCTCTGCTTGTTTTTAAGCAGCTAACTGCCTTTGGCAAACACATATCTTCTGATAACAGGGAAACAGTCTTCTGATAACAGGGAAACAAATATTCACTACATTCAGCTTTGCATCCTTCCCCCTGAAGGCAAAAATGGCCATGATGCTTGGGAGAAATTATTAAAATGTAACGGAGATCCTGACAGCTGATGAAGATGAAAAAAAGTTAGGCTTGGTGTTGGCTGAAGGGCTGTATGTAACTACACGACTGCATCCCATGTCAACAGTGCCCTGATGTTCCGTTTTGTCTCTGTAAATTGAATATCCTTCTATAATAGAAGTCTATCTTATATTCTGGCCAACATGGTGTAAATGCACTTAAGTGCATCTACACAGCAATGATTACAGTTCCACATTTTCAGTACATTGTAAAAAAAATACTGACGTGTATGTCAAATACTATTTAAAAAAAACCAAAGTAAATTATATGGAAGTTCAAAAAAAGCATTTAAAGTTTTTAAAATAAACACACTTCTTTATCAATGTGAGGAAAGTTTTATGTCATAGTTTATATTCAAAAGGGTTTTACTGAACAGAGCAAATTAGTTGAACTGACTGATTCTGTTTTCATCATGTTCCAAAGATTCCAAAGCTGCAGCCCACCTGTCCTTGCCTAACAGATTAGGAACCAAGAACTGGTTAGGAACTAAGGGAAAAGGAAACATTAAATTTTCTCTGAGTCAAAAAAAGAAAACATCGCTTTTTTTTTCTAGAAAATTCTTTGTAATTTTTTTTTGTTAAAAAAAATTATTTAAGGTTTCCATCATCAGTTGTTGCAATGTGTGATTAGCATGTATTTCTCACTGTATGTTATTGTTCTGTTACTTGGTATGTCCTGTTATGATGTGCCCCACCCCTCACCCCAGATGGTTTGTTCCCTTCCCTTGTCCTCCCTTCCCATTGGCTGGAGCCCCTATAAGAACCAGGGGCCGGAAGTGGGAAGGGCTCTTTCCCTGGTTATCCCACATAAGCTTGGACCCTCCAGATGGTCTGTTGCCTCTGTAGTGAATAAACTTATATTATATGTAACCATGGAGAGCCGCCAGCACCTTCTTTGTCCTCCGTTTCCCTCAGCCATCCCCGGGGAGTGCAGGGGCATCTCACCCCTCGGCAAGCCCTGACAGGGGAAGGCTACAATCAGTTATTTTCACTAGTAACTATCCAAACTCAGCTACCAACATTTTTAAATTCAGTTAACCAAAATTACTGCCTAATTTAAATGTAAATTGCTGCCTAGCCAGCTCAGATGCAGGTTGGCTCTCCTGGGAGACAGTCTGCTCACATGACAACATTTGTCATTTTCCTTAAAGATTCCTTCTTAGGTTAATATTGAAAAAAACAAACAAAACAAGTCTTCACTGCCTGATGCACATTGAGTCACATGCACTTCCAGTCAAACACATTTTTACTCCAGGTGTTTGAGTACATTTTTACTCAAACACATTTTTACTCCAAAGCCTTCAGGAAGAAGACTTGGCCAAGTTAGATGGTACAAGGTGAAGGATCTTATGTAGAGTTTTGGACACGTATTATTTCCTAAAAGCTGGTCTGGACATATGACAAATGCTGCTGCACAATCAAAGAAGATAAGCATATCCCAAAACTTAGTCCCTCAACTTCTGACAGGAAAATTACTTATGCAGACATGGCAGGGGGCAGGGGTGAGGGGGGACATGGAACAACTCTATCATGTGGACTTCAGCAGTGACAAAATAGTATTAGTGACATTATATAAGGTACTAGTACTGATTATCATCTTCAGGAAAAGGACAGGACATGAAAAGTTCTGCTGGGAGAATACAGACAATGAAAAAGCAGTCTAAAATTAATAAAGACTGGAAGTAAATAGTGTTGACATAAATGTATCCAAAAATTTCAGGTTTCTGGGGGGGAAGGCTGCTGCAGAGAGAGCCAGTGTATACTGTATGAAACTAAGCAAGAACACTTGTGGTGGTGTGCAATTAGCATATATTTCTCACTGTATATTATTGTTCTGTTCTATGGTATGTTCTGTTATATGTGCCCTACCCCTCACCCCAGATGGTTTGTCCCTTCCCTTGTCCTCCCTTCCCATTGGCTGGAGCCCCTATAAGAACCAGGGGCCGGAAGTGGGAAGGGCTCTTTCCCTGGTTATCCCCCATAAGCTTGGACCCTCCAGGTGGCCTGTTGCCTCTGGAGAGAATAAACTTGTATTATATGTAACCAGGAAGAACCGCCAGCAATTTCTTCGTCCTCCGTTTCCCTCAGCCATCCCCTGGGGAGTGCAGGGGCACTTACCCCCCGGCAAGCCCTGACAGGGGATGGCTACAAACACTAAAGTCACATAGCAGAAGGACTGACAAACTTGCACAAGGATGGGACTACCATCACTCTCTTACCTTATTACAAGTAAAATCTTTTATAAGCTGAGAAAGATTTTTAAAAGTTCTACTAGAGATTCTTCAAACACTGAAAATATGGAAGCTTCAAGGACTAGCTTCTTCTGTCTTTATAAGCCAGAAGAAAGTATATCTGCATGGCAAAAAATAAACAAAATTTCAACCAAAAAAGATCTTGCTGAAGGAAGGGATGGAATGGCAATTACACCAAGTGAAGTGAAAATATTCGTTTGGAGGACTGAGAAGTTTTCACAACTAGGGGTAACGTCAAAAGTAAAATATATTCTTCATCCAATTTGCAAGAAAGTGTATGTTAAAAAGAAAAATCAAGTGGTGAAGATAAGGAATTTAAAAAAAAAAAAGTTAAAGTTTTATTTCAAATAATGCAAGCTCTAACCACTATTGGACAAAGGAACACTATGTCCTAGGGGCGCTTTTTACTGTTTTCTTGCATCATGGACAAACTTTTTTCTTTCCTCAGCCCTAAATCCCTTTTTCTTGTTACTCAAAATAAAGGCCCAGTTTGCATCCTGAATACATTGATTAAGGGTCAAAATCTTTGAGGTTATCTCTACATAACCTTAAAAAGAGGATTACATACAGCAATGTAAGAGTCACCATCCTTGTAGTTATAATCTTCCTGAAAATAGGGGATTCATTCTGACAGGGCTACATTCACCAGACATTCCCGAATATGAACTTGCTACACCTCTTTATTCAAGTTCTAGGTTAAATTTTCAGATGTAGAAAAGTACAACAACCAACAGAGAAAGCCCTTTCCTTACTCATATGATACCACAAGAGTCAATCTAGGAGTTGACAAACAAACAAAAAGTCTAATTACCTGTGATATCATTTCACAATGCATGAACAATCCTATCACACAAAACACTTAAAATATAGTGAGAATGTTAAGTCTGCAGAAACAAGCAGTTATACAAACTGGCTTTTCAATTTAACTTTAAATGAGATCTGTGAATCAGGAAAGCATCAACAGAATATTTATCCAAGAAGCACAGTCTACCCTTCACAGCTACCTATAGAAGGTCAGGTATATTATCTCTAATTTTTGTCTTTCTGTTTTTGTGATCACTTTCTAACACAGTTTTGGTTTTATCCTGTACCATCAGGTTTTCTAACTGTACCTTAAAATTATGCATCATGAAATTAAAGAGCTTGCAACATTAAAAATCCTAACTTCTGTGATGGTATGCTCAATGATTATTCAAATATTATTCACCTTAAGGATTCCTGTAAAAACAATTTAAGCAACATTCCTATGCTCAAACTGAAGGCATAGGACAGCACGAAATGTATTCAGAACCATAAAGAATAGATTAAGTTTAATAATTAGCCAGGAAATTTGTAGGATGCAGTGAGTAGTACTGAACAGTCTTTTTACCTGTGAAGTATCATTTGTAAAAGCATTATAAATAGTAGCTTAAATTATTAATAGCTTAGAAAATATTAGAAGTAGAAAGCAGTTTTTCACTAATCATTGAAAATAATACTGCTAAGAGCAGTGATTTCATTTCTCATCACACAAGGGAAACACACGATGGCAGTAGTTTTAGGACAGGATTATAGTAAAGACCATCATTTCCAGAGTACTAAACTATTTTCTGTGGTACCTACTGCTAAACTTCATTCAGACAAATATTGATGGACTGAAATGCAGGTCTCCACCTTAAAAAAAATTCTGGGATAGTTTATTTAAAACTAACAACTTGAAACTATTTAATAGAATAGTTAGCTACTTATCAAGATTCCTTAAGATCCATTTAGTACTTGATTTTTACTAATAGTTTCTCCTATTCCTTAGATATTGGTGAGTTTTTAAAAAATATATATGTTAAAAAAAAATGCTGGGTGTAGATGTGGTAGTGGCTTCCCTTGACATCAGTAGAATTTCAGCTTAAGCACCCTCCTCCTCCAAGGTTTGTAAGGCCCTGCCAACAAGGGAAGGCATTACTTCTTGACAGATAACTAACAGCTTCTCCAGAGATGCTTCAACATCCCTGATACATCGCAAATATTTTGTTACTAAGTTCCAAGCTGCCAACCCTACAGCAGAGCTACAGAGAAATGAACTGGAAAGCAAACTTACTCTTCTTAAGTCAAAAAACATCCTGAGACTGAAGAGACCCATGAGGATCAGTTCATCCAACTCCCGGCTCCACACAGGAAAACTTAAAAGTTAACCAATTTATCTAAGAGCACTGTCTGAACACTGAACTGGAAGCACTAGTCAGTACCCAGGGCTGTGAGACCATTGGTATTGGTGAGACTTAGTGGAATGAGCACTGGGGTGGAGGGCTACAGGCTGTTCAGGAGGAATAGGCAAGGCAGGCAAGGTGGAGGATATAATCGCTGATGAATTATGCTCTAGGCAGTTAGGGGAAAGCCCTGGATTTGTAGCCCTTGCTCTTATAAGAGATTTCAACTAATACCAAGTGGCAGCACTACACCACTGCAATGAGCAAGTCTTGGAAATTCTTGAAGTCTGTAGGAGGTAATTTCTTGTCACAAGTACAGTGAGCCAACTAGGAAAGACACGCTCCTGTACCTGCTATTTGTGAATAGAGAAGAACTCATGAGGGATGTGATGGTAGGTGGCCGTAGTGAGCATGAAATGATCCTGTTTAATTTTATATCCTTCTATGATAAGGCCACCCATCTCATTGATGAAGGGAAGGTGGCAGATGTAGTTCTTCTGGATTTTACTAAGGCATTTGATACTGTCCCACACAGCATCCTTCCAGACAAGTTGTCCAACTGTGGAATGAGCATGTTCATGGTGTGCTGGGTGAAGTGCTGTCTGAAGGGTTGTAGCGAATGGGACTACATCTGGCTGTGACCTGTCCCAGTGGTGTTCAATTCCAGGGCCAGTCCTGTTCAGTATTTTTATGAGTGATCTGGATGCTGCAGTTGAATGCACCATTAGCAAGTTTGCTGATTGGAAACTGGGGAGGGAAATGCTAATCTGTTCTCAGGGTATTCAGTGATAGGACATGTAGGAATGGTTCAACATTGCATCAGGGGAACCTCAGATTTGACACTAGGAAGCATTTCTTTACTAAGAAGATGGTCAAACATGGTAAGAGGTTTCCTGGAGAGGTGTCAATGCCCCAAGCATGTCAGTGTTTAAAAGGTATTTGGACTATTCCCTTGACAACAAGCTTTAACTTGTGGTCAGCCCTGAACTGCTCAGGCAGTTGGACGAGAGGATCACTGTAGGTCCCTTCCAATTGAAATGTTTTACACTATTCTATTCTTGAAGACTGACAACCTGGGGCCATGACCACTTCCCTGGAGAGCTTGTTCCAGTGATTGACTGCCCTTTCGAGGTCCTTTCCAACATAAACCATTCTATGATTTAGTGAAGAACTTTTTCTTATTAACCAGCCTGGACTTTCCCTTACCTCCTATCACTGGACACCAGAAGATCAGCACCTCCTTACCTGCTACCCCTCATGAGGAAGTTACAGACAGCAATGAGGTCACTCCTGTCTCCTCTAAGTTGAAGAAACTGAATATCCCCAGCTGCTCCTTATAAGTCACGCCCTACTCCTCCTTTGGACAAATATTCTTCACACCAAGTCTGACATAAACATTTCTATATTTAACTTTCTTAAGCCAATCTATATAGATTTTCCATCCCTCCACCTCACAAAACAAATCTTCATCTATTCATATTGATATTAAAAAAAAAGCTACATACAAAAATATTTCATCTTCTGTATTTTTCATGCACATACAGTGTCCACTGCTACACATGCTGCAGTATTGATTCATGCATTATCTACAACATATCGCTGGCCTCATATAGGGTCTAAGAAAAAATATAGTACCATTACAGAGGTTTACAAAATACTGTATTTCAGGGTGTTATGCAAGAGGTCCAAACAAATGGCAGACTATGATTCTACTGCACATATCTGCCTGTTCTGTTCTGCCTTATATTTGGACTAGCAAGTACCTTTTTAGCCTTTTTTTTTCCTGAGCAAACATCACATGCATGACTCATACTGTCCACCTGCCTCTTCCCCCTCTTCATCTCCATCTCTTTAAGTGAACCTGTTCACCACCATATTCAGTTAAAATAAACTGAGAAGTAATATCCTCTGATACACTAGGTTCCCATGAGTTTCACAAATCTCAGTAGTGCAGCAGAGGAAAGAGACAATTTCATGTACTTGCTGAACAAGAGCTGTATCATGAGCTCAAGCTCTCTATGCTGCCTTGTTCAAAGGCTACACAATCACCACAGGCAGCTCTGATCAGTCTGAGCTGGAATGGTACATAGTGGCTTTTTTACTACAAGTAAGGAAGGTCTAGAACAGCAGAAGATGAAGAAGAAAATTGTAATTCTAAGAAAAGTCTGTATGGATCCTAGTTCCACTGCTCAGAGAGCAACTTAGAGCAAAACATTTAGGTAGACCTTACTTGCGAAACTTAACCACAATGATGGTTCTGGGTTCTACAACAATATCAAATAATGAAAAATATCCCTATGCTTTCTCTGTGTATTACAGATAAGAACACACTCACAGTGAAACAAATGGAGTAAACAATTCAGAGCAGAACAATGGTAGTTAAAGGCCAACAGTCCAACAGACATGTCAAGAAATTAGGGAAGAGTATTTTCTGCTTAATTCTAATATCTAGCTGAATATCTAATATGCTAGATCTGCTAGAATATCTAATATGCTAGCTACAGGAGTCTTCAGCCTCTCTGGGATGTCTTCTGTTATGGAGAATCCTGGCACTTAATATGAATTACTGTTAATCAGACTTGCATCAAGAGCAATGTAAAGTAATATATTAAGATAGATTGTTAAAATATGGGCAGATTTTAGTGTACCTACAGAGTAAACAGAAAACTTTACCCTAACTACATATAGGCAGCTCCATATTAAATTTAACTCTATAGGTAACACATTAACAAAACGGAAAAGGGAGATGTGTGAGCTTCAGAACAGGCAGATGGACCAAGCACACACCCCGAGTGCCCAAATAGCATATAAAATCCAGTCTCGGGAATTTGTGCCTGCCACCACCACCAATAGCCTTGCCTAGTGTAAGCACATCTCTANAAACTACATAAAAATGACAAGTTGAGAACATGAAAATTAATAAAACACAAGTCTTATCAGAAAGGACCAAAGCTTGACTTCTTAA
>WEIV01021802.1:3618-49744 GCA_013390005.1 Calyptomena viridis
TGTTCCCACACAGTTCAGTGCTCTTTTAGAACAGCTGCATGGCATTTGCTGGGGGGGAAAGTTGCATGGTCCAAAGTATTCCAGTGAACAGTATGCAGCCCTCTGTACAATGTCTAATTGGATTCTAGGACTTGAAAAGGTGATAATGGAAACAATTCTCTCACTCCAATCTTCCCGTATGCCATAAACCAGCTGCTTCAAAAATGCAGTCCAGATATTACTGCAAAAATGCAGTTTAGATAGCAGTAGAGCAACATGTGGAAGATGCTATTGAATGTTAAAACTCATTATCATCATCAGTTTTATAGGTCTTAAGAACCACGAGTCCAGCTGACTGCAGATGAGTTGAGGGACTTCAAAAGGGAGATAGCAGAGAACAAGACCAGGCAAAATCCATGTAACTTTTTTTCAGAACAGCATTGAACACAATGTCTGGCTTCAACTTGGACACAATAGTAATGCAGACCTGCCATGACCTGCAAGGAAATGGTGTGATGACAGAGCCATTTTTCTAGAGACCACTGCAAACTCACTCTGAGCAACAGAAGCCAAAGACAAAAGTCAGGTTTCTTTAACAGTGAAAAAAGAGGTCATTACAATTCACTAGAGGCCATTACAGAAGCTCACTGTCACAGCCTCCACTAATTGACAGCTAGCCGGTTTTGTGTACTAGAACAATCTTCAAGCTACTGTCCTGGCAGCAGGACACTTGGATACTATGCTATATTAGAAGTGCCATTCAGACTGTCTGCCTCACCTATACAGTAAAGGTATTCAGTACTGTTTCTCTTCTTCTTAAGAGACTTATCTCTCTCTGTGAAATGTATAGGGAACTCAGTCTCTGAAATTTTAATCACATTTAAACAAGATATCTCATACATCTAGCCCCTAATCTTTCTCTTGCACCAAGTCACATATCCTACACAGCATTTCTGGCTGTTATAAGGCCCATTTGACAGCTTTAGAAAGTCCTTGAATAATCAATAGTTCCTGAATAGTAAGTGTAATGAATAAAGACAGGACTGTTCGATGGCAATGGAAAAACATTTTACTCCAGTATCCATGGTTCATTAAAAATGGTGAAGGTACTTTTGTCATTTCAAGAAGTTTAGTATACTCTGTATTTTTCCAGATGACAGATAAGAAAAAGAAGCTTATCCAAAACCTAACTAAACAAGCTGAAAGTTACATCGTGAATTGGAAAGGGAATGTGGGTGTCCTACAAGAAAAAAACAGGACCTGCTTCTTGAAGCACAGCTCCCACTTCGCACAAAATCTTTTTGAGGAAGTGAAAATATTCTCCAAAAAAGGAGTTGTTGAGAATTTTCTCTTCCATGAAAAAAGCAAGTCTTGCCATGGCACTTCCAATCCAATTGGTTGGATGAAGGAAAGAAAGCAGCTTTATGGACATACTAGTCACATGAAAATGATGCATCTAAAAATCTCCAAAACTGATGAGAAGGTTCTCACACCTTAAATGCTTACTAGAAGAAGACAGAAAGAATTCTGCAAAGGAGTAAATTAACTGTGTTTGTAAACACAGTTATTGTTGGACTGAGATTCAACA
The DNA here is from genome assembly GCA_013390005.1 of Calyptomena viridis. Classification (NCBI taxonomy): domain Eukaryota; kingdom Metazoa; phylum Chordata; class Aves; order Passeriformes; family Eurylaimidae; genus Calyptomena; species Calyptomena viridis. Next base: position 5,186 of record WEIV01021802.1, read on the forward strand.
AAACAGGATGGATTTAAAACACAGGAAACTGAAGAGGTCCAACAAGGTAAGTACACATATGTACTCAGTATGTGACACTGACACGCCCAAGTCACTGTGTTCACAAAGTATGCATTGAGAAAACCTTAGGAGGTTCTTTTTCCAAAGGAGGCATTTTACAGCATCATCAGTTGACCATCCAGAAGAAGAGAAAAAGAGGACAGCTGGCATTTTATCTTCTCTTATGCTGCGGGGAACACATAAATAGTGTCTTACGGCTCACAAGTAGAGTTGCTTCCTTCCATGTCAGTTAAACTTACTTCCCCTAAATGTGACTATGCTCCTGATAGTTCTCTGCCTTTTCCAGAAGACCTTACTCTATCTCTTATTCCACTTTCTGAGCACGCTGAAAAAATGCTCTGATAAAAGTTTGTTCTTTTGATTAATTAGAAAATTAAGCAGCCACTGAGAGCTGATAAATTAAAGGGAAAATGAATTTAATCTCAAAAGACGTTATTTGACCTTTTCCTCTTTCCCGCCAATCCTCTCTCTCCCACCCTTTATCAAGGGAAATAAGAGATGTTATGATGCATTATAAGAATCTAAAAACATTCCTCTTGTCATAGAACATTTCATTGTTAAGGGGTGTAACCTGGTGTAAGAGATACCACCCAGGGCCACACTCTTGTCACAAGGCAAGTTCTCTGGACTATTGGCTGTTTCAGGATCAGGGAAGATCTCTCAGCATTCTTTTAGCCTAAGAAGTCACAATTCTTTTGATGGAAAAAAGTTTCCAAATATATAAAAATCAGCTGTTTTGCTGTTACACCAGCACAATCAAGGATCATGATGGTTCAAGTACTTGGGTAGTAAGAAATGTCATGTAGCTGTCTGACCACAACCAGTAGGAAAGTGAGAATACAAGACAAAAGAGGGAAGCAGACCATGGGTAGTGAACATCTTGCCTTACCTTTTTTTTTTCCCATAGGTTTCTTCTTTAGCAAACAAAATTAATGGCTAATATTACCATTTAATACGCAGAGAGTTTTATTCCTCATCTCAAGGCAGACTGCCAAAATTAAGCACACAGCATAACTAAGAGCTCAAAACACTGATCAAACACTGTGCCAAAGTACTTTTCTTCCCTTGCTTTCTTATCTGTTGCAAAAGCAGTTCTAGAAATCAAGCAATGATGCCATTCATTGCATTTAATACTGATGATTTCCTTCACCTTAGGGTAAACAGCCAGCCGAACAGAAAGAAATAAGCCTTCCAACAAGAAGAGGAATGAGCAGCAAGAATACTTAACACAGCTACACTTTTACTGTTCTAGTTTTATTAGTAAATATTAAGCATCTGGCACCATTAAGAAATTATGTGCATAAAAAGACATATAGACCAACACACCAGAAATAGAAATGTTTGGCCATCATTTGGAACTAGCTTTCTACATGCACCTACTAGATTTTATTGCAGTTTCTCTTACATTTTCCAGCAGGACTGATCCGCAGGAATCTCTACCCGGATTTCAGGTCTCTCCTTTGACATGTAATGTGCCAGACAAGAGTGTGACATCTGGTAGATCTGTGCCTTCTCAGAAGCCATACACTGGCAGAGAAAGGCCAGTTAATTGGATCCAAGGTCCTGACTCCACCAGTTTAAACATCTGTGACAGAATCAGCTAGCAACTTTGCTTGCAGAGTTACAGTCACTTTCCTTCAGTACATACAGCAGGAGCAGGATTCCCTTCCTGTACCAAAGCATGTACCAAAGAGAGATACAAAATGGGTTTAGGAGTTGTTGAGAGCTTTTGAAAAAGTATACAGACAAAGTATACAGACAAAGTGATGCTATGATAGTAGGTGCACAAGAAAGATCAGCAGCTTGGTACAAATGAGGAGGTGTGCTGTGCAGAGTGGCAGGGAGCATGTCAAAAACTCTCCAGTCCAGTGAGTTACAGCCTTTTGTGTGTCCAGGAATATCATTTTAACAGCTTGTTCTGGAACACGTTCAAGTAAAACAAGACCTGGGAACTGGCTATCCTTTCTGTAGTAAGAAAGATGAGTATTTTATGTTAACATTGGGTGAAAAATAAGACAAGAAATAAGAGATTGTTATGACTTAGCAGAGAAAGTATGTAGAAAGTATGTATATGGTCTACCTAGAGCACATGCAAAGGTATAGCACCTTAGTAAGAAATGATCCTTGCAAATTAGACTGTTAATCTAACTCCTAAATAATCAGCATATTCAAAATACTTCCCATGATTCATTCTTAAAGTGCATTCAAACTTTCTAGGCCTTTTAGAAACCTCATTGGGAAGTTTAGACATTAAGTAGCAAAACATGAGTTTGCAGTGTTCCAGAGCATAACATATCAGGCTTTTTCCCTTACAAATTAAAATATCTTGCAGGAATGGCCTCCAAGGTAAGTAAAGTGATCATGCTTTGTATTTCTAGTCAAGTTTTGATAGTTTTGAGTTTCAAGTCTAAATGAATCCAAGGAGTTTATTTTTCTTATTATTTATATTGTCATTGACTATAAAAAAAGAGTGATAAAGACATAGTCAACTTTAAAGTGGTTTCCTCACAAAATCAAGATAATCCTAACACTTTAGAGGGAAAAGGACACCAAAGACACTCAAAGGGAGCAAGTCTAAATGTGTTCCAAGAAGTCCCTTGGCCTTTGGGTTTAAGGATAAAAGAATAGCTCTCTCTACTATAAAGATAATTCCTTTTTATTTCTAGATAGTTTTACAAAACCAGTAAAAATAGTTTTCCTTTTAATCTTCCAACATGAAAACACAATCAAAGATGAACTTCTATCATCAAATCCTTCTCAGATAAAGCATTTGGATTACTATCAAGTTTTTAACCTAGACCACAGAAGCAGAACAGAAAATGCATGTGTCTCTGTTTTATCCTACTTTTCTTTGCTTAAAAGGGTTTTGATTAGTAGTCATAAGGAATAAGTGCTAGCTCTCATTTCCTGGAGAAAAGTATGCCCTTTGTCCCATGTGGGCAGAGACTAACAGCTGCAATCTACTTACTCATTTCTACAAGTGACATCATACTAAAAGTGCTGGTTCTCCCAATACAGAAAGCCACAAGTGACTGATTGTTTAGGACCACAGTTTCCCTATCTCATAGCCAGACACACCACTGATCATAGCTTTATTTTGTATGAAAAATAAAGGATTCTGAAAATGAGTAAATTTCAGTCTAATTTCATTTTAAAACGCATTGGCATTTTTAAAACTTCTTTGCCGTGGTTTCATGATTACTATTTGCCTGCATCATCATCTTGTATTTACTACCAAGTGAAAACAGTTTACTTCATAAACCACAAAAAACCCTTGATATCCCTTTCAGTGTAGCATTAAAAATGTAATGTGATGCCCTGAGCATTAGCCTACATAGTTTATCAACAGCACATTAACCACTCAGTACTTTCTGCACAGTGTTGCTATCTTCAATAACAACAGTTCCTGTCCGGACCATATCTGTTATGGCTGAGAAGAAACAGCACACCATCTTGCCACTAACAGGTGGTCATTAAATGTGCTCTCATCTTGGACTTGTGAATACAATTCTTGAGACATCATAGAGAGTTATTCTCACACAGCATCTGAAAATGAAACTACCAATTTACAGGAAAGGCTGTGATTCTTTAGTAGACTCACATTCAGAGTTCTTATTGCAATGCAACAACTTTTCTTCAGACCTTACAAAATCCATTATTCTCACAATCACAGGATGGTTTAAGTTGGAAGGTACCTCTGGAGGTTGTCTCATTCATCCCCTCCTGCTCAAACAGGGTCAATTGACACACTTGTGTTCATCAAGAAGTCTATGAATAACAAACAAGAAAACCCTGCCCTTTGCTACAACTCACCAGTGTTTCAACCAGTCTGACAAAGAAGGGATGTAGGCAGCTGGCAACACACATTCTGGCTTGCCTCACTGCATGCTGCCAGGGGCAGTTTATCATTACCTACCCACCATACTCTGTCCTAAATCATCAAACCTCTAACTGCCTAGACCATAAGTCCAGCATCCTTCATATTCATTGTACTCAAACAGGTCCTTATGCTTTCTTCCAGCTTGCTCCTCATATTTTTCATCTGAGTAATGTAGCTATTTTACTGTTATCTGCAAATTCATCCTTCTTTGCTGGAGCAAGCCCAGAAGATTTGGCAAAACCAGATCATCCAAGTTACAGCTTTGGCTTAAACTTCACATTTGTTTATCCCATGCTTCACTGCTTTGTTTCAGCAGTTCATGTCTTGAATGTACTTTACTTGCACATGAAATCTCAGGAGGAAGCTAGATTTATTTCAAGTACAAGTTACCATTGGCAGAGCTTGACCAGCCTGACCACTATGCACTCAATTTGCATTTGACAGAAATGTTTCTGAATATCTGCTTATGTTCAAAGGTGATTCAAACACTTGCAAATACAGTTCCTTTAAAATAGACATTAGAGCAGGTTTGCAGCCTAATAACTAGAAGTCTGTGTGCAAGAGAAATCTCACCTACTATCATGTAGAGTTTTCACAGCAACAACCATTTTTAAGATATTCATATCGCTATTTGGACGCAGAAAATAACTTGATGAATTTTCTGAAGAGAATCAGGTTTGATGATATCAGAAGTTCTAATAAAGCCTCCAAGTGGCAGAGAAGGACAGCAGGTAGAAGGATCCTTTTTTAGCTTTTCTTTTTAAGGAAAGTCAAATAAAATAAAAAAATTATCCAAAAGTTAACTCTAAGGGATATGAAATCAAGTTACACAAATGTTGTTTATGTTAAATCTAAGACACAGAAATACACCCCACAGCTGTCCTTCATACAAAATTATGAGTAAAAAAAGTATTTGGGCCAAAGTAAGTGAAAACCAAGCATCATGATCAGTTTTTAATGGTAGTCAAGAGAAAGTTCAAGAAGCATCTGGGCAGCTCTCTCATCATCTGCTCTCAGGCACATGTTGTGATTCTGGGGGTTGTCCTGTGCAGCCACAGGAGTTGGGCTTGATCCTCGTGGGTCTCTTCCAACTCAATATATTCTATCACTAGGATTCTAGAGAAGCAATTTTGCAAAACACAAACATCTAAAGCATGAGATCTGAGGTTGGGACATTGTTGTCCAAATGCTTCTTAAACTCTGGCAGGCTTCATGCTGTGACCACTTGCCTGGGGAGCCTGTTCCCGTGCCCAAACACTCTCTGGGTGAAGAACCTTTTCCTAATGTCTAACCTACATCTCTCCTGACACAGCTTCATGCCTTTGCCATGCATCCTAACACTGGTCACCAGAGAGGAGATCAGACCCTGCTCCTCCTCTTTCCTTCACAAGGAAGTTGTAGGCTGCAATGAGGTCTTCCCTCAGTCTCCTCCAAGCTGAACAGATCAAGTGCCCTCAGCTGCTTCCCCTCAAGGTCCTTCACCATCTTAATTGCCCTCCTTTGGATGCTCTCTTACAGCTTAATGTCTTTCTTATATTGTGGTGCCCAAAACTGCCACACTATTCAAGGTGAGGTCTCACCAGTGCAGAGCAGAGCAGGACAATCACCTCCCTTGACTGGCTGGTGATGCTTTGCCTGATCCACCCCAGGACATGGTTGGCCCTCCTGGCTGACAGGGCACTGCTGGCTCATATGCAACTTGTCATACTGTCTAATGAATAAAATATTTCCAGGCTATATCCAAAGCTTAGGAAATGAAGCACAATAAAGTTTAAACAGAAAATACCAATAATTTTAAATATTTCAGCTTCCTATCAAATCAGAGATCTTCAGGCTTATTTTAAAGGCATTTTAATCACAAACATTACATGAAGTTGCAGATGCTTAACACTCTCAGAAACCATTTATAAGTTTGTAAATACTTGTCATGGGCTTAAAAGCTTATATGAGAACTAAAAATAGAATTCTCATGCACTCTTTTTAATTATATAACTTACCAGACAGGGCAAGGCAGGGTTATTAGGGGGGAAAATCAGCCTCTTCAAGTTATAAACAAAATGTCTTGTTGACTGGGCAGCAATTGTGCTTCTCAAATAGATTCCAATGATAGAGTCTTGTTGAAAGAACCAGGTACCAAAAATATCAGATATCACAGATGGGCACATGAACTTTTATTTATGCACAAAAAGATCAGAGCTACTATGTATTAATACCACAGATGGGGATTTTCATTACATCATTCTTCTCACAAAGGATGAAAATGTTCCATGTTTATGTAACTGCACAAAAAGAAATAGATGATTGGTTTTGCCTGTTGTCAGAGAATCAAAAATTTCTACAGTGAATAGTTATAATCACATAAATAGCTGTCCCCTCTGACATGTTCGCATTTGGGTAATGCCATTAAAAACAATGCTGATCAGCACAAGCACGAATCTGGTTTTAGAGGCAGAATCAGACCCTACCACTTCCAGTTTTGACAGAAGTGAATAACGTATCTTGAAAACTGCATATAAAAGTTGTGTCTGTTTCAAATCTAAATGATATGTTTAAAATGGCTGAATTAAATTCAAGGCCAGCAGGCAGATAGGCAACTCATAACCAGAGAAGCTAGATTAATGTTCATACATTCCCCCTTATCAAGGTCACTCTTGATTATCTTTGAAAGGTCGTGGCAGCTGGTGAATGTTCCTGAGGGCTGACAGAAAACAACCATCGCTTCTATCTTCAAGAAAGGCAAGCAGTAGGATGGGAGGAGCCACAGGCTAGCCAGCCTCCTCTCAGTGCCCAGAAAGGTGATGGAACAAGTAATCCTGAAAACAATTTTGAAATATGCTATGGACAAGAAGGCAATTGAGACTAATCAGCATGGATTTATGAAAGGTAAACCATGCTTGAGCAAAATGATAGTCTTTTATCAGATGTGAGGAGTAGTTTTGTGGATGAGCGGAGAGGAGTGGACGTTTCTTACCCTGACTTTAAAACGCTTCTGACATTGTCTCCTGTAACATCTTCATAGACAAATTGATGAAACACCAACTAGGTAAGTGGACAGTGACATGGACTGAAAACTAGATGAGCTGCCTGACTCACAAAGCTGTGACTGGTAACCTGAAGCCCAGCAGTAAGACTGTCAGTCCAAGTGGTGCTCCCAGGGATCAGCACTGGGGTCAGTGCCGTTTAACTTCTTCATTGATGTCTTAGACAAATGGGACAGAGTGCATGATCAGCAAGCATTTGCAGATGATACAAAGCTGGAAGGATTGACTGATACACTAGAAGGCTGTGCTGCCATTCAAGGGGTCCTTCACAGGCTGGAAAAACAGGCCAACTGGAATCTCATGAAGTTCAACAAAGTACAAAGTCTGGTACCTTTGGAGATATAAGCTGGAGGCTGGCTGGCTGGAGACCAGGTTTGCAGAAAAGGATGTGAATCCTGGTGGCCACCAAGCCTGCAAAGTGCCTTGTTGCAGCAAAGCATCCAATAGCATCTTGGGCTGCAGTAGAAAGATCATTTCCAGAAGGCTGAAAGAGGTGCTCCTTCTGCTCTACTTAGTCCTTGGTGAGCCTGCATCTGGAGTGCTGGGTTGAGGTCTGGGCTCTAGAGATGGTCATAGCAGAGTCAGTCCAGCAAAGGCCCATGAAGGTAGTTAAAGGACACAGAGGATCTGACATACAGGAAGACCCCTGAGATTGCTTAGCGTGGAGAGCTGAGACTCAGGGCAACCTTACCAATGTGTATAAATACCTGATGGGAGGCAGTAAAGAAGACAGAGCCAGGCTCTTCTCCATGGGGTCCAGTAATAGGACAAGAGGCAATGTGCATAAATAGAAATCCAGAAAATTAAGTTTAAATATAGCAGAACCTTTTTTACTGCAAGGGCAGTCGATGACTGGAACAAGTTACCTAGAGAGGTTGTGGAGTCTCCATCCTTTGATGTAATCAAAACCAAACTGGAGAAGACCCTGAGCAACCTGCTGTAATTGAAGCAGGAGTATTGAACGAGATAGGCATTTTTTCTACCCCAAATAATTCTTCTTTACAAGGATAAAGTTGGAAAAAAAGTAATATTTTTTTATTTCTAGCTACAGGTATGACCCTTTCTGGTCATAGTAACAAAACACTAAAATTGTGTTCATAGCTGTCAACTCCGTGTTCTTTATATATCTTACATGGCAAGGTCTGCTTTCAACATTCCTTTATTAGCAGAGCTGTGCAGATTGTTACTTGACTTAGAAAGATAAATTCATGAGTAGAAAACAGGATAAGTCATGGAAAAGGAAAAGTATGAAGACCAACTATGAAACTTCTCTCCCTAATACCATCAATGCATGGCCATGCCTTCCACTCAGTTCAGATAAAAGGTCACAGAGGGGAAGAGCTCTAAATTTTACCAGAAAGGATAGGCCTTAACTAGAACATTTGATCACTGAAAACAAGGATCTAGCTGTTGGGATGCACGGTGAGGTGAACTGACAAGATGCTTGAGCAAGGCAGCCTGTAATCAAAACATGTTTAGCTGTTGATAGTCTGCAGCAAGACAATGTCGAGTGAACACCGGGTGACCAGAGCATTGATTGGACCAGAGGACACGTGGACAACTTGTGGACTCTTTAACCCTCAGATGATTGGATTGATATTGTAAACATCGCTGTTGCTTAATATAGCTATTGTTGCTGTAGTCGATGACAGACATATTAGATGTAGTATAGAGCAGACATGTTAGATATAGGATTAGGTTAGACATAGGAGAGAGATGTAGCTGTAGGATGCTGTATGTAATTGTAGTCTGTAACACAAATATAGCAGTATAGAGCAGTGTAACCATAGTAATAGCTAACAAAGGATCCAGAGCAGAGCAAACTGCATCCAAGTGCATTTTATTTTGATTTACGACATCTAGCTGTGCCCCTTTTTCTGAAATACAATGTATTCCAGGTCTGCAAAGGCACAAAGGCGAAGTTCTGGAAGAGTGCTTTGTATCCCAGGGGTGTCTTTAACCATTTTTTTCTTCTCCACATAGCAGCTGCTTTCCAGAAATCATTGAAACTTCATGTCACTTCACCTTTTCTCTAATACATACCACCCAAAGGAAACAAATTCCTCATTATTTCTCTTCCAACACTACAGAAGCACAGAAGAGAACAGAACAAAATAAAACAGATTCCCATTTCCCATGTGCAATGGCAGTCTAGCTGTTTCTTTTGTGGATTTCTCCATACCTCATCTGTTATGGGGGAAGAAGGGGAACAACATACCTCCTCCTCAGATGTCATGGCATAATGTAAAACAAATGCAATGGAAAAAACAAGCAAACAAAAAACCAAACAAACCAACCAACCAACCAAACAAATCAAAACAACAGAAAAACCTTCACCCTCATTATTATTTGTGGTTGCTTTTGGTACCATTCATTGACTGCAGTCAAATGAGTTCACCACACATCATCTTATGCAGCCACTTGAATCTAAGGAAAATAATTTACTTACAGAACAGTTTCTCTGAAAGTCTCTGACACTTTCCTCAACTCCAGTCATCACAGCCTGGATTTATTAACTTGCAACAGATTCTTTAAAACTGAGCTCTTCTCCTGGTACTTAAGAATGGAGAGGCCGAGTAGGGTAAGAACAATAACACTCTTATTTATGTGATTTCATTAAACTCTGTGGAAGATCCTGATTAGAATATGTATGGGCAGTGGTTTCTTCCCTTTCAAAAATGTAATTAGAGGGAATACAATAAGTGTTTCATTATTGTTAAGTGCAATCAGAGAAATTATTTTCTACCAATTAAATGCTGCTAAATAAATAGTTAAAAGCAGTGGCAGTATAATGCTTTGCAGCTGGTGGATATCTTCTCAAAGTCTTTACAGTACACATGTTGCTCTCTGCAGACATATAAAACAATAGAAATTTGAAGAAAATACCTCAAAAGCCAGAATGATAAAGGTATTCACTGACAAGATAATATTAATGAGACAAGAATATTAGCTGTTTATGTAGTGGAAAATGGGATAAATGCCCATTACCTTGCGTCTTTTTCCTGTGTGTCCCCTTTCACACCTAGCCTGAGTTGCTGCAGGATACCTTGCATGTAGCCTCTGAAAGCCTCACTAAGGGGGGCTTCTGTGTCCATATACAAATGCATGAGGACTCTGTAATGCAAACACAGTTTAGTTCAACATCCTTTTAAAATGGGAGCCTGAAACACAGAACTATACAATAAACTATCACCATTTGCCTCATGAACAAAATCCAGGAGAGCTGGGACTATGTAACATTCTTCCATGCATCACTTACCACTTGTGCAGCTCTGCAGCTTTGGGAACAGCTGAGAAAAGACCCACTGGGATATATTCTATAGGCACTGTTTCCATGGCAAGAGCTGCCTCTGGTTAGAAGGACCTTAATTGCAGAGGCGAATTTAGAATGACAAAACTTAAATTATCACCACACTTGCTATAAAAAGGGAAAGTTACATCTTCTAAATACACAGCAGAGAGAAGACATAGAAAGTGACCTTCTTGAAGTCCCCAATAGCTAGGTAACTATTTGTGATGGGTTTTATGTGCTGTAGTGAAACCAGCACATTTAGGGCACCTCCATTCTCAATTAAGCCTCATTGTGCCAATACAAAAATTTTAGCAATAACTCAAATTGGAGGTGAGTCTTGTTGCTGTCTTAAGGCCCACAGAAAGCCTTCAAAACAACCAGTCAGAGCATAAACAGGATGTGGACTTTGCTCTTGACACGTGCCCATCCCATTCCACCAGTGGAACATCTGTGAAGCATTTCAGATGTGAATGTTATGTTGTTCTACACCTAAAATAAGAGGTGAGCAAAACAAGAGAATTGACTCCCAGTTGTAGCTCTGCCTTTTTTCCTTTTCCAAAATCCCTATTGTTTTATTACCCCTGTATGCTTTGCCTGGCAACTCCAAAGCACATTTGTTTCCCACTAATTCTTGTGATTTTTTTTCCTCCTTGTTTCCCTCACAGTTTGGTGTGGTTTCTTGCATAAGCATGGCATTCCAAACACAGAGTTATATTTAACACTTCTCTCATTTCATTGTTTGTATGTCAAGTCTAACAGTGCAAAACCACATTAAACACAGATATATTTGCTATTTAAAGGCATTTTCAGTCAAGACTCACAAGATGAAGTCACAACTGTCTCTTTAACAATATAAGAATGTGTAATCTTTCCCAGGCAGCATACTTAAATAGTCCTCAACTTATCAGAGTTACTGAAAATAAGTGAGCTCACCTTATCTAAAATGGTTTCAGATGCCCTTCATTTACAAATAAAGTGGGGCCCTTTCTCCCACCTTGTGCTTTCATGAAGTAAGGAAATGAGCAGTCTCAAACATTACTCTCAGAGGATGTAATCTCATGTTTTGCATTCATTTACAAGCAACATTACTCCTTCATGATTACTCTTCCACGTACACAGTGAGAACTCCCAGTCTGAGCCATCTTTCTCCCTACTTCTTTTTAGCAAACAAGTTAAATGGTAACTGGCTGGCAGTAGTGCCTCCATCAGAACTGAGGCATAGGGCAGCAGGAGAAATAGATACATCTTAGATATCTGTGCACTCTCTCTCAACCCATTTCATACTCTTGGCAGGTACAGGCATCAGCAGATTCCCAGTGTGACAACTGTGTTGCCAGGATATTACAAGGAATATATTTGGTCACGATTTTTCTGGTCTGTTGAGAAAAATCTTGGTTCCTTGACATTGAAACACAGAGCTTCCCCTGCAGTGGGTCTCTACAGAGGTTTTAACACTGAAATAAAAGAAAGAGTTTGCTCCCGAAGCATCAGAAAATGAAATAGGGGGGAAAACAAAAAGGGGAGCAAGAGACACAACTACCCTTGCACTGTTATCAGAAGACAGAAGTATGGAATACTCATAAATTGTAGAGATGACATTGCACCCTAGAGACAGGGAAGTCTGTTTAGGTTCTAGGCCTGTGAAGGACTGGGCATCAGTGCTCTCACGTGCCAGTTTCAGCTCACAAGCTGGCACTGGTAAGTTACTGCTCTGAGAGCTGTGAGAAGTGATATACTCAGTACTGAGCAGGTGAACATCCAAAAACACCAGAATTCATTATGCAATATCTCTTTTTTTGATTCTCACTATAGGTCTTTGTTTTGGTCCTGACTGAGAAACTGTTGCACTTTCAGGAGTCAGGAACCCACGGAACAGCTAACCTGAGGGAGTGTGGGTCTGTGCAATGCAGCACAAATCCCTTAGCTGCAGGATAAACTCACTCAGGTAATAGTAACAGAGACTGCAGGAAGCTCCCATTTGATACCAGCAACTACGCTACCTGGGTGGTCTTGCCTTATCTGAAAGTGCGGCAAGAAGTTCTCATGATAACATCCTTTAGCAATACAGCCATTTTCTTGTAAGGAAATTACATATTACTTTGAATGACCAAAAGAGAGAGGTTCTCTCCACAGACAGAGTTGGATCTGCTCTGTGCAGCACACCAGGGGAAAATCCATCTGGATTCCAACTGATTCTGTACAAATGTGAAGTGCCCAGTGTCTGAAAGGACATAAGATTAATTTGCTACCTATATTCAGAATAAGAATTTTGACTCATTGAAACAGTTATTAAGACATTTTTTGTCCAGACTTTCTTACAGAAATTCAGAAAAAAAAACATGATCTCTCACCTCAACACTCCCCAAGCCCAGGCAGAATAGACTTGGAGGCCTTTAGCTCCAACCAACAGGCAAATACATTCACTTACAGATACAAAGAGGGGATATTCACTACCCTAAATACCTTTTCAGAAGTGAAATCTGCTCCTTAGTTCCCCATTTGCAATTTGCACAAGACAGTTCCTGGGTTTTGATGTAACAACTAAGACTGAAAAAAACCTGGAAACAGAACAGAAGTTAGATGAGGTTAGATAAGAACCGGTGTGAAAGCAGCACCAGGAACAACAGGCAAATGGGCCATTAGTAGAACAAAGACAGGTACATAGACATCAAGAAAAAAGTTGCATCACTTGAAAAATCTGCTTTGGAAAGTGAGAAAGGTATTATATTAGACACAGAACTGATTATGCTGCAGTATTGAAGAATTCCTATCACTATACAGAACTCCATTTCTGGAGACAGTTTTCAGTAGTGCAGAGCATGAATACATGCCATAAAGTCAATCAATACAGTTTAAGAATTTAAGAATCTGACTGAACTGCTTAATGTACAACAAGCTCTGTTCATAATGCTGTTGAGCCCCTGTGTATTTTTAGTTGGGCTTCATTTGAACCGTAGTACTGAAAAGATCAGTGTTTTAAGTACAATGGATACTGTTATGAAGTTAGGAATAATATGAAAACTACATTACAGTAAGTTGCTCATAGTGTATCAGCTTATTCTCAGTAGGACTATAGAATTGCTAAACTGAATCAGATCAATATCCTGCCCCAGTACTGCCCTCCAGCGATGACCAGTACCAGACATTTGAGAGGAAGTAATAAACTCCACAGGACATAATATCAAAAGACCATCCCCCAAAATAAGTTTCTTCCTAGCTTTATACCATACAGCCTGGCTTGCACCCTTGACTTTTTACTACGGTTAAATATACCATTAGTCTACAGTGGCTGGAGATGCAACACAAAGCATGGCTGTAACAGTTGCCCCAGTGGAAGAGTTCCTCAAGTTAAGAGCAGGACAAGAGAGGGTTGACATGAACAAGTACTGCTGTCAACTTCAGCCCAGTTCCCTGAGCAAAACTCATTTAGCGCTTCCCATTTTACAACAAGGACTGCTCATCAGAGGCCAAACCACGCAGTCTGAAACACAACCATGCTAAGCATTGTTTCACAGTGTGACATACGAACCTCTCTTCCAAGATATTTCTTCTCTCAGTGTCCCATGACCAAGGATTTCTCCACAGTAACATTCTCCATGTGGTCAGAAAAATATTCGACTCGAATATTTTGTGGACATGACTTTCTTCTCCTTTCATATTTCTGAGGTTTTAAAGAGGGTAAAAGAATTCTGGCAACTGGAATCCTATTGGACATAGGTAGCTAACCTTCACATGCTTTTTCTAGTCACACTTCTAGCTCAATTGAGCTCTTCTAGCAGAGCTCTTCTTCTCCCCCAAATTCAAAAACACTGTCTGAGTTCACCAGCTTTTACTAATTGTTCATTTTCTGTGGTGCATTCACAGATTCGTGTTAAGTTGTTGCTCTCAGTGTTGGGTTCTTTTGTGGCATTAGCCAGTGTACAATAACTACCAGTTTCCTTTTATATGCACAAAATATCTGCATATTGCAAAAGGAAAAGGAGATGGGATAGAAAATGACTGATTTTTTTTTTCATAGCTTTAAAGAGAGGCAAAGCCAAGGCAGAGTAAATGTTGCCTGCTTATTTCACAAAAATGTATACAATGATAAATTATAATTTATTCTAGTCTCATTGAAAATTACACTACAGTATAAACAATTAGGAGGTGAATAAAACTTGATCCAAATAGACTACATTAAAAGACCAAGTAGAACAGGAATAACTTTGCAAAAGCAGAATTACTCCATTGTATGAACACAAACATATCACATATATCCAAGTGAAAGATTTACTGTGACTGGAGTAAGTAAGGGCAGTATTAAGACTGGGAAGCAACATAATTACATTCTATTCCTAGATTTGCTGCTGATTTCTAGAATGTCTTTGTGTAAGTCAGTTAAAGAGAAGAGCTTTTTAGTAGACATAGTAACTCCTCTCTTTCCTACCCTGTCTCCCACTTATCTGGAGATATGTCCATGTCTGAAGCACACTGAATTTTCCATCTGAAAAAACTGATAATCTATTTTGATGAAAAAATCATTTCCTTAATACAGACTTCAAACAACTCTCAAACTTCTCACTTTCAAGAAGCTGAGACATGCCATTTTGTGCCCCACAGGGTGGAATTAAGAGTAAGAATAAGGTTTAGGTAACCTGTGTTGCAAGGAGAAATGCACGGTAGTTAGCACTGCAAACACAGTCTTAAGAAGTAGTCTTTAAAAATAGTCTTTAGGTATTAAAATACTTTAAAGCTCTGGAGATCTAGAGCTGTATAAAACTTTGCTGTAATGCACACTGTCCAGTCTTACTTTGTTCAAACAAAAACACAGGAAATGTTTATAGTCTTCCTCCAGCCAGGCCCTGTGAACAAATTTCACTTTCCCTCTGATGGAAAGGGGAGAGAAAGGACACTCACAACTCGGAACACATTTTAGCAAAAGGGATATTTCTGTATTTACAGACACTTCACTGCCACTGCCATCAGCTTCCCTTCAGCTCTCTGTGCTTGATTTTCACAGGCAATTCTTGCACCTTTAGCTCAAATACATGTTCACTGGTTTATGCTGGACTCAAGTGGACAGTGGAAGTTCCCTCACTCGTTTCATATACTATGTAAACACATATACATAACATTAACCATACAGTAAAGTCACTTTTCATGCCTAACATACTCTTGGTTGAGTCTGTTGGGTTATTCTCCTGTTCACCTCTTCTCTTATTCTGCTCATTACTGCAGTCCATCAGAGTCTTTCATTCATACCAAGTTCAGACACTTAAAAGAGTCATGAGTAACACAAAGGTAAAAAGCTTATTTATTTTCTTCTAAGAACCCACTCAAGGCAGATGTTGGTTTTGAGACAAAACAATAGCATGTTTTGGATAAAAGAGACCATACTCGATATGTATATGTATTGTTATATATATCTAAAATATTTAGCACTCAGACCAGAATATCTGCTTTCCTAGTATATGCATAAATACAAAATACATTTGTTTCTATTGCTTCGAGTTACTAAAATAGTTTATAGGAATGATGCAAAGCAAATTAAACCTTTTTTTCAAAAAACTTCTATTTCCTTAATGTATCTAAGAAATGCAGTTGAAGAATATTGCTTATTCTGCAATAAAAACTGGTTTTAGTATTAAAAAAGTAAAAGAATGAAAAAAATTACCAAAGTTGCAGTGCTTTATATGACAGCTATACTTGAATACCTGTAGTTTTTGGCATTTAAAACAGTCAAAACAAAAAAGCATTAACTAGGTCAGTTTAGACATTAAAAAAAAATTCATTCTAGCAAATTGGTTTTTTTTATTACAAGCAAAAAAATCAAGGTATGTTGCAAATTATTCAAAACAAAACACAGAATCAAAATCACAGAATTAACTAGGTTGGAAAAGACCTTCGAGATCAAGTCCAACCTATGACCTAACACCATTTCATCAACTAAACCATGACACTAAGTGCCACATCCAGTCTTTTTTTAAACACTTCCAGGGACGGTGACTCCACCATCTCCCTGGGCAGCCCATTCCAATGGCAAATCACTCTTTCTGTGAAGAATTTTTGCCTAACGTCCAGCCTAAACTTCCCCTGGCACAGCTTGTGTCCTCTTGTTCTGTGACTGGTTGTCTGGGAGAGGAAACCAACCCCACCTGGCTACAACCTCCTTTCAAGCAGTTGTAGAGAGTGACACAGTCTCCCCTGAGCCTCCTCTTCTCCAGGCTAAACAACTCCAGCTCCCTCAGCTGCTCTTCATAGGGCTTGTGTTCCAAATGTTTTAGGGATTCATTGGTATATGGTGCTACCTACACACAAAGAAGTTGAAATTTATCAGGAAACCATTTAGTCTATTACAAAGAGAGGCCCTAGTTAAAATGCTCTGATGTCTTTAAGGTACTCTAAAATCCATGGTGTTCATTTGCCATACGGAGTTATATCATTTTGTAAAAAGAGTTTAGAGGGATGTTGTACACGCTTGTGTGAAGCTGTCTCATGGACTGGAATGCTTTCCACTATCCCCTGAGAAGTTGCTAAGTGCTTGCTTCCATGCACATAGCCAACCTGTTCAGCCTTCATGCAGTGCCGATGCATTTTACACCCCGAGGACTCACAGCATTGTACATTCCTTTGCTTCCTCAGGTGAAAAGGCTGAAAAGCACTGGAAAAAGAGTGGTTTGACCTTTCAACCTTTCCAGCTTGCAAAAGAACAAAGTGTTTAAGACCTACTCTTGCTCTTACTGAGCACAGTAAAGGAGAATAGCATCTCAACAATAATACTACAGTGGTCCATCCAGCATGCTGAAAATCATTTTCTCTACCACCTTGAGGATCACAGAGTGATAAACATTGGTTTTGTGAGTCCTGCAAATTCAAACTAGAAAGGATACAAGATGTCCTTGTCTGATGTGGCATTAGAGATAGCATTGGTTGCATTCAAAGAGTTACAGTCAATGGTTTGCTGTTTCAATGGAGACCAGTGTTCTTTTAGAGTCCATACTGAGACCAGGAACATGGACAGTGGGATTGAGTGCATACTCAGCAAATTTGCAAGATGGCTTCAAGCTGAGTGGTGCAGTTGATTCTTTGGAGGGAAGAGATGCCATCCAGAGGATCCTAGACAGGTTTGAGGAGTGGGCCCATGGGAACTTCATGGAGGTCAACAAGGTCAAGTTCATGGTCCTGAACTTGGGTCAGGGCAATCCCAAACATGAATACAGGCTGGGATTGAGGGATTGAGAGCAGTATTGAATAGAAAGACTTGGGGATACTGATGGATGGAAATTGAATATGACCCAGCAATGTGCACTTGCAGCCCAGAAAGCCAACTGCATCCTGGGCTGCATCAAAAGCAGCGTGGCCAGCAGGTCAAGAGAGGTGATTCTCCCCCTCTACTCTGCCCTCATAAGACCCCACCTGGAGTGCTGCATCCAGCTCTGGGCCCCAGCAGAAGAAAGACACAGACCTGTTGGAGTGGATCCAGAGGAGAGCCACTAAGGTGATCAGAGGGCTGGAACAGCTCTCCTATGCAGACAAACTGAGAGAGAAGAGGTTTTTTTTAGCCTGGAAAAGGCTCCAGAGAGACCTTATAGCAGCCTTCCAGTACCTAAGAGGGTCTGCAAGAAAACTGGAGGGGGACTTTTTATAAGGGCCTGTAGTGATAGGACAATAATTAATTCCAGATCTAGTCAACAATGGTTTCTAGAGATTTTAATATAAGCATATTTTCACTTGGTTTATATTAGACATTCTACTCAAATTCTATACTTAGACATCCTCAAATACCATATTAATATGTATCATAAGTACAGCAAAAATAGATTTGGCAAATGTGATTTTAATTACTGAGTCTCTTCAGAACTTCCCTAGCACAGACTATAGTTTACAGGCAGCAGAACAACACTGGGACTTCTCAAGGAAGTCTCTACCTCAGCAAGACAGCAATGAGTAAATGAGTATTAGAAAGGTCTTCCACAATTTAGTTACAATCACTTGTAAGCTGGTCTGTAAGTCTGGTCAGCCTGAAAAAGGGGATCATCATCTCAACAGCTTGCAAAATATTTCTCTAAAAGAGAAGTCTAAAAAGGTAAAATGCTTTGCTCTGACAAGTACAACAAGGAAGCACTCATATTCCAGTCATATAAGGAAGTTTGGACCAGAAAAAATGAGGCCGGGTAAGTTACAGACACTCCGTAACAGATGGAGGAATTTCTTTCTCTCTGGGCTGTGGAATACCAGTTTTGTCATCCAGTAATTGCAACAAATATGGATTTGGAACATCTGACTTTTTTTTTTTTTTCCCAGTTAGTCATTATCCACTAAACACATTGCTCACTGGTTCTGTATGCTCTGCTGCAGAATCTCCTCCCCATTAACTCAGACCTAATGGCACATATGACACCTGAGTGCTTCCAGTAAGTCCCAGAGAGCTAATGCTAGCTTTATAGGGGGAGAGCCTGTCCAAGAGAAAACATTATGTTCTTTAAAACAAAAAACTCCACCTTACTTCTTTCTATGACTGGTCTCTCTCCTTACTTCAGACGTATCAGTTCTTTGGAGTATTTTGTCTCTCCTCCTTTTTATGTCATACAGATATATACATTTCTTTTAATGTGAGAAAGGAACAGCACCTGAGCAAACAAGCTACTAAGTTCATATACATAATTTTTAACAAAGTGAAAGCTTGATAGCAAAGTATTTTTTTCCCAGTTCTTTCCCTTCCCTTGGATTAAACAGGCTACCTTTGGGAAAAGGATTTATGTCTCTACCTAGAAACATCAGTTCTGGGCTGTAGTTTTTCAGTTCCTTGTAGCTCAGTTACTAAAAGGTTCTGATTCCTTATACCAAAGTATATGTTGCTGTAACTGTATTATCTGGGCCTTTCATCTGCTAAGCCTGAACAGAGTACCTCTGCTAGTATTGGGCACCGTCCTGCATTTCCGTTTTCCTGTAACATTTTCTCCAGAGGAGCCTTACAATGGATTCCGCCTGTTAGCCTACATGTGCAATTTTCTGGTGAAGCTGAATTCATGTGAATGTGTGCAAGAATGAGGTGCTTTTCAGGTTACTGTCTGACCTCAATATCTGACTGACAAATCTCAAAGAGAGCAAGCCATCCTAGGTGTGACTGGAGTTCACCACTTCATAACTACAATGAATATGTGGCATCAGTAGTAGCTGTATTCCACAACTACTTGAGTCTATGAGAGCTGAATGTCTGCAGGCTTGCATAAAGTGAGAGTGCTAACAAGTCTCCTGGGTCTGCAACAAAGGTGTCTGACAGTGCTTTAGGTGGGAAATACTAAAGGCAAGTGGCACACCTTCTCGGGAGCCTTTCGGAAAGCCTGAAGCAGGAATAACTTGAAAATTGTGTGTGGAATAGCAGAGTTGAGTTGCTGAGAAAGAAAGCCTTTCTCTCCTTCAGGGAAAAGGTTTGCTGTAGCGTAGCACAGGCTGCGGAGCAGTATCTTAAGGGCTGCCTAAAAGTGAAACAAGGGAGGGCTGGCACATAATGTGCTTTCCCAGTGCTGTGAGGAAACAGCATCCGTGAAACGGAAAGTCAGAGTCCGGCATATGGGCTGTTATACTGCAGACTAGTTGTCCAAGAAAGGAAAGGAAGAGGTCTTGGAAAAAAAAGTATACTTCCATTATATCCACTACACAAGATATTGGCCTTCTCACACACGTGTCTTTTCAGGCCGGACACAGCACTGGGTTTTGCATAGGAAGTGTTAATCTATTTAAAGGATAATGTTGATTTGTTTGTCTTCCATTGTGGATCCACAGCCACATTTAAGAAATGGGATTCAAGCCGTAAGTGTCCTAGAAAATAAATGTCTACATTGAGTTCCCTGGTGTCTTTTCTTTGCATTCCTTCTTCATGTTCCTTGTTAAATGAAATGTTGAAGAGTTTTAACAAAAACTACTTCTTATTAAGCAGTTCTTGACGGAACTACAGTCACCAGCTGCTTCCTCTGCAGTGACAGCAAACCCACATCTGTACTTTGTCCCTGTGGGGATATTTGTCCTGTCTCCATGTTCCTCTCTGGGAGAAAAGAGGGGCATTCATCCTTTGCTTTCCTGGCTGACCTCTGAACAAAGAGCTCTGAGAGGAAAGCAGTGCAGATAAAACTCATCTACATCATCTCACTTCTAATGCAGAACTAATCCCACCACTGCACTGTTCTTTCTTATTCTTGGAAACATAGTTGTAAGATGAGTAAGGGGGGAACATAGGCAGGTGTAATATCTGCAACTCAATTCTGATTATAATAGATTAAAATTGATAAAAATTGTCAACATTTTGTTTATTTAAATTTACATCTCAAGCTGATCTTCACCATTGCTGATCTCAAGCTGAACTTCACCAGTATTTTTCCCTCACATTAACAGCAGTGGCTAAACCTATGAATAAGTGCCATTAGTCTCTAGGATTTTATAAAGACAATGTTATTCACTGTGGCCTAGAACAACTGTTTGGAAAGGTATATAGCTAAATCACTTAGACTTCAATTTATTAAATTCTGAACTTGAAATTAAAAGGACAAATTTTGAAGAAATTCTTAGTCATTTAAGAAAAAAAAAGAGAACGTTCACAACAGTGACACACAGCCAACCAAAATCTTGTATGCTAGTGTATTTGAGTGTGCAATACAAAATTTATTCTCCTGTGTATCTGTTTCACATATTCAAATAAATGCAGCTGTGTTTATTCCAGAGAGCAGAGTTCCAGATGCATACATGCAAAACTACAGATATACACATGAGCACCTTATTACATTACAATTTTCCATTACATTTTTCTAACACTTAGGATTTTATGCCACAGAGCCCTCTGGAATATGCCCCAGTACTTTCAGCACTTGCCCAAACAATACAATCTGAACTCCTAAGGGCCACCCAAGTTTGAACGGCTGTGATACCACAACCATATTTTGCCTGGAATGAAAGGAGGTTTTTAGACTGTAAGAATATAAGCTACAGGTTCGGCACTTAAATAATACCATTCTTTCAGCAGTATGATATAACTATGAAGTCTTAGACCTTACAACAACTTCAAACTGTACTAAAAAAAGACCAGTTTCAGAAGAAATTCATATTTTTGCAAACAGGCAATGTCTGCTTGCAGCCACAATAATGAAGGTATGCCAAAAAAACTGACAGTGATGCATACAGGAAAGCACAGGACTGAAAATGTCTGCTGATTTTTAAACAAAAAAAATAATTTCTTCTGTAAGTCAAATTATATTAGGATAGATTTCAGAGCCCCACAGCATTAAGTAGGAGCTCTCACTAATAAAAATGAAAAATATATTAAAAGCATAAAGCAACAAACTTGAAAACATAAACCACAACTTTCATTTCATAGCTTGCTTTAGACACAAGCTATAGAATTAATAACTCCAATACTAACTGCTTAATAAACCTGTAAAAAAAAACGTGTATGCTGTTTTCTATAAAGTGCAAACAAGAACCCTATACAATTAAGATTATAGTTCTAGGGACTATTTCACATAATTATTTACTTAACAGATTTTTTTCCTGGTATGAAACAAGCAAAGTCAACATACTTATTAAATAGTGTGACGGAGCACACTCTGAAAATCAAAGTCAAAAAATGAGTGTAAAATAAACAGAAATGCAGAGAAGATGTCCAACTATTGTGCAAAATAGCTTGTTTATATTAAGAAAAGACTATTTTTTACCAAAATAATAGGACTACAGCAGAAAAAAAATAGTGAAAATAGTGTTACCAAAGGCAAAAATTTAAGATCAATTTAGACATTTTGGGTTTTTAGTCCATCACCTTATTATGAAGATTTCATACAACTAGATAGTAGAGATACTTACTTTTACAAAACCATTAGTAAAATCTTTGTGCAAATCCCTGTAAATAAGTATTTTTCCAAGAATAAAAATAAAAGCACTTTTCACAGTTCGTTGTTGATTCAGTTCATAATTTAGCAAGCCTATTCTCTGTAATAATCACATGCTGTATTGTAATTGATTTTTTAAAATATATCAATTTGGTAAGTAAAAGACCACCCATCTTTATTGACAAATAGGACAGACACTGGAAGTACTTAAAACATTGTCAAGGGATCTGATCACAAAAAGAAGTATTTTACTTTCAAAAAAAATTATTCCATAATATTTTAACACTTTCATAGTGCAGGCAATCCAGAAGAACCTTCAACAACATTTCACTTCTGGCCTGAGAACTTCTATATAAGGAATGTACACAAAGGGTACTTTTTAGGAGGTTGCTGGCACCTGAACATGGCCCCTGAGGTACAGATGTAGGGTTGCTACCATGAGAGCTTATAGTTAACAGTTTAAAAATGAGGTGTGGAGGGAGAGAGTCCAGCATTGAACCTTTTCCGGTGCATACACTAAGGCACTGTACTGGGTATGTATCCAGCAGAACCCTCATTCAGCTTGTAAAGTCTGATCCCATACCAGGCATACTTCATGGAAACAGTTTAAAAATAAGTTTTCCCTGTGAATAGCAGGTGGGACTACCCTACAAAATCTCTTTTGGCTTGGGGCACAAACCTGCTGAAATACTTCACCCTAAAGAACGATAAAAGAAGTATTGCTTTAAACTTTGGTCTAGTCTGGCTGGTGTCTATGCAGAGCCTGATAACTTACATTTTATGAAGGAATCTGCCTCACTGTGTGTGTTTACATTGTGTGACGACCAGCTGAAACAGCCATTTTCTATTCTAGGTGGTCTCACAAGTTCAAGCATTTTTTCATCCAGAGACAGACTGAATGGAATTCACTTTATACATTGAGTTGTAATGGGACTTGCAAGTATCTAAAAGATGAAAATACCTTATGTTTGTTGCAACTGAAAGTCTAGATCCTTTATTAGCAGATGACTGGATTGCTGATGAGTTCAAAGAGCCAGTGATAGTGAAGTCGGGAATAAGCAACCTACACACCCTAGTTGTCAGTGAAGTTGGTAAAGGAAAGTGAGAAGGAATTTGGCAATTAGATTGTGTTAATAAGCACTACAGCACAATGCAAAAGAACAAAAAGATTACTGACACGTGGGATGATCCATACTCTAACCCATTTAAGCCCATTTTTCCCGCACACAGACTCAAAATACCCTGTCAGGACTATTAGGTGTCTGAAAGAGGTATACTCAATCCCCGATTTAGCGTTTCTAAAAAATCTGTGAAAAGTAGGTGAATGCTCAAAACAGGAGTTCTTTTAGTTTAATGTCCTCTATACTAGCACAAACCAGAATAAGACAAGGGACTTAGCAAGTATAATAAATACTGAAATACTTTTCCTAATGCCTATATGGGACATAACACAGTATTAGACTTTGATACAAAATCCAGGCTCTTTGTTCACTGATGAAAATGATAACATTATTATCCACATTTAAATTAATCCTTTGGGGAAAAGTAAAATGAAATAGTGACATGCCCTACAGGAAATAAAAAACTAAGGGACATTGGTGTCAGGTGCTAAGCTATAACTTACAGTGTAATGACACAGAGTTCTGCTTTCTCTGGATTTCTCCCATTGGCAAAAAGCAGCTCTTCTAAAAGCTGATTTAAAGCATCCAGATTGGCCTTCTCCCTTTAAACAGCCTCAGGAGCAATTCTAGAGTGCACTCACTTTTGTGACAATAGGCAGCTTGTGCGAACTTTCTCTGCCACCTATTTATAAACAGCATTTCCGATTCCCCCCTGGATCTAGTTTTTCACCTGACCTGGCCACTTCACAAACTCTCTGTGCCCCAAAATCCATACTGAGTACATTTTAATGACCTACTCTGACAGAACTGAAACTGATTATTTTCATGAATACAACAATGAATGCTAATATTCCAACAAAGAAAGTCTGCTGCTTGCCATCTATACTGTCTCCTTTCACAAAGGATAACTGATCCTTTGCACTCAGCCATCTGTGTGCGAAACAATTAGTGGAAGCACAGAAAGCAGACAACATCGATGACTTTACAGGGGTGTGGTTACTCTTTCAGCGTTTCTCCACTGTATCCTGCCCAATGCCTGCAGTATCTATTTAAGTGTGGACAAAAACTACACTGACCAAAAAATACAAATTCAGACACAAAATATCCATGCCACTCCCTTCAGCAGATCTTGTGCTTTCTAATTCAAGGTAGAAGACAAAAACTGCTTGGCCTATGACACTCTGGAAGATCATAATAATCCACAACAAACACAGGACAAGTGAAGGGTCCTGTGTTAGCCATAAAGGTAAGTGTGTGTTACCATGACAAAGCTAATACAAGAGGGATGCCAGTGCTCCACCTGATTTACAAAATAATAAACTGAATATCTCAGTGCCCTCAGTGTTAAATTTTACTCTCTCAAGCATTTTTTCTCTTCAACCATCATATAGTCACGCTCTGAGATATATGAAAAGCTGAAAAGGTTTCCAAACAAGAAAATGTTTTCAGAAATAGATACGTGAAACCAATGTGAGTATAATCTCTTTTAGATAATTAAATTAGCATTTCCTCTATATGATTAAATAATTCTTTATTGATCATAAAATATTATGCTTTGCAAAAAGAATTAATTCATCAATACGCCTCACCAGGACCATATGAACCATTTATGTGCAGTAGTCTCTGCTGCTGCTATAAGCTATTTATTCCTTAACACAGGATCACAGCATGGTTGAGGTTGGATAGGACCTCTGGAGCTCATCTTGTCCAACCCTCCTGCTCAGGCAGGGACACTGACAGCTGGTGGCCTAAGGCCATGTCCAGATGGCTTTTGAATATCTTCAAGGATAGAGTTGCAAAGACTCCACAACCTCCCTGGGCAGCTTGCACCAGTGCTTAGTCACCCTCACAATGAAGTGTTTCCTGACGTTCAGAGGGATCCTCCTGTGTTTCACCATGTGACCATTGCTTCTGGTCCTGTTGGATGAATGTTTTGCTATAAATGCTTTATTTGTACTGCCAAAGTTTATCACCCATTTTTCTCCTATTTAATTTGTATGACAAAAATAGATATCTTAACACTCTTGTATATATTATAAACCTTGGCAGGATCATCAGACTTATCAACACACAGAGCAAACTATCACTTCATCATATGACACATAGAATTTCCCTCAGCTGGTCATCATGATTTTGTTTGGTCTGCAAGCCTGTACAAATCTATATCACAATGGCATTTAATTGTCAATAATTAATAAATTGTACTTTTAAAGAAAGTATCTTCAATCAAGCTGTTAGCAAGATCATGCCTTTCTCTTCTCTAATTTTACGGCAAAATGCTTTATAAACTCATACTGTAAGTCATGTCTTCTTCCATATAAACCTGCATACAAATAGGTATGTGCTGTGTGTTAGGTTATGCAGTAGGTCTTTGCATTTATTTTTCTTTGTCGTATCCAGAAAACCTCTATCATATTTATGGTACTCCGCACTTTCAAGTCAACCTTTTATTTGAAGTACAAGTTTGGCTGGCATCCAGGCTGCAGACTACCATGAAAAAGGAAAAAAAAAAAATACAATCAGCAAAGGGCAAAGTCAGAAGGTTCTATTCTCTTCCAGCCGAACAGACTGCAGGCACTTGGTGCCAACAGGACCTCACCGACGGGACACTGAAGAGACAAGGCTCTTGAGATTAGATCAGAGGCTACATGGTATCTCAGAAAGGAGGGGCCCGGGTGTGCAAAGACCCTGGCAACTGGAGCACTGGGACAAACACTGCTGATTTGCCAACTGCAAAGCTTTTCTAGTTGTTAAACTCATTTAAAGATGTTTGTTTTGTGTTAATGCTCATTCACAATGCTACATTAAGGGGAACTTGAACGTTTATAATGTCATGCTTCGCTAGAGGCATCTTCTCATTGCCTGATTTCCATTAACCTCAGCATTTCTAAGACTCTTTGAGTCATGCAACCCCTCTTGCAATTAATGGCAGATGGACTAAGTCTCAACAAATGTGAGGAATAACAGAGGAAGAGATATCTCTGTTTAAATAGTCAAGAACATGTACCTCAGGAAAGGGTGGCGGTAGAAGAAAACAGGTTAGTGCTACAAAAGCATAAAAATTGAGACAATTACATCATGGACTGTGAGCTGTGACTTTGATGGGAAACAGGTGAAGATAGAAAATAAAGAAGAAAATATTGAAAATACACTTCTTTTCATGACTTGCTTAAGAAAAAAAGCAATGTAATACTGAGGAACTAGACTAATGCAATTATTAAGCAGACCCAAAGGACCAATGAGAAGTTATGATTAAAAAGAAAAGTGTGGTTGAATGGGGACAAATTAAGTAGAGAGCCAGTCTCTTCCCTTTCAATGAGAAAACTAAGTTACAATGATAAAACTCCAGAAAATTTACTATAAGAGGCTTATGAGCTGCCAGAAGAATTGACATTAGCTTAATGATTAACTGAAATTCATGTTCTTGAAAGTCTTACTTAGAAGGATTCATAATTAAACAAATTTAAATGTCTCGGGACTGGACTTCTTTACACTATGAGTACAATCATATAGGAAGACTGTACTCACAATTATTAAAACATTTAATGTCCTACCTATTTAGCTAATGAAAAAGAACAGTTAAGGGAACTTAGAGTTACAGTTAAAGTGCTCACAAAAATGAACTGAAGGATAAACATACATACATTAAAATGTGTAGTACTACAAACTAAATGTTAAAGTCAACACTATCAAAATTAAGCAGTAATGCTGACAGGTATTTTGATGCTTCGTAACGTGCAATATCTAAAGTACAAAAGAGATTATGTTTAAAGCATAAAAATTTTTTTCAGGATTTTAGAGAGGTCCTTATTGTTTGAGGGTTTTTTTGTTTGGTTGGTTTTTTTGGGGGGTTTTGTTTGGGGGGTTTTTTTGGAGGGGGGAGGGAGGTTGAGGTGTGAATTCTACTGCCAGTATTTAAGAAAGAAATATGATATATAAACGAATACTGGAGTTTAAAGAACAGGAACCCATCATTCCAAAAGCAGTCTTAGGATATATTTCAATACTGCATTTTGGGATATCCCTTACTATTTCGTAACAAAAGAAGCTGAATATTGAACTGGTTTTTGAACAAGAAGTCAAAGGGTGGGCCATTTTGGAAATGAAGAATTACAGTTCCTAGCAAGACATGTTTTTCAAAATTCTCTTATATTGACTGTAAAGAATTAGTTAATAATTTTCTATCAAAATTAATAGAAAACATTGGGGAACTTTTAAAAAAATTAAGTTTTCATTTTTAATCTATCATCTACCTTTCCTGTGACACACAAACCACTAGTATATATACCTCCCGCCTTGATTAATTATATACTCACTATGAGAACTGATTACTAAGCCTCGGTTGCACATCGCTGCCTGAGAGACATCTCTGAATTCCCATTAACGATGCATTGCATGTTAGACAGTATAATATGGTGAATCTTTTTATTTCAATAGCACTATACCACTTTTCTGAAAAAAAAAAAAAATACCAGGAAATCAGCAAGAAATTTATAATTCTTATAGAATTTTACCCAGGGGTAGAAAAATGAAAATATCAGTCTTCAGAGTCAGTACAGACTAGAAATAATATTAAAAGAGCAGTGGTCTGTAATGGCCCTATATACCA
Source organism: Calyptomena viridis (assembly GCA_013390005.1). Taxonomy (NCBI): domain Eukaryota; kingdom Metazoa; phylum Chordata; class Aves; order Passeriformes; family Eurylaimidae; genus Calyptomena; species Calyptomena viridis. The sequence goes on from WEIV01021802.1 coordinate 33,044, forward strand.
TGTTTCTCACACAAACAGCAAAGGAAACATTTTTAGGTTGTAGAGATGTACAAAACAACTGTCCTGAGTCTTGCTGAGATGGAGCTTACTTTCTTCATCATCACTAACATGGTGCTGTGTTTTGAATTTGTGATCAAAACCAGTGTTTTGGCTATTTCAGAAGAGTGTCAAAGCCTTCTCTGTTTCTCATGTTGCCCCACCTGCAAGTAGTCTGAGGATGCCCGCGAGGCTGGGAGGGGACACAGTCAGGACAGCTGACACCAACTAATGATGTCATGCTCAGCAATAAAATGTACAGGAGTGCGATTTTGGTAGGTTAACCATACTTTGTTTGGGAACAGCCTGGGCAACAGTCTAAACATGGGAGCTGGTGTGTGATTACCTTTGTATAACTTGTTTTCTTTTTTTTTCTCTTTTTCACGTCTCCTTTACTTATTTCACAATTTTCATCTTGACCCATGAGTTTTCTTGCTTTTACTCTTCCTTCCCTATTCCCTCACCCCACTGCAGGGGTGCAGGGAGTGAGCAAGTGGCTGTAGAGTGCTCAGTTGCCTATTGGGACTAACCCACAACAATGGTATAGTTTTGTAATGGAGAAGAGTCTTTTTAAAAAGTGTTTTTGTAGCATGAGTAAGCCTGGTTTTCTGCCAGAATGATTTGACATTTAAAAGAGTTTATACCAAAAAGTGCCCATGTGCCATGTCTCAGATGACAAGACTTGGATGACTGTGCATTCACATCTGTTCCCAATATGCACCCCCAGAAAGTAATGAAAATGCTGTAACCACAGCCTCACTATTTATTTATTTTTCACTGCAAATAACAAGCTTTTTCATGCAATGAGCAGTGACTTTAGATCAAACATGAGGTCTGTAGAACAGGAACAAGGATAACACATGATAGATGAACTCATACAAGAATTTGTAAACCTCAGTACGGTAGATGGAGGCAGAAGGAACAGATAAAAAGAAAACATACACAACTATTAAGACAGTTTGCATTTTGGCTTTTACCTGCAGCTGGATATTTAGTTTCAGAGGGACTAGAAAGCGGTGTCCAGACATATTGAGTTTTTAGGCATGAAAGAAGAATCTGGGGAAAAAAAGTAGAAAGTAATCATAACCATCTCCACCTCTGGGACAGCAGCTTCCTGAACACGGGATAAAAAATAGTATGAAATTTGGACCCAAGATATACTTGTTCAGAATTACTTTTTTTCTACATGCTGAATATCAACATCTTTCATTTATGTTCTTTCCAAAAGGACTGACTCTTGCAAGTGATGAGTACTACTCACTTCAATTTAAATCTGTTATTCATTCATGCATTTAGATGTCTAATTTTAGACACATGTGGTTAGAAAATATCAGTGTTGGACCGTATGAAAAATAGCATCAGAATTTCTCAGTTCTGCTTTGAATATTCAAAGGAAACAACAGAATATTTTTCAGTTTTTAAGCATCTGAGTTAAAAACAGCTCTGAGCTATAGTGAAGACAAGGGTGCTTATTTGCAATGCATTCCTCATCTTCTCTATTTTTCCTCTCCCATTCATCACACCATTTGAAGACACAGTTTGCTCCCTGTTCCTACCTTGTTCTCTGGAGAACTGACATGTGATCATTCATCATTCTGCGTTGCTATAGAGTAGCAATAGCTACAAGTGTTTTAATTACGGAACACCAACCCTCTCTAGCAGAGCAAGACATACACTTTAGAAAAAATAAAAGAGAATTTCTAAGTAAATAAACTAGTCTATAGACAAAGATAAGAGAAATCACCACCACAAGTAACAAGTGTGAATCACCTTCATTCTCTCTTAGGAAATTGCAACTGTTGCTCTGAGATGTGGATACGACAAGAGTTACCCAAACCTTTTGTTATACTCAACCTAGTTGATTACCAGCAATACCCCAGGTGAAATCAGGCATACAAAGATGCATAACTTCACCAGGATGTCTTGAGACTTTTTGCTGAGCAAAACGCCAGAAACTTTCTGAACCTTGAAGGCAACAGCAAGATACTCATTGGCTTTAAGATCAGATCTGTTCTTAAGGAAAATTTCAACCTTAGGGAAAAGTGGTACAACCTTTTACTAGCACAGAGGAAAACTACTTCTACAAGGAAAAAAAAAAAGCATCAACTAACTCTGATGTCCCAAGAGCACCAAGACTGTGATAAATTCATCACTTGTTCTTCAAAATCATATGAAATTTTATTGAGCAGTTGCTGCCTTCATCAATTTATACATATTTATTCAGAGACAGAGATACAAGTATATATGTATCTGTATAAATATATCTGTATCTATAGATATAGGTCATGATCAAGTATTCAGTTATGAATAGTGTTTATTCTAACTTACCTATTCTAAATCCAAGATTAAGCAAAGGACTTCAGGGGTGTTCTGCTTTCTAACCTATAAATAAATAATTCTTCTGAGAATTCTCTTTGTTCCAATGGTAATTTCTGATTTTTTTAATCAGAAATTATTGGAAAACAGTCTCTAAGTAATCTGTTTGTTCTATCAGTGGTCCAACTCCTCTAAACGGCTAAGAAAATGCTTCAATTTTCCATCATGTGTCTTTAATAAAAAGTGTTTTGTTTTGAAGAATGTCTTGGTGTACTGAAAGCATTCAAAAATATACTTGTCTTGGTGTACCAAGTGTTTGACATAGATATATTTGCATTCTGAGTGATGACTTTCATTCTCTCTAGTTTTCAAATTTGGATTTTTCTATAATAATCAATATCACATCTACTTCAAAGTACCCACTTTGCTACTTGTGGTTTCAGGAATATTTTCGAAGTAAAGCCCTATCTCTAGGTTCCAACAGTTGCACACCGTAGAAAAACCAGGCAGAGCCATAAAACAAGGTGTGCATTGTGGATTGTACTGATGCATTACTTATGACCATGGCTCATCTGGCTGCTAGGTTAACAGGTCACTGGCATGGAGCCACCAAATTTCAGAGAACAGCCTCTCTCATGGTATTTTGATATTTCTCCTTCTGGATTTGTCCCAACAGGGAAGTGCTGGAGCATATGAAAACTGGGAGTGGAGCTGGGAAGCTAACCAAATTATTTCAAACCTCAAATGTTTAGGTTAGATGCTTATGTGGTCTTAACCAGCTCACCCATCCCTAAATATTACAGCAGCAGGAATGATGATTTAAAAATACAGGAATGATACAACAGTGCCAGCCACTGTTAAGTGAATTTCACATTTCTTGCAATAAGTTCTGCACCAATGAGCACATTATGTGAATATTTTGGATATAGTTATAGGAACGAAATTGTGTCTTTTCCTAATTCTTTTTAAGCTTAGCATTGTAGACTGCCTGGACATGCTGTCCTTATTTTTGAGCTGCTGGAGGAACAAGCCAAACAAGATCTGCTAAATAGCCAGATACCAATGTTGTCAAAAAAACTCAGCCCTATATTCCAGCAGAGTACATGGCATTATCGCATGTGTGGTTCAGGTCTCACTCCAGACAAAAGCAAACTAGTAGTTCTATGCAAGATCCTGTATTTGGGTATGCAAGATCCATTGGTATAAGAAGACCATAATCATTCCTCTACAGGAAGGGGAAATCTTGCAGTGTTTGAAAGGGCCTTTATCATTGTAAAACATGTTTAATATAGAGTTTTAGTGCCATAATTGCGTCCTTCAGTTTTGGGGGGGAAGGAGAGAGGGGTTTAATCACAATGCTGAGCAAAACACAAAACAATAGTACCAAAAAAACCAAGGGTCTGTTAGTGAAACAGAGCAAACTGGGTTTTTCTTTCATTTTACTTACAGCTCATAGTGATGGCATTGTTTGTTCACCAGTTTCTTCTCCCTTTTTTGTACTGGGCACAGGTGCCCAGGTGCTAGCAGCCAGGGCTGCAGGGGCAGCGTCCGTGAGGAGAGGCAGGGGCTCCTTTATGGCCTGTTCCAGCTGAGTCCACTGACCCACTGCAGGACACAGCTGAGCCCCACAGCCATGACCGAGTTCACTGGAAAACATATCTAAAGAAAGGGCAAAACATTGCCTGGGAGAGATGAATAGGGGAAAAAAAGGTGCTAGAAACAGCCCTGCAGACACCAAAGGCAGAGAAGGAAGAGGAGGGAGAGGAGGTGTTCCTGGTAACGGAGTAGAGACTCCCTTGCAGCCCGGAGGGACAGTCAGAGCTCACCCTTCATTTAGCTCACCTCCTTCATCTACTGCTCTTTCCCTTACAGTTCTTTGAAAAGGGTAGTGGGTATTTTACACTCCACACCTTGCATATGCACATCTAATGGCAGAAGTAGAAAATGAGAAAGCAGGAAAAGAGCTGAAAAACCTTGACTGTTAGCTGTGGGTGAAAGCTCTGAGCTAGAGAGAGTGACCCCGGAAGGACACCGGCCGCAGAGTGCGGCTACCACAGCTGCCACTGCCAGTACATGCCTGTGCAGGCCAGCCATATGCCCAAAACAGGCCCAAAAGGGTTTAAAAATGTAATTCCTTTTGCTGTAATTTACCACGGACATTTTAAACTGCATTAAGAGGCATATCCTAATGTTTTGAATCATTTACACTATCTGACTTTCAGTTTGATGGGGCACTGAGGGGAAGCCTGAAAGCATTCAAAAATGTCTTGATACTTAAGTGTGTGATGGTAATATAGAACAAACATTTGTTTTATCAATACAGCACAAAGCGTGGCCATGAACCGTGCAAATCAAATCATAAATCACAAAGCTCAAACTAGTCTCATCAGCCCAGCAGTGTGTTATGTAGGATTTCTTAATATCTTTGGCCTAATCTCTGGCACACTGCAAAATTAACATAAAATCCTTCCCTGTTCAATATTGAAACATCTGAAATGGGGAGTGATAGCAATGTGTGCAAGCTGTTTGGAGAGTTATAACTCAGTGTGCAGTTTGAGGAGCAAGCCTAAGTTGCCTTTACCTTCTTCATCCTCAGCAGCTTGAACATTTACTGCTCAGATCAGTTATTTTACAGTTAGGCCTGTAGGTTAAGTTTGGAAGACTAATGATTTCATTATATATATTTCATTATAATAATTTCTAATGATTTTAGAAAACTCTGAAGAAACATTTGAATGAAGTTAGAAGAAAATGGTGCACCTAAGAATAACGAGCACATACTAGATTACAGGATTTCATCCTAGGAGCATGTAAAATTTCATTTTTTTAGCCAAACTTGGGAAAAAAGATTAAAGAAGATTGCATTCATATAAGATTACAGTTTTTGTGAGAGGCACCGACAGATGTCAAATAAAGGCTTAGTGGTAGTGAGACTGACATTCACTAAAGACACACTTGGGTCTCATACAGTGGAAGGGCTACTGACTTGTAGATGTTTAATGGTTTTTCAAAATCCTCCTTCCCCAAACCTCTCTATTTCCATTAAAGAACAAACCTCTCTGTTTCCATTAATTAGAGAACACTGATCAGACAGCCTCTCACAGCACTGCAGTTACTTCTAGAAGTTGCAGGACAGCTGTTAACAGTTAAAGGACAAAAATGATTGGTATAAAGGAGGTATACAAAGGTAAATGAGGTAAATGAGGGGCAAAGGATTTTTGTCACTTGATCCTTCACTACACTTAAAAGTGCAAATTTCCTGGAGTGGCTTTGTTTGCAAGTGTATATTGAATGCAGCAACTACTCGACCAAGAAAATTGGTAATAAAGTATTTGCAGAAACATTTAAATGCTTCCACATTTTTTTTAAAACCTTTTTAATAAACTACTGTATTTCTGTTGTTCAACCTAGGAACTGCCAGAATTTCTTCTGAACATATTCTTTGTTCCCAAGCAAAATTTTCACATCAGGTGACACCTTAAGACTGAAGAAAATGTTTTATTTACTTAATTTCCCCAATAACATTTGAAGTAAAGGCTTATTCAAATATCCAAACCAGAGAGAATTAACAGGAATTAATTTCACATTGTAACCAAAACAGGTGTAAAAGCTTTGTGATTTCAAGGCAACAATTTTGATAGAGCACTGTGGATGATTTGCCTTTGTGGAAGTTGTTGAGAGGATAGGAATATAAATGCTACACTGCAGAATTTAAATCTTAGTAAATAACAGCAAAAACCTTCAAATATTTATCATAGCTATTTGATCTGTGAACAACAAAAACCTCCTGTTTTTTCCTATAAATTTTACATTCTACTTCTTGAATACTACTTCTCCACAAAAATGAATGATACTAGAAATTCGTATGTCAGTAGGAGTTCAAGTACCCTGGAAAAGAAACATACAGACAGGATAATTAGATATGAAAATACACTTTAAATATTCTCTCACAGTAACACTTATGACTACAAATAATTCAATAATCTCTATTTATTTACATGGAATTTGTTGTGTCTTCCACACAACAGGAGTGATGAAACATGCTCCGTTCTTTCTGCACTGTTTATTCTGCATTAAATACTATGCATGGAGTATATCTTACCTGAAAGAGTACTCTGCTGTGCAACATTAACTTTCACATTGCAGAAAATTAGCTCTCTCTAGAAAGCAATATATTTTTTGTTGCGTTTCCTTGAGCAAATATAAAATTTCTCAATTTCTGGTTTAACACACATTTTGTGTCTAAATTATGTACAGGTGAAACTGAGTGACTGATGAGTAAGAAGGTAATTCTTCCCAAATCCAATTCTAATAAAAGATTTTGCTTGCAGCAAATACCTATAGTGCAATTATGACTTTTATGTGTGTTATTTGATCCAAAAGGAAATAATGTGTGAGTATACAAAACAGATTTGTCTATCAGCAATAGTGCATAGTTTTTAGATAGCAATCAAGAATAATGCCTATACATACTGTGCAGGGAATAATGAGGGAGCTCAGTTAATCACATAAAATTGTACCAGAAGCTACCATTATCATTGTTGTCCTAAACATTAGCAGGTTTTAAGGAAATTTTTTAATGGATGAGGTTTGGTTTTATTCCAAAAACAAAAGGGCCAGCAAACAAAGAGCTTGAAACAGAGGACTTCAACAGAGTGCATTGGCCTATTTGCACATGTACATCACTGAATTTTCCAATCACAGGAATAAACATTCTCTTTGGTCCTGCTGAAATAGTAGTCCATCACTGGAGAAACTAGGAATGCAAAGAGCTAAGAAATAGGGGATACACTTTGAAAAATTCTCCAATGTACTAACCAACAACAATTAATGACTGAATATTCTATTAACAACTAAAACCTTTTAAACTGTCCTAACCCTTGTATGTGGATGTTGATCTTTGCTACAGGGATTATACTCATTTTACTGTTTCATGTAAAACAGTGTTTTAGTACAGAATCTTTGTGGATCTGAAGTATCCTCTACTGAGGCTAAAATTTATTCATGATAGATGTTATCTTTCTCTTAGGAAACAATGGGATGAAGGAAACAACACTAGATATTTCTCAGGATTGGTTCCTCCAGAAAGCAAAAGTGTGAGCAGTGAAATAGAGTTAATTCTCTATGTCTTTAAAAGCTTGGCTAAGAAAACCAACAAGCTTTGCAGATGCTTGACTACGCCTCTGCTAAACCACAGGAACTTGCCAGTAGAAAGTACAAGTCTGAGAAAAAAACACTTTAAGCTTTATGGAAGGTAAGCTACCGTGAGAGTTTCACAATTCTTTTGGGACTCAGCTTTGAAAACAAAACTCACAATGTCAATACAGAATAGTCCTATTGCTTTTAAAATTTATTTGAAAACACTGTAAGTGAAAGAGCTCTTTGTTTTGTTTTCATATGTAACAGTGGGATTTTTCAAGTATCTGTTTATGACTTTTATAGTCTGAGCATGGCTGAAAGCAGAAGTAAGCACAAAGTAATCAATGAACAATATTATTTGCTTTATTCCCTTCTTTTATTCCTACCTTTCCATCTCTTTAGGAAAACTGGTCGCATTTTACACTCTAGAGGATAAGTTATATACAAATTTGTCCTATATAGAAAGCTAAGCATCTTCTGAGAATATAATTTCTTCCCGGCTAGCCCCACAATATTTTTATGCTTTCATATCCTCAAAAAATCTATTTGAAATTTCTGGTTTAATATTAGAAAAGCACAAGCCACCTTAGAATATACAAAATTAATTAATACAACTGAGTTCCCTTACCATGGCCATTCTCAGTCACTTGTATTACATAAGAATAGTAACAAACTTCAATTTTACTAGACATAGGATATTCTATTTCACAGCTCCTGTCTACTACAGTCTTCTGGAAGTAAAGCTTACTCTTGCTACAGCATGATTAACTGAAGTAAAAACCCAACAACAACAGCAAAAGAAAACACAACAGAAAACAGAAATAAGTTTTTGAACAGAACAGAAATAAGCATTTTGTGATGTTTGCATGTCAGCCTACAGAATTTAAATATATTTTTAACATAATCCTGTTTGGTATGATGCCATGGGTGTTCTTTCCTAATTAATTTCTACAAGAAAGTTCCATAGTTTGTCTAGCTGGGCATCACAAGTGGATCAATTCTATCCCATTTACAGATTTTTACTTCAGGCTGTCGTTTTTCCACAGTCCCAGTAGCCACTAAGTAGGCTTCGAACCTATTAAAACATGGAAGAGGGAGGTGCACAACTGCAAGAGGTGTCTGTATGCTCACACAAATGAAAATAACTGTGTAGTGAGGAGATTTTGATGAAGTAATTATTTTTCTTCCATAAGTCTGTTTCCCTTTAGAAGATGAAGGATAACACAAACACACAACCTGACCCTTTTGCAGATGCTTAATTTTTGTGACATTTATCAGCATACAGTTTGTTTCCCAGCAGCAGGAGAGGCAATCCCTTTTCTGAAAACTTCCGCCAAAGGCTTAAAATTCGTTGAGTTTTCCAGCTCTTGAGATCTCCTCTGGAATGTGATCCAAGTTTGGTTAGATCTGGAGGCAGCTTTGCAACGGCCTATTTCAAAATCCACCCCTTTGTCCCCCTGCCAACTGCCTGCCATGCTCACTCACATCTGACATAGACCAAAAACCCAGGGCCACTGGAAGAAATCATCAGACCTCCCCCACCTTCACATCTGAGAAGCCCCGCACTTCTTCAGCAAATGAGGCACACAAGTAGTTATGGGCAGCTTCTCTCCCTCCTTTGCCACTATTTTTCTTTTAGGAATTAGATGGGTCTTAAGTTCTTCCTTTAATATCCAGCTTGCCTCCAGATTAGGAACTTCTGGAAAGGTATATGCCAGCCTAGAGTAAGAGGCAGGATCACACAGGCTTCATTGCTCTAAAGCCTTCTAGAGCATATTCCAAAAATGCAAGAAATTGTACTAAGGTGTGGTCTGAGAGCTCACACAATAGGTCTGGGCTGGCTAACTGGGAGGTTGACATGGAAAATATAAATTTAGGAGAACTATATTTATTGAGGCAACTAGGAGACATACCTAACACACACAAAAAAGACAAATTTTACCAGGAACATATAAAAAAGACAGGAGCAATGAGGAGGCAACAGTAGGCAACAGGGCAATCCCAGGAGTAATATACAGCTCTGTTCTCAGACACATAAAGTTTGAGAGACAGAAGTCACTAAAAAAACATCAAGTAGAGTATAATCTTTCTTTTAAAAAATCTGTGTCAACATTAGAGCTTCTAGGATCTGATTTATGGTTTTGAGCCTTCAGATTGCTGAATCATACACTGTTGAGTAATTCATTGCTGTATTATTCACTGCACATCAAGGGAAGCTATTGCATAAATGCTTATGTAACTCATTCTAGAGGACAACTGAAGTCACAAAACATGTACTGTAGAAGGCAGATACACAACCATAAAATTTTCCAAAAAGCTATGAAATAAGTGTAGGTTTAGGACTCTGTATATATATGCCTCTAAATAGAGGAAGTATTTTCAACTAAGTATCTTTTACTTTTCCATTTCTTTAAAAATTTCTTAATTCCAGAGACTAAAAAATAACTTTCTTCCTAGGAGCATTGAACTTAATATGAAAATGTGATATTTAACAAACACAATGACTAATTTGAGATCCTACTAGTAAATATCTTGCTTATTTCCAACATATTTCCTTAATGCCAAGGGACTAAGTGGAACTTGATAGGTGTTTAAAAACAGATGTGAAAAGCAAAATTAAGTTGCCAAACAAACATTGAGAGAGGCCTTAAACATTAGATACAGGAAGTATTGTTCTTATTTCTGTACCTCATATGAGAGGGATGAAGTTGGTTTTATTCTATCCTTAGTCTCCAAAGAAAAGTCTTAGACTTTTCTTTTGACACAGTGTCCTGGTACATCAGGGTAGGTACCCCAATGAGTGTGCTAAATTATCTGTTTGAAATTGCTTTACTCACCATCTTGCCCATTTCCTGTCACTCTTCTATTGCTTACACAGAATCTTCCTACACAAAAAGCTTATGGTGTTTCCTTGCTTTTGTCTTACACAAAGACAGTCTGCAGTTTCTTTGGTTCTGTTGAAGAGAAGCAAGCTAGCCTACATACCGGTGTCAGCCCTAAAATAATCTGAATGCAGATTTAAAGCTGCCAATCTGACCGGAGACACAATAGCACTTTGTGATTTCTCTGGTGGCAAAACTAGCTCCAGATATATGCAATGTGCTGCACTTCCAGTTTTGCAGATTCAGCTGTCTGCAAAGTAGACTCTAAACAGATCAATGAGCCCAGTAAAACTAGAAAAATCTGTACCTGTGTATTTTAAAGTACATGAAGCATTCAGAAAAAAAAAAAACCTGGATGAAGAGGGGACCTCAGCTTCAAAATCCAGTTCTTAACACATTATATAATGATCTCTAGTCCTCAAATTCATCGATCTGTCAAGGACAATGTGTCAGATGTGTCAGATATGTCATTCCACAAAAGAAATTCAGGCAGACAGCAGAGACAACAGAAATCTATTAGAACAATATCCACATAGAAGGAAATAGTGCAAGATAGACAAGGCTACCTGACAAACAAGTAAAAAAAGATATATAAATAAACAATCTTTTACATTATTTGAATTAGGGTAAGCTACACTATTAGAAACAGAAAAGGTAGCTGTTCAATATTCGCAGACAGGAAATTGATGGAAAAAGCACATCTAGAGACGTAGAAGATGAGATGAGTGGAACAACCTAGCCAGGGGCTCTAAATTTGAGAGCTTCACAGTAAATTAACTAAATTTATCTTTACGGTACCTTTACAAAGTAACATTCTCATTTCACAGATGAATTACCAAATCACAGAGGAAACACATAGCTGAGCCAACTGCCAAACTCATATCTCACAGTCCTTCCAAGATAAACTGGAAAATACATTTTGAATGTATTTCAGAAAGTAAATAATAGGAAAGGGGATAAAAAGGGAGAAAAGAGATACAAGACAGGGTATTACTGAAAAGAGATGTGATTTTCACTAAAGTTCCATCATATTTCAAACTTAACTCATTGACACTTTCCATAGTAGCTTAAGTATGCTCACCTACTTTAAAGAGGGGGTTTGGTGCACATCTATAGTAAGTATCTAGAAGTGGTCCCTTTCACTGGGAAAGCAGATTGATTCCTCTGTGTTAAAATCTGACCTAACTTCTCTCTCTTCTCTTCACAACTACTCCAAAACCCCAAAAAGGAACTTGTACAATAGACCAGTTTAATAACATCTGCTTTAAACTTTTGAACAGCAGGAGTATGTCTATATAAGCAAGTAGTGCAGTGTAACAGAAGATCCATAAGGTGAAATATCTGAGCATCCAACATCTGCTCCATACATATTTCAAGCAGTTTACATCGGGCTAATTCTAAACAACTAAAAAATTATTAATCACTGGAACACATTATATTCACTCCTAAAACATACGTTCCAGTTTTGTTTCGTTCAAGAGCAATCCAGCTGATTGCTTTGCAATCACAAAATCCTAAAGGGGCCAGTCTTGCTGTTTGCCTCAGCACACATATCCTACAAAAGCACTAATATAGGCATCCTTTCTGTCTCACAAAATAATCACTGTGTCATGCACAAAATCTTGAGTTCCTGGGCTTCTTGTACAGTTTGATGACTTGGTGAACAGCACAAGCATATGGCTGAAAGCTGAGAACTTGGCAGTTCTGATCTTTGAGGTATCATCGAACCTCACTATCTGTGGGACAAATTCAGAGCAGGAGGACATGTGTACCTACGGCATATGTGATTATGCAAATTGGCTTGAAAGCACAATCAGACTTGGGTTTACTTGGTGTGCAAATTATCCCTTGGGGATTGAAGAGGCTTGGTTACAAGAGAATAAACCCTGCACTTGCCTGGCTTCAGAATGCTGTGGAAACAAAAATTCCCAATCTCAGAACAGACACCTCCATGGCTTTCCTCAGATATGAAACATATTCAATATACTCTAGCCATAGCCAGGTATCATTATTATCTTGTTGAGGGGTTACTTCAAAGATTGTTTTTGTCCACAGTTTGAAGGCAAAATTTGCTATATATTCATTAATGCTTCCAGGAATGCAGTGAGTTACCTTAGCAATTTCCTTCTCACTGTTATGCAGAAAATATCTTGTGCAATGCCTCTAAGGAGAAATCACAGCTGTCATTTCAAAGTTAACATCTTAGACTATTAAATCTCTAATTTGGTTTATTATTTTAAAGACTTACCTTCTAGTCATTTAGACAGGCCTTGGAGAGTACTGGGAGCCATTCCAAATTAGAAATGAAATTAGAATCTAAGTCTGTAAGAGAAATCTCAGTGTATTTCCCGATCAGCAGACATACTCTGTTCCAGTTCTTCTCCCATAATCCAAAAGATCCAGGAAGGGAAAGGATCTGAGTATACTCTGAGATGCTTACTGTATCTCTGTATTCCAAAAACGGCTGACTTCCAATAAGTTGTATATTCAACAATAAATGCTCTTGACCAAAAATAGTTTGGTGTTCAATTACCAAACGCATTTTCCTGTATTGAAGGTTCAGTTTTGCTGAATGCCATGAACAAGAGGATGAATAGAAAAGTGACAGTTTCCTGTTGATTGATACAAACTTAGTCAGGATAGTCAAAAACTGACTGCAAGTTGTTGTAGAGGCTCCCATTGTACTGAGTGGCTGGGAGATAAAAAAGCAGGTGGAATTCGGTGTTGATAAATGCAAAGTATCGCACAAGAGGATTGTTTCTAAATAAAGATGATGGGTTTTAAATCAGTATTATGAGTCAGGAATAGAAATTCTGGAAACTACACCTCCCTTCCCAGCAGTGGCCAAGAACATTTAAGAAACTATTAGAAAAGGAAACAGAAAACCTCTTTATGCCACTAAGAAAACAAGCATACCCACTTCTTGAATACTAGTCACAATTGCTCTAAGAAACCATATAATGGATAGTAGAAACAGAAAGTTTGGTGAAGAGTGATATGAACTGGACAACTTTGAAACAAAATGAGATGAGGACTCTTCGGCCTTGAAAAAATAAAATAAAGAATTTTATTAAATACTTCTGTGAAATTTCTGCTGTCCCAGAAAACCTTTCCAGTTATGATAGCTGATCAATGCTGAATCCTTCAAATTCTTCAAAGCCTATTAGGTATGATATGAATAACGTGATCATGAGGCACTACTATTATAGGGAAAATATTTCACTAAGCTGAGACAACGAGATGTTCCAACATAATGTTAGCGGATACAAAAGGGTGAACAGAGTTCCAAGAGAGTTCCAAGTTCTTCTCACCACAGCATATTTACACAAGCATATGAACTGTCTCAGTCAGATAAAGAGGTCTTTTCAAACTCTGTGTCTCATAACTCAGCTGTCTTCATGGGCATGTCTTGTTATACCATTGGTTTCATGAAGAGCTAACTTTTTTGTTCACTCTCACCATTGTCCTTATCACTGCCAAATTCTTGAAATTCTACCTGTTGGAGTCCTGTATTTTAGCAAAGTAACAAGCACATTCACAAAGGTTAGTTTGGATTCAAATGTTAAATAATGAACGGTTTAAAGGATGTTAATGAAAGTTTTTTCAAAGGACAAATGAAAACTAATTTTTCTACAAATGAGAGGACTCAAATACTAAGGTTAAAACATAAGTAACAGATTTTTCCTATACATTTTATACCTGCAAACATTCACTGTAATTATCTTCACATATTAATTGAACTATTTTGACTATCATGACCTCTACTTCTTCCTAACAAAAGGTATTTGTATTTAAAGTTTTCAAACTATTTAGAACACAGAAACAGGCCTTTGCCACAAGGTACAGGGTGACAGGCAAAAGAAGAAACTGAATGTTACTGAATATTACCAGAGTAACACCTCTTGTTTCTGGGGCTCTATATGAGCAGAAAAATCAATTTCAGTCATGCTGCTGAAAGGACTGGGGCAACATGTTGAGCAACTCAGCTTTTCCCAAAGAAAGTAGCCATTTCAGAGGCAGGCCTCATAAAGACTAAATTAGTAAAATACTAGAGTTTTTTGTATTCAATTGAGGAACATTAAATTTGAAGAGCAAAAGTTTCAGAGTTGATGGTGGAACATGGACTGGTTGGAATTGTTCTTGGCTAAATACTGATTGACCATTCCTACAACACAGAAGAAGGCAAAGCATTTGATTGTCTGGTAACCTTCACATGTAAATGGAAAAGAAAATCTCACTGAAGAATATTCAAAAGATAAGATTTGTTTCAGGACAGGGTTGACAATTTGATATGAAAAATGTGCAAGGAGAAAGCACTACAGAGAAAAATCTTTTCTAGCCTGTTGCAGCAGGAAGTGTTGGATGCATGGATCAGGGCTAGTCATGACTGGGAGCAGCAGGATGTGATAGCAGGAAACATAGCTGCACATCAGCCCTGTTTCTCACAGAGCACAAAGTTCCATCAGTTAGCATGAAGCTTTCTATACAAAATCACACTGAAAATTGGAAAATTAGCATTTGAAGCTCAAACCTAACTTCACTTTTGGTTTTGAAGTGGTAATTGTTTTACTGTTTTGTACTGTATCCAGGGGTAAATGAAGAATGAGGATATACTGGACACTCTGCTGGCAAGCTGAATCATATTTGCACTTTTCAAACATAAAATAGTATTTATGTTTCCAGAATGCCTCAAGCATTAGACAACAAATGATTCCCTTTTGTTTATTATTATGGCATTTATTCTTCCTTACATAGAAAAGCCATTCATTCAGTTCCATACCTCAGCAATTCTTTTCAAGGATTATGTTCTTAATCCCAGAAACAAGGCTGTTACAGAGTATCTGGAAAACTCTTGTATTGGTTAAATAATCTACAAAAAGCTTACGACTAACAGATAAAGGATAAATTGTCTGATGAGAGGCATGGAGCAAAATATAAGTTAATGTGCTCTCCAGAATCAGGACCTGGTGACAAAATGTAATTTAAATAAGGTTTTTTCTGCTTTTAAGATGTAATGAAAGTCTCAAAGCTTACTATGGCTGGGATAAAATGTGATAGTGAAAAGGTTATTAGAAAACTTATTTCTAGTATTCACAAGACGTAGTAAATTGCGCACAATGAATTTTGGTGCCCCTGTGTCTTCTTTTGAAGAGCTAGATTATTACATATAGAACATGCAGGCACTATGTAATGTTTCTGTTTCTTTGCAATATATAAACTGTTTGATGGCTTTTTCCACAAAAAAGTAGTTCACTTTTTTAATGACTCTTTTAAAAATCATTACAAAAACAAAACAGTGGCGCAACGAGGATTGTCTGTATAATTTGCAACAGAACAGAATCAGAAGCCCCAGGTTCAGTGGTAAAAAAATGACTGAACTGTGATTCAATGTGATGTTAAATCATGAAGAAATCAAATCTTATGCTGAGAATTTACCCATAAGATATTTACAAATTCAGTGTTAAAGTTATCATGACGGATCCAGTAAATCAGGATTTTAAAAAGAAGTTGCATTTAATTGGCTTTGGTTTGGAAGTAATCCAGCAGAACAGAATCTTAACAGGTTGAATATGATTTTTATAATAATTCATATAACATTGCATTCCCTGGCTGATTAGAGATAAGTTTTTCATACGACTAATTGTCTTAGGCAAACAGATGAGCTGAATTATATATTGAGTGTATGTGAAGCAAGTACAAAGCTGGGCATTGCCTGACATATGCTGACACTTCACATGTGGCAAAACAAAGCACTATGCTGCACTCACTTCTGGCCTATGGGAAAGTGAGACCACTAAAAACACATGATGGGCATGCAGTAATCCACCCTGGGAATCTGTGCTGATAGTTCAGTTGCAGAGATGGCTCAGAGATGCCTATGTAAATAGAACATGTCAAGGAAACAGACTGAATAAGAGCATTTAGTAAACCTGAATAATAACCTATTCACTCCAGAAAAAAGTGGAGTTGATCTTTTTGCTTCCCAATAGCACAACATTTTGGATTAATATGAATTGTTGCTAGAATGTAACTTCAGAAACATCAAGGTTTGAATAAAAAGAAAAAAATATATATATATACCAAAGTCTCACAATCTAAGTCAAACGGAGTAATTTTGCTTTTCTACTGGAAATTTAGTGATCAGATGTGCAATATAAGCAAAATTAACAATCTGTTTGATATAGAAACCGCTATGGTCCTGATCTTGCAAACACTTACACCCAAAAACTCAAGTAGAGGTTTAACTGTACTTGACTTCCAGACCCCTTCTTCAGCTGTCTTTCCTGACAAAATGAAAAACCTGATGTGATGGTGTCATGGTTTGACT
>WEIV01021807.1:3394-21711 GCA_013390005.1 Calyptomena viridis
ACATACACTAGATCTAATTTTTTAACTTGTGAAGGCAACATGTATATCAAAGGCAATATATTTTTTTCCATTAAAATATTAGTGACTTGAATTTTTACAAAAGCAATTTTCCTTCAAGGATCCCCAAAGCAGATGAAAAAACAGCTGGATGGAGGTATGAAGATGCAAATCAAAATACCATAAGGAGAAATGCAATTTCCCAAATAACCATTTTCAAGCAATTTAAGTATGCTACAAATTATAATTCCAGCTTTCTGCAGAAGGCAGTAGAAATGAATGTATTTTTCCAATACAGCACATAAACTGTTAAAATAGCCATAATTTATTACTACATTTAGGTTTTCTATGTCTTCTAGGACACAGTGGTATTTTTAGAACTCAGTTATACACAAGTTTCACCAGGCTACAAAACAGACTGTCAGAGTGCTTTTAGAAAGCTTATACAGAAACAATAATTCATATTCTAAAATGCTGGTACTCCACGAAGATCAGAATTCCCCTTCCATCAGCTGCATACTTTCTTTGCACAGAGAGGAGTCTCACATTTACTTTGCAAGCATAATATTTTACTAGATGTATAAAGGTCAATATTGTGGAACTAATCCTTTTGCATATTATAGGTAAACTTTGTGGAATATTAGTTCATATTAAAAAAATCTGTTTGTAGAGACAAAACATTTGTACCATAGGGGCAGCTAAAGCAGGAAGGCTGTACAATGTATTGGTGAGTAAAAACTCTACCTCAGCTCTGACAAAAAGAAGTCCATTGCTACTCTTGAATAACCCTGACCCTGTGTCCTACTATAAACCTGCCTGGTTGCACTGACACACCTGTGTTAGCTGACATCCAGTCATCTTGGCCTGCACTTGAAATTATAAAGATTCCTGACACTTACTGCTGTAAAGCAGGTTCCTATTCCCTGAAGTTAATGGAATTACAGTTATGTAAGTAGAAGGATTATTATCATAATCATTAATTTTTCCAAGCTTATACTTGACTTACAAATAAATTTACTAGTATGAATGAAATGTTCCTCTGCTTGTTTCTATTCTCAGTTTGTCCACCAAACATTTGTCAAGAAAATAATTATGCTGATTTGAAATATCTGATATATGTACTGGAAGCTAAAATTTGCACAGAAAAGCTTATTTCTCTTGTGCCAGCGTGCTGTGAAATTTTACTTTGTAAGAAGCCAGTTGGCTGCATTGCTTGCAGGACTCACTGTCAATGCAGATGAGATAATGTCTCAAACAGGCTTGTCAGTTCTAAGAACAGCACAGTTTCTTCCTGCAACTGTCTCAAACTCATCAGAATGGTCATGCAGGGTCTTTCTTACCCTCTACACAAAGATATCTTCACAATAAAACTCCTACTTTGAACTTTCAATTTGTTTACTTATATTATTTCATAAGGAAGGGTTTTAGAATAGACATGTGGGTATAGGTGGAAAAAAGTATTTGACTGCTTCTACTCAAGTCACAGTTAAGGTAAATGCTGGACCTGGATCAAGTTGCTGGGAACCTGTTGGAGTCTGGCTTGTTCAATGTAGGTGTAATCCTGGGCTCTGCCCTGCATCAACCATGTCTGCATGACTTCCAGTCATTTGGAGACACAATTAGAGTTGTCTTGTGTCTGTCTATAATAGACATAAATGTGCTTTCAGTATATGCATATTCATTAGATCTTATGTGGGATGACAGATGAATATCTCTTTAGAGCCATCATCTGGCAGTAAAGGCATTGCTTGATTAGGACTACTTCTTTTATCTCAAACGCAAAACCTGTTTCTCAGCCTATTAAATGCAAGTACCTACACAGCTCAGAAAAAGGCAGATGCCTCAGAACAAAGGTTTTGAAAGTTTTGCGATCAGAGAACTCCTTCACATTTCAGAAGCTGAGTAGAAGCTCCTGCTTGGTGCAATGCTTGGCAGGAAGTCATTTCGCCAAGCAGGAATGCCAGGACATTTTCCTGCTTCTGTCTCTTTGCATCCACAGGAAGACTTATTGCATCACATTTGGAGTCTCCAGTTCCTATTAATGCAAATACCTTTTCAAAATAATTTAGTGACTGCAAATCAAATTTATTTAATCTGAAGCAGCTGACAACAAAGAAAGTTTGATTTAGTGTCTAAAGAGGCAGTATCAAGTCCCCTTCTAGAACATAGCATTTTGAAAAGGCATAGAGAAGGGCAAACACACTTTTTAGAAAGATTTCTGCTGCAAACTCACAACAGTACAATGCAGTTCTCAGCCCACCATGGCAAGATATGCTTCCTTAATGGTTTTTACCAATGATAAAACAGGCGTCTGCATATTGCATTATGAAATCTGGAATGCAAACGCTGGCTGTTTCATTATTGAACACTCTACAGTCTTTGAAAACTTGATTTCTTCAACTCTCTTGTAGACACAGGGAATCTTCCTTTAATCTAGTAGTTCTGTAGAGCACTGTTTGAGGAAGCCTTACTGTGAATGCAAAGGCCTCCATCTCATGTCTGGAGGTGTCAGCTCCATGGTACTGAGGCAGCTCTTGGAGCAAGGCTGATAGATCCAGCAAGACAGCTCTGCAGGATCAGTACACAGTCAGCATAAACCATTTGTGGCTTTTCTGTGTTAGGAGTTTTCTGCTACCTCAGAGAAGACAGCCTGTGCTCTGACATTCACACATACCTAGATCAATAATGGGACAAATTAAGAAAATACATTTGAGCTCAGAACGAGTTATATACAAAGTGAAAACTCTGGGCAAACAGGTTAATTTGACCAAACCAACTAATTGCTGTCATTAGAATGTGCATCAAACACGCTGAGGTGTAGAGAAGACTCTAGCTGTGAATTCAGATTTCACAGGTAAAAACCCTAAAATTTCATTGTGCAGAAATATGTGAGAATAAAAAACTAGTTGAAGCGCAGGTTGGTGAGTTCACTCTTTAAGCAGCTAATACATTAGAAGCAAGTCTTTTCCCATGTTTAACTTCCCATTTTGTCCAACTGATTATAAATAATTTTTTCTTGCTTATGGAATTAAAAAAACAAAAGGAAATAATTGTTGGAGAGATAAAAATTTCCCCTAGCAGAGGAAAATGCAAACACCATTTTCTAACATATCTAAGAAACCAAAAAGTACAGGCATGAAGTCAATAATGAGAGAGGTGCCTCAGAATATCTCTTTCATATTGAAAATAATTCGTTACTATTAAAACTGTCTTGTGCCATTTGAATGTTACTTTCCAAAGCCATTCAACAGGCAGTGAAGCTGTTACAAATGGTGCTTTTGCACCAGCACTTTCCTCTACAGTAGCAACTACAGCAGAATCTATGTAATAACTACTGCAACATAGGAAAAGTTTTGAACTTTTGCGTATGTAACACACAATAGGAGAATGACATAACTTATTGTATTGTATTCCTGTTGTATTTTTTTCTCTAATCATATAAATGAGATACTAATAGTCTGGTGCTAATTTTTTTAGGACTTGTATTTACTGATTGCCATACAAGTATATCTATTTTTAGAGCAGTAATTCTTGAATTAATAGGCTGTTTCCCAGAAGAGTTTCAACTAACTAACAGAGAAGAAGTTCTTTACTCAGGCAAAAGAATGTTACAGGTCTCTGTGATGAGGAAGTAAATATTACAAAAATTTGCAAAACTAGAGGTTTTAAAAGAAGGAAATGAAGGGAGGAAGTACATTTGCTGCATAGACAGTCAAGAATTGAACTCTTTGTCTGAATCAGTAACACAGTACCTCCTTACAGTGATGCATTAAAAACTTGACATTTAACAATGAAGTTTAATACTGAGAAATTTCAAGATGAAATATGTTATTTGTGCCCAGAACCACTCTATCCAGCTTTTCCAGATGATAAAGGAATTTCTTTGTATTGTTAATAGATTAAGAATAGATTCAGAAGGACATGTAAGGAAAAGACAGAGAAGTTAAGGAAGACCTGGACAGCTGCAGCCTTGGTCTGGTGGCACCCTGGTTTCCCTTCAGGTCTGTGCAGAGGCAGAAGACAGCTTCCTTGCACTCATGCTTCCAGCAGAAGCCTAGGGAAGGTTTTGCTCTGCGTCAATGTGGCCTGAGGAAGCCTGACACAACCACTAGCTGTTAAGTCAAGCTGCTGCTGTCGGAGAACTGCAGGGTAGTTGGTGGTGCAAGCAACCAACTTGAGGCACAGGAAAAGACCTGGAGGGCTGCTCTTAATAACATGGAATGGCAGCATCCACAGCCTCAGCTTGGTTCATATCTCTGCAGACTTGAGGGTGGCATGAGTCTACATGTAATGGTGGAGGGGAAACAGTATGGGTGCTGGAAGGTGAGGACTTTGCCTCTGATGGGAGCAAGGCACAGATGAGTTAGCAGACACACTTCAGAAATTTTGACCTGCCTGTAGCCCAGGCTAATAGCAAAAGCAGTATCCCTGAGGTTAGGGCTGTGCATGGGATGCACACATGGTGGTATTCCAAGTAGCATCTCTGAGGTGGGTCTTTGGAAGTCTCAGAGAAAACATGAGCTCACAATGGACTCTGAAATTAACTGAGGTGTTTGGGTTTGTTTTGGGATTTGGGTTTTTTTTTTGTGTGTGTAGAAAGATTAGACAGAGAATTGCAGTCACAGACAATTTTAGAAATGGGATAGTAACGGAGTACCTTTGACATCAGAAAGGGAAGTTAAAGCCTGAGCTGGAGTCAGCAATGGAAGGGATGTTTACTCCTGAGCTCCTAGCCTGGCTCCTCACTAAGCAAAGAGAAGAGTGTGCTTTCCAATTCAGCTGTTTCAAAACACACACATTCATTTTAACTTTGGACACCAACGCTAATAGGGTGACAAACCTTCCTTTGCAGAGATTCAGCATGAAGATTATTCATCAACCAAATTCTACTGAGCCCTATCTGAAATCTTATTGCTTAAACCTTGAGGTCTAGGATGCTCTGCCAGGGTAGTCATCCCCCTTATGTTGTTGATGTGGTGTAACAGAAAACATACAAGAAGACAGACCAGAAAATAACATTGAAATGCATCCAGCTGCAGGCAGCATTCAGTAGGGGTGATTGTTTCTTTTAAATGAAAATGAAAGACATTTGTGATCAAACCATGATACCCCTTCAATTGTTTCTATGGGAACCAGCTTCAAACAAGTTCCGTACCCAGCCATTCAGACAAAAATTTTTATTCAGACAAAAATCTAGACAAAAATATTTAATAACTGAGACACGGAATTACACATTATAAATCGTATGCAGTTCTGAAGTGAAAAGAGAAATTGTACTTCACAGACACAACCTGAGGTTTCAATTCAATAAAGCTATACTCCTTAGCTGGCTTAAAATTAGAAAGGAAACATGATTGTTCCCACAGACCTTACAGGGTGTTGGAATTCAAAAACTTGATGTTAGAGGAGCTATTAGACAACTCAGAATTAATAAATTTGTATGAAAATAATCAGTAGTAATTACTAAATTAAAACCAGACAGAAACCACTTAGTATGACAGAAAACAGTGGAGAATACAAGATGTAGTGCACGATTGCTTCCTTTTGTATTCTTAGGTTAAAAAACAACAAACCAAAACTTTATTTTTTAAACCACAAATTTTATATTATTTTACAAACTCAAATAAACTTTGGGAGGTCTTCAGCATATTCAAAGTAAAATAGTCACAATTAGCAGGAAATCTACAATTTTTATCTGACTTTTCAATACATTCTAATTAAAACCGAACACAATTGCATGTAGGTCAATGAAATAGGACAGATAGCAATTGGAAGGAAATGGGGATTTAAATTAGAAGGTGAAGCATAAAACCAAAATTTTAAAGATGTTTCAACATCCAGCATTGTCCAACTACAGCTACATGTGTACAAAAAATGAATTATTCTGACCTCTTCCTACACATTTTACAGGTGCAGGTAAGGAATTCAGTGTTTAATCCTGATTTCCTGTGTCAATAAAGCTATTTAACTCTGCTCTAAATCTAATAAGCTTTAAAGCAGTTTATATTGCTTACAAATTGACTCACAGTATGTCTGAAATAAACTTTCATGTCTAAAGGAATAAACATTCTAATGATTTAAGCAGAATTTTGTAACAGGTTGTTCAGTCATCACCAGATGAGGTTTTAAAAATTTGCTTCTGAAATAAAATATTAGAAATTATTCTGATTAGTAGAATTGTTCCCACTCAACTGCATCATCACTGTTCTGTAAGAAAGAAGATAAAGCTGTTTGGGAGTGTGGAGGGAGTTTGACAATGGCAAAGGAAGGAATTCACAAGGAGAAAGGACACTAACCCAGCAGGTAAGCAGGCTTTATTAGCTCTGCCTTTCATTATGCCTGTGGTTTGCAAAACCAGCCATGCTGTGTGTCTCCTCTGCTGACTAGGCCACGGGAAGGAGCCAGTTTCAGAAGTATTTACAAGTCTGAGCTGCTTGCTTCTGGGTCAGCCAGACTAGCACAGTGAAGCACAGCTGGGAGTGTGGAAACAGAGGCAGTGTACAGGACAAGGAGTGAGATACAGAAGTAAGAAAAATTAGCTTAAATCCAAGTTGCCCTTTTGCTATCTGCCACTTCAGTGTGCCTCAATGTGCTGAATGGGCAATATTTGAACTTCTATGAATATGAGTCTCTTGTTGCCCCACAGAAAGAAGTGAAAGTAGCACGACCATTCTAAAATGAAGAGAACCTGACCCTTTGAATTAATTAAACAGCTTCTGGTATAAAGCCAATGGAAGACAGCAGAGAGAAGTCTTCTTGCAGGTTGTGTAAATTTTTTGTAGCTTCAAATATAGAAAAAACCTCAAAATTATTTAACAAAACATTTGGTTATAGGTTTGCTAAAATCAATTTTAAAAGTATCTGTATTTCCAAGCTTTTGTGAGGCATATAAACAGATGATTTCCCATGAATATAAACTGGACTTCAAGCCTAGCAACATCTGAGTATTCCACACACAGAAAAGTCCCAGATTCCATATACCTTGGCTAAGATCTCAGGAGATCCCCTCTGCTGTGGGTTTGATGCCCCAGTCCCATGGCATCTCAGAACTGGAGGAGCTTAGGGCAACTCCCAACCTGCTGCAGACAATGGCCAGTACCCATTCCCAGAGAACAGCTATGCAGATTGGATGGCTCCCCACCACAATATAATGCCAGAATGTTGATACACTAAATCCCAGGACACAAGAGATATTTAATCTTTATGGTTTATACAATAAATATAATATCTAAACTTTCTAGTTCTTGGCTAAAAGCTAAAGCAAAAGTCAGGCTAAACAATTTTTGCTTAGAATAATCACAGTTCATATTGGAGAAATATTTGATTCTCCAAAACTTTTCCTAAACAAAATATGTACCTGACTAATTTTTTTCAAAATGAAAAAAAAATCCCTGTATCTACATGCACACAAATGTATTTATGCAGAGAAAAAAATTACATTCTTTGTAGGTATTTGTTCAATTATTGAGCTGAATGTCCTCAGACTTGTGTGTTTGAAAAAGTATGATCCTTTAATTATTTGCTTTTTGTGCAGCTGAATTATGTGAGCTTACTATTTTTAAGTGAACACTGAAAAGGATAATATTGGCAAGGAAAAGATAAAATATTGATGATCAGTAAGCATTTCACAAATGTCTGGTAATCACTCTCTTTTCATTTGGCAATGAAGAAATGATCAGATAATTACATTAAGCACTGTCCTGCTTTATGCAAAAGTGCTATTTGTTTCAGTCAATTCAACTTGTATTTTTGTTCCCTCAGCATTAGGGTTGCTGTTAATGTGGGTCAGCAGATGCAGCTGTGGAACAGGAAAACAGACTAGATATTATAGTGGGAAGAAAAAAAGAAAAGAGAAAATTCAGTTTAAGACATAAATACACCTGTGGAGTTATGATGATCAGTTAAATTGTTGGGTTTTCTTAATTTGATTCTGAATGCATTTATGCTAATCAAAGATTAATAGTACTATGTAAAACACCATTAATACATGCAATCTAAAGATGCATAATCTTGGTAAGTACAAGCATTTCCATGATTGAAAATTTATCTACTAGATATATAAATACACACACTCACATGGAGTCACTTTCTGTATTCAAAGGCTTCTGAGGGAAGCCATCACTCACTCTTAAGTGTCAGATGGTTTTCCTACCTGACCTCATTATGTCCTGTTTCAGAAATGTCACTAAAGAAACCATCCTGGCAGTAAAGAGCAAAGGTAGTTTCTGTTTCGAACCTATACGAGAAGCCCCATTTAGATTGTCTGATTTAGTACAGTAAACTTTATATGCTCCAGCCACTGAGAAATACACTCATTTGCCTGAGATATGCAATATGATTTTGTGGCCAGTAAAATATGGTCAGCAAAGTCTGGCAACTTGTGTTACAGGTTTTTACTGACATGTTCTTTTGCCATAATTCACTTTCTGTTTTATCATTGAAGCTGAATACAGGACCATGGGAAAACAACTGCTCCTATAAAGCATTCATAATGAGTCAAAATATCCTGAACTCACTCATAGGTCAGTTATTATTATTAATGCAGACCTTCTATTAGCAGATACATAATATATAGATCTACATATTTCTATATCTAGATGACCATACAGCTAAAATCTATCAGCACTCTGAGCTTTACATTTCTGCATGGATATAAAAGGTACTATATGCCTCATAAAAAAAAAAAAAACTAATCTGTAGTTGTGTGGTACCACTGGAGCAACACAAAGTGTGCAGATAACCCACAATATGACCCCCAGGTATCACCTTTTCTTAGTAAGTCTGCCCGAATACCTTCTTTAAATTGTATATAATTTGGGGAAAAATATTAATTTGTGTTGAAAGAGAATTATGTGCTGTGGTGCAATCTTTTTATTCAGGGAAAACTGCACCACAAAGCACTGATAAAGATTATCTGAGACAGTTATTCTGTTGAAATACTAGTGGCTGGCCAATAAGAGATCACTGACACTGCAAACTGAGTTGGAATTCTGGAGATCACCCATGCTGACAGATGACATGGGAAGAATCAATGCATTACTGAATAATTTAGGTTGGAGAAGACCCTTAAGACCGTATACTCCAACCATAAATATAACATCACCAAGTCCACAACCAAATGATGTTCCTAAGATTCAAGCAAGGAGTAGGGTGGCTTGCCACAGGACTGTCCCTAGGGGCAGGAAGGGTAGTAGAATACTGAAAAAGAGGAATTGACGTAAGCAATGCAGAGAAAAATGAGGCATTTAAAGGACCAGAATAAGACAAAAAGAACCAGGCTGAGCACAAGAGTAGGGACAGGATAGGATCAGGTGAAGAGGGAATTTAAGAGAATGCAGAAAAGTAGGCAAATACAGTGAAATGAAAAAAGAGAAATAAAACCAAGCAAGAGTATGTGGGGGGATTTTCCAAGATGTTGAATAGGTTGAAAAGAATATAAATCGACAAAGGAATGGCATGCTGGAGCAGAAAGAAAATTATAACACGGTATGTGGAGCAAACTTAAGACATTGAAGAATCCCAGATCTCTCCATTGAAATCTGACAGGAAAGCACTCACTTTTTAAGAGGTAGAGAATAACCTATCACTGATTTCAGTTATAGTAGTAACTCAGCTGGCAGGCATCTACAGATAACAGATGGCTTTCAATATGATCCTAAAATTTGCATAAATTTTCTAGCATTTTTTTCAGTTTTCTTTTTAGAAAAGAAACAGGAAGTGACACATGAAACACTTAAAGATAACACAGCACTGCAAATTCAAATGCTTAGAATCTGGAAAGTGGCAGAAGCAAGGTTTATGGTGTAAGTAGTTTGCCTCCTTTGTGTAAATGTACTATTTCACTATTTTCATGCAGTTGACAACAAAACTTTTATGCCACTAACATTCAAGATGGAGTGCCTTGACAGACAGCTGTTTTGTTTCTCTTGATAGAGGTAATTTATGAGCCTCATCTTCCTTGTTAAGGAATCTGGAAGAGAACATTGAGGAGTTTCTCTTTACGAATTATAAAGAAGTTTATATTCCAGATAAAGCATAAATATATCTAGTTTTAATAAATGCCAAACTTTGTCAGACGTTCTTAGAAGTTTTAACTTTCAAAATAAGGGAGGATACATCTTTTGTTTGATTTGTTTCAACATTAATTTGTAGCTTGCCCACTCCTACTCCAGTTCCACATTAATTTAGTGCAAAAAATTCACACAATCTAACTACAGTAATGATGGTTTCGCTTAAAATAATAATTTAATTATATTTGTATAAAAATACTCAGAAAGGATTTGTCTCAAAGAAGTAAGACAATTTGAAGAAGTAAGAAGTAAAAGAAGTAAGACACGTAAGAGCATTTACAACATGAGCACTAGAAAAATACGTGACTTTTTGTGTCCTACATAACCACATATGAAATAGAACTGCATTGAGTCAATTAAAAAGGCAGCATGCATGCTACACTCAGACTACACTTTTTCAGTAGGAGTGGAGGAACAAATAACGTGGAGTAAAGGTTCACAAAGAGAAAAACAGCCAGCTGCAAACCACATGTTTGATGTTGCCAGATTTAGAGGAACAAGAACACTGACAAAAATTAAAAACCACAGACAAATCTACAATGTGTAAGGATGAGAACATGAGTTTCCAGAAGATATGTCCCTGAGAAAAAGAGCTGTTAATGTGTTGAACAAGCTACCACTGCATCATAACTCCTTACCCATCCTCTAAGCTTTTGACTTCATTAGCCTGTATCCATCCCGTTATATGTGGGAGTGTGAAAAAAGAGAGGGAGTGGAGCACAGTCAGGTATTTCTGCTGATTCTACTTTCCCTTAAAAATAGGTTCAGAAATTGGTCTGCAGATTAGTTTAGTACCGGTCATTGCTATGATAGCAAGAACAAGCTTGAAAACAGAGTACATTAGAGAAAGTAAGTGAGATTTAATCATACTAATATGACTAATTCAGAACTGGGAATTAATCTCTACCAGTGTTCATATTTAAATATTTTGGTCAAGTTTGCACCATAACAAAGGTGTAAGTTTTTAAAAGCATCACCATTTCTGGATGGTTTCCGACACAGTAGTTCATTATTCCTGATTATCATAAGAGTAAAAAAATTAGTGAATGCTTTTGAAAATATAAGAGGAAAACAATGTTTTTATGGTGCTTGATACATGAAAAATATTAATATCGTATAAAATATATTAATAATATATTAATATATTTTATAATAATGTTTTAATCAAAGTATATTAATGTGCTATAAATCAACTATTTAGTTAGCTTATACAAATCAACCTAGAAGTTCGTTCTAATTTCTTATTTCAAATTCTGGATAAACACATAAACATGTACACAATTAATTTCTGCCAACATGAGATGCACTTATATCACTAAATAAAATCAGTGCTATTCCTGTGAATTCATTGCAGTCTCTTAGCACAGAGCAACAGAGATGCTTAACCAAGTTATACAAAACTTATGGAGCTGTATCAACAATGTCAAGTGTATATATTTAGTAGTATTGAAAACAAATAGATTTATTACACCAGCAAAATATGTCAGGAAAATATATACATTACATAGGTATATGTGTAACATCTTTTGTTAGTTTTGGCTAAGAGCACTGTAATACATGTAACCCAATATTCTACCATATTGATATGTTTTAGATACATACCTAATATTATTTAGTGTAATTTAAGTATTTAACTGAAAATATGTTCCAGATAATCTAAAAAATAATGAACCTTAAAGCAGGAGGATTTGGAATGTTTGCCAGCAATAGCTTTGAAATGGAATAAAACAAAACAGCACCATGACCTACCTCTAGATAAATAGGCCATCATAGAGAGACAGAAAGTGCTATGTCTCTGATTCAATAAGAATTCAATAAGATTCAATGAATATTTTTACTTCTAAACCCAAATGGCTTTTAAAGAAGGGATCAAAAGTCTTAATTTTTCAAGAAATACAGACAGTAAATCCACTCTGTTGCTGGAGTAGCACCAGTTTGTGTGCCTTTTATCTGACAAGCTACAATTTTACCAGCTTTAAAAAGAAGAAAAATTAACTTTTCATACTTTATATCATGATGAACATTGCTGTGACCAGAGGCAAAATAAAAATTTTCTTAATATTTAATAGAAAGGGGTTAGTATTGTGGATGTCTAGCACTTTACTACTTACAACTCTGTGAACTGTGGGGCTATGTAAATTAGTACTTTAATTTAGAATTTGATTCTCACATCATTTTAACTGATTCCTGAATTTACTGGCAAAAGCTGCTTCTATGCTCTTCTAGGGCAGTGTGGCTTCATTGTAATATGTTTTTTGTAATATGTTCCACTGTGTGGAACCAGTACCTAGGTGATCCATAGCACTAATCCATACATTTTTGTCAGGCCATGTCCTATACATATATGGAATTGTGTAATCTAAATTTCCTCAATGAGACATACATATGTGCCGCGACCCCTCCTCAGATGGCTGTACCCCAACAAGCCCAGGCCAGCTCGCAGCCACCCGGAGGGGCTCTGGGCAGTATCGGGCACCAGGCGACCAATCGGTCCTCCACGAGAGGACTCGGGTTACCCGGCGACGCAGGGGCTGCCAACCAGGCGGTACGTCCTGCCTCACACCCCGCAAGGGGCTTCTTCAGGGAGGGCAGTTCGCCAGACCCTGGCTGGTGTCCCTGGAGGAGGACCGGCGGACCAGCTGCTCAACCAAGAGGACAAAAGATGACTCTTGAGGGTGGTGAAACCAAGAGCGGTTTATTGGAGGTCTGTGCCTCTAAAGGNATGGATTTGAATGCAGCTTTCAGGTTTACCTGTGGATGCCTGAAAAGGAACGCGATATTGCGATTCTTTTCTTTGTAAAAGAAAATGTAAGCTGTGGGTGCAGGGAGCTGGAACTGTTGCTAGATGTTGGCCTTTCTCTCAAGTCAGCTTACCTGTGAAATGTATGATTAAAGACTAACTGTGAAGATTGATGATCTAGCACTGCATCACAGTAGGCTCTCTTTATACTACGAGAACTCTGTAAAAATCCCTTGACTAGTATTGACTATGCTTTAAGGGTATTCAAGATTCATTGTATTGCAAGTTAAGATCATGAGTCCTTCACACAAAAGATTTAACAAACCCAGTAACTCACCTGGATCAGCAGGGAATGTGAGTCTTCCACAACTCCAGTAATGATGTTATGAGTGAGACATATTAGCCATAATATCCTCACCACTATCTAGGTTACTTCTGAAAATTTTCCCCCTTTGGTGTTGCCATTCATATGTATTCTAAGGTTACAGAAAGTCACATGAAGTTGGCCCCACTTCACAATGTTGCCAAATGATTGTTGGAGAAAATAATTTCTGTAGCATTTTACTTTCTGTACTGCCTTGTGGATCATTGAGAACACAGATGCAACTTTTTCCTAGTTGAGTTTGAAAATGAGGACAAACTCTCATGAGCGAGCAGAATCTTGCAGGTTACTCTTTTGGTATCTACCCCAGATTTTGCTATGCACCTTCTTTTTTAATGCCATATCTGCAGTGCCATTTTGGACAGAGACAAGTGACTAGATAAAATTATAAGCTCTGACCTCACTCTTGCTTTGTTGCCATCAGACTCCTGAAACATACAGTAGTAAACAGAGACTATATTTTACCAAGACAGAAGCCAAATGGAAATACATGAAAATATTTGATCACTGAAACCCAGAGTATATTACAATACTCCAGCAAAGCACAAGCACTCTTTGTAACCAAAGCATTAATATTAGCTTTCCAAAAGTAAAGGAGTAATTTAAAATTATAGTACCTGTTGTTATACATGTACAACCTTATTTACCTCAGTAGCAGTAAAAGGTTATCACAGAACATTTGTTCATCTTAAAAAAAGCCACAGTGACTTAAAAAAAGCCACAGCCTGCAGGTCTAATAATAAATCTTCTGCTTGAATATCTCTGAGAAACAAAAGATTTAGTGTAGGAATGTTCGTGCTCCTACTTTTACACATTGCAACATGCAATGCACAGGTATAAATAATAAAATACCCTCATTTTGTGTAATTTAAAATTGCTGTAATCACAAGTTACTTGCAGTAGAGCAATATCCTATGCCCTTACCATGAACTGCTGTGTACTACAGTGAACATCACAGTCTTGTGGAAAGTCACTCCCTGAACTGAAAATCATGTCTTAAGTTGACTTCTTGGCTCTAGTATGTCACCTTATCTCCAGTGTGACTCCATAAAGACACAAAGCAGGACAGAAGGCAGTGTGTCACTCTTGCAGGAAGGGTACCACAAAGGCTGTATGCAGCTTCATAGCTTTCTGCTTTGCTGTCCTCTACAAAGCATTCTGAAACTGTTGACAATAAAATATTTTTAAATATTACTTGTAGGCTGACTTAATTTTATTTGCCACTTCAATAAGGTACTGGTCACAAATGACATAAATATTAATAGACTGGTACAATTCAAATTAGGTTTTAACAAACTGTAGTTAAAACTGCAGGAAAAAGCACAGATTCTGTGCACTATGCTCAGCTAGATAAAAACATGTTAGTCTCTGTATTAGTCAGGATTTAAATAAAATTTGCAATATAGTAGGTCCTGTTTGATAGTACAAATATGAGGAAGGTGTTAAGTCAGACTGTTAGCCTGTACAAAGATCCATTTTATCCAAGGACTGCATGAGAAGACGTAGTAGGCTGGAGAGACACAAACAGCAGGTAAGTGAGG
Source organism: Calyptomena viridis (assembly GCA_013390005.1). NCBI lineage: Eukaryota > Metazoa > Chordata > Aves > Passeriformes > Eurylaimidae > Calyptomena > Calyptomena viridis. Next base: position 18,125 of record WEIV01021807.1, read on the forward strand.
ACTTTTCAATACATTTTGAATAAACACTTACACCAAAAGGCTGTTACTTGAAACTGAGTTCACTAAAATTGTTTGTCTAGAAAAAAATTCTGCTTTGTTTTTTGACTGTGCAGCCTTTTAATACATACATATTTTTGACACACAAGAAATTAGCATGACTGCACAAAATACACCTCCACAATGATATATAAGTTGCATAGAGAACTAGCATACATTACTTGCATGATAGCAGAGAATTAGAGTGAAGGCCACTGTTGTGCCAGTTTCAATAAGAAAAAGGATTTTCTGCTGTAAACTCTAGGGTATTTAAGTCTAGTATTTGTACCAGAAAATGTTTTAGCACTTTTATCAAAGAGATGAAGTGCTTAGCTTTTTAAGCACACATTGCAAGAGTATGATAACCCAGTGGAGTTTGAGGGCAGTGCATCTAATCAGACAAATTCTTGAACTGGATGAATCTAGATTGAAAGCAATTCAGTAGATTCCGTTTGCACAATTTAATAGTCATTGTTATTGAGGAACAGTTTCTTCAGGGATGAAAGTTCTTCACTCCAGAAGCCCTCTCTGTGTACGTCTCTCAGGGACTGCCCTTGGTGGGAATGACCGAGATTGGGTTCTCTGGCTTTCAAAGCAGACTCTAAAAGGGGACCATAAAACTTTGCCTAGTGCTGCCTGTATTGTGCTGTAGCAGGCGTATGAAAAAATCAGAGCATTGATGTGCTGTATGTTCATTGATGTGCTGTATGTTAAATAATAGAGACAGAAAGACCAGAGGTAATTCCCAAATGCCAGTGACTGGGAGGATAATTGAGAAGATATGAATATAACCAGAAGATTCTTTTTGAATACATGCATTTTAGCTGTCTTTACCTTGCCCATGATTCTGTAGTAACTTTTATTTCCTTCAATAATCTCATAGTGAAAAAAAAGTACTTTGAAGAACTCCCTAATTTTTTGCTGCATCCAAGATCCTTTCTTCTTCTTTCTGTACCTTGTTTATTGGCCAAGAGAATTAGTTCCTCTGTAGAATAAACCTGGACCATAGATGATTCTTCTCAAGAGGAAAGGAAAAATCAGTTCAACAATAAGCATCAAAACCTCCAAGCTGCGATGTGCAATGATTGGATTCCAGCTCTGTTTCTGTTAGATACAAGTCCATAAACATCTCCACTGAATCACTCACTGAAGGGTTTGCAGAACCTAGGCACTTGGTTAGAGTGAGACTCACCATGTATGGAGAAAAGAGAATGACAGGAATTTTCCCTTTGGAGTGTTCTCTGTAGACAGCAAAGATGAAGATAGCTATTCATGACAGCAGAGTAAAAGCTTTCATATGAACCTGTCACTATTTCTTTCAGTCTTTCCATCTACATCATGGCCTGATCTCACAGAAAATACACCCAAAGGCATTTTAGCTTCAACACAGGAAAAAGAGTTCTGACTATGTATACCTCCTTAAAGGAAGCCTGTAGTTATCACATCAGTTCTAAGGTTTGAGAAGTGGAAGTACTGAACTTACATGTAATTTTCTATTTGCAACAGCTAGTGGTTGCAAATACACTAGAATTGTAGTTGTCTAGAAGTGTGTTTAGGGAGAAAATACTTCAGTCATTTATTTCTTCTTAGTATTCTCTTTTGGTTCATTGAAAATGCTGGTGGCATAAAAAGCAGCAACTTTCCTGTCATGTTTAAATCCTTACATTGTCGATGTTGTTATCATTGTTGGTGTGTCCTTATTCCATGCTTTATCTCTGACAATTTTTTATAAATAAAGACTGCTCCTGCAAAAGTGGTGTTGAGGAGAAACTCAGCAGTCATGATACACCCACATGGCTACGTTTCAAGGATGACAATAGCAACTATTTCTTTAAAAAGATCATCAAAGTTCTTTAACATCCTAGTGTAACAGGTGAATCTTCCTGGTGACGTATGTTAGCTTCAAAAGAAAGTGTTTTTCTGAACTTGGAACTGAAAAACATTTTTTCTGTCAAGTTATACATGACATCATCAATAGCTTTTTATTTTTCATTCTGTCGGTTTACTCATTCACTCCTTCATTGTTAATTATGCTGAATACACTAAGTCACAAACTAAGTACTAAATTCAAATCACTTTCCTTTTTCACATTAGACTTAGAGAATTACAAGGTAATGAACTGAATAGAAATGTTGACAAACAAATGCAAAATGAACCAGTCATACCTACTGAGTCAAGTTGCTGGATACAAATCATTCTGAATTTACTAGATTTTAAAAAATCCAGGCCCTCAGTAGACTGTGTAATTTTCTGTGTTGTCCTCTCTGTACTGAGCGTGTTAAGTCTCTGCTCCATGGCCACATTGATGCTTTCATTTTCAGGAGTTCCTCACCTTCTCTCTACACAGTATCTTTCACTCATGAGTAGCCCAACAAAACATTCAGACAAAATGTGGTTTCTTAATACTTCGTTGAACTTTTCAATGGTCAAATAATTTTTCACTTGTCATTGTGACCAAAACTACTTTTTTATTTCTGGAAAAAAAATAAAAAAAAAAGAGCACCTGTTTCTCCTATTTTTCTCCTCTACTAAAGGAATTAACATTTTCCACAAGCCACTGGGCTGGGTGATGTTTAATTTCTTGTCTACAACCAGCCTGTTTAAAATCAGAGGATAGCATGAAAACAAACCACTGAAGAATATACTGGTAACCTCTATAAGTAACTGTACTGCTTGCTTTCATGTCACACCTGGCAGGAGGGAATCAGGTTACTTATCAATTCTAGAGCCTTTTTCTCTCAGCTGTAATAAAAGGGGAAGCAGAATTACATTTGGGGAAAAATGCAGTCAGTTGTTACAACTTGTCGAATTACAACAAAAGTAGGTGGTTGTGCTTGTAAGACGACTTAAAAGTATTGTGCCCCAAAAATTGGAATTTGCTGGCTTTCACTGAAGTATTTACAACGAACTTCCCCCCTGCCCCACACCATTTTTTAAATAGCTTCATGTGTTGGCAAATATCCAGATGGTGAAAATACCTGGTACCTTATCAGTACTGTAAAATCAGCTTCTGATGGTGCTTCAGAATCTGGGAAAATATCTGTTCTCACTGTTCAATTAGCCTAATAGGTAGCTGAACAATGAGATGCCCTTCTGTAAAGCACAATTTTTTTGGTCGTTGTAACTAGGATTTAATCTCGACTGAACTAGAATCTAATAAGTCATTGTTGGTTGAATTTAAAAGCCTCCTTGGCTTTGCAATAAAATATCTGGAAAAAAAAACATTGTCTGTTTACTACCTGGATCCACAGTTACATACTGTGTCTGATGTTATTCTGTGCATCTCAGAGGCTTCTGGAAGTTCTCTCTTTCAGAAAAATCTCCCATTTGGACAAGTTCCATACTACATGTTGATAAAGTGTGCAGCTTAATACTCTAAAACTATAAAAAAAAAAAAAAGTTGAGATTTTAAATTATAGAAGATCTAAGGGTCAGTACCCAAAATTTTCATAGTATCTTCATAAAATCACAGAATCAGAGAATATGCTGAATTAGAATGGACGTACAAGGGTAATTGAGTCCAGCTCCTAGCCCTGCACAGGACCATCCCC
>WEIV01021807.1:21814-43423 GCA_013390005.1 Calyptomena viridis
CCACTTCTCTGGGGAGCCTGTTCCAGTGCCCAACCACCCTCTGGGTGAAGAATCTTTTTCTAATATCCAACCTAAACCTTCCCTGACACAATTTCAAGCCATTCCCTTGAGTTCTGCCACTGATCACCACAGAGAAGAGATCAGCGCCTGTCCCTCTTCTTTCCCTCACCAGGAAGTTGCAGACTGCAATGAGGTCTCCCCTCAGTCTCTCTTCTCCAGGCTGAACAGACCAAGAGGCCTCAGTTGCCCCTTGTACAGTTTCCCCTCAAGGCCCTTCACCTTCTTCATTCCCCTCCTTTGGATGCTCTGTAATAGCTGAATATCTTTCATATATTGTGGCGCCCAAAACTGCACACAATATTCAAGGAGAAGCCACACCAGTGCAGAGCAGAGCAGAGCAGGACAATTCCCTCCCTCAGCTGGCTGCTGACTCACACCTTAATGAAAGTATGAATTTTTGTAGTAGAAGAATCAATTTCAGCGATGATGGACAGCTGTGTGTCTGGTGTTTATATTTTATAGTATTTTCAATTGCTTACTGTGTTATCTAAGTCCAGAATACTTCTTAACACTTTCCTTTGGCTGTATTTCTTTGTCCAAAACCAGTCCACATTCTGAGCTAAGAGGCAAGACCAAGCTTTTCTAGCAAGAACACAACATTAAAAATGGAGGGGTAGAAACCTCAGCATTTACACTAGTGTTTTCCATGCATTTGGATTTTCTTGCTTGATGACAGCCTGACAATTCTGAACCTCTTTTTATAATGTTGAAGGAGGAAACAGCCATCAAGCTGTGACCCATTAAAATTTCCATGGAGAAAGAGGAGCACCTCCAGATGAAAGAGATGATAAACCTTCTGAACTCCTTTCAGATTGTCTAAGACCATGAATATACATTTTGAAAAAGGCGAGTCCTTCTAATTTTATATTCCTCTTTTACTCAAAAGGCTGACTCCATGGCAGTAAACAAAATTAAGCTGGAAATTTGAAAGCAACTTCAAAAGAGTTCAGCACCTAGTGCTATTGATGGGTCCTTTGAATGTGCAGATCTTCTCCTCTAAAATAATCCACATATTTTTAGAATGTCCTATTATTGCCCAGGGACTGAAAACTCAACATTAAAAAGCTTTTCAACTAAATGGTTTGAATTATTCTTCATTCCCAAGATTTGGGATTATTCAGAATGGTGTGAAAAGAACCTCTCTGATCTAACATATTGTTTTATAATTAGTGCTTCAAAACAAAGTGTTGAAATATACAACCTTAAAGTCTAAGGTTACTAAAGGACAAAAAACACAGAAAGCTCTTTGGTAGAAATGACGCTAAAAGATATTAGTAAAAATTAAGATTATATACCCAATTTAAAAGTAGAAAAGCTCAGTCTGTTTTGATTTTATTTCTAAAAGCATGTATATATCCCAGCAAGAAGTCATATAAATTAAGTAGCTGTACACATTGAGGGAGATCTGAAAGTGCTCATGGTTTAATTTGTAGGAAGGTGAGTGGAAGTTTTCTCAATACGATGTTACTCCGGAGACTGACATTCATATTTCTCTTTCGCTATGTTGTTCTCAGTAACTTATTTTTCTTTCCCTATCTTGTAAACTCAAATATATTGTAACTGTATCAACATATTTACTTTTGAAGGTCTGAAGATCCATTATATATGCATTTCTGATAATTCAAGCCATGCCTACATCAAAATCTTGGTTAGGAGCTGAAGGAGTGCCTAAAATACAAGCATTCCAGATTCTTCTGTTCATGTTCAGGTGTTCTCCAGAAATTAATGAATATTATGAATTTGTATACTATTTACAAGAAGGTCTGGGAAACATATAGTACTTTCACAGTTTTTATATGTAAGTATCAAGAAGGGTTCCTCTGACAGACTGTAGTACCAGACCATGAGAGTAGAGCCATGTCTCAAGACTTTCAGAAATCCTTCAAGATACTTAGGATTTAACAATTAACCCTGCATACAGTTTTCTGTGATGCTAGATCTGGTGGGTTTGACCACTAAAGTCTCTGCAGCACCTTGTTCCATGTTTTCTGGGTGTGAAAACTCAGGACTTTGGTGAATCTGTCTGTGTCATGAGCCGTTTGCTAGTCTCTGTTTCTAAGAAATGGACAAGCATCTTCTGTGCAGCATCTACCCATGAACTTTTTCGGCACAGTGTCTTTCCTTTTCTTAGTTAAGTCTTTCTACAGAATGCCAAGATCAAATTTCCTTCAGCAATATGCTCTATCTTGCCTGTTTCTTTCTTCTTGGCTAGGATTTTCATGGACTTCAGATGCTCTGTTGTTTTGGCATCTTAACAACATTGATATTTATTTTCCTGTGCATCAGATATCACCAACCTTCTTCCAATTAGAATCTCCCTCTTTATATCTTTACTAGCTTTCTTTTATCTGTGTTTGTTAAACCACAATTATTCCAATATGTTGTGATATTATTATATCAGAGGGCATATATTATATGCCCCTAGGAAGGGCATAATATTTTGACAAGACTCTATCTGCCTATTGAGATTTCAGTGCCACACCAGACTAGGAGGGGAATAATATTTTAACAAGGCTGTATCTGCCTATTGGAATTTCAGTGCCACACCAGTGCCACTTAGCCTTCCCTCTCATCTGCCTGGCAGCCTCCAGGACCATTCCTGCAGCCTCTCTCACTATGCCAGTGTGGAAACTGGGAAAGCTTGCACCACTGCAAGTTGTATAAAAAGAAAAAATGATCTTTTCTTCCCAAAAAGTAATACAGTAATCCTTGACTCCAACTCTGTGGCAGTTACCAATCAGTAGGTGATCACTTCCTAACACAACCTGAACAGCTATTAAGGCACAGGTTATTTCAGTATATTCAGTTATTTCAGGTATTCTTCCTATGCTAAGTGCAGAAAAGACTATATGGCCATGCTTGTGGAGGTGCAAACTGATGTCGTTCCATTGAAACCAGGAGACCTATACATTGGTTCCAGTCTAAAGTTTAGATGTGCAATAATATAACAAAAGCTATTTCAGAGACTATTCAGGTTACATGAAAAAGTACTTCAAAACTCAGAACTCCTTCAGAAAGGAAGACTTACTTTTTTAGTTCCTTCACTCTCTTTCTTCTCTAAATTATTTTTATAAATACTTCACTCAAAATCTACATAGCAAAGTCATAATGCTCCAGCCTTTACCATGGGAATTTGTATAAAGCATGAAGTGATTCGTAAGCTGGTCCTTACAACAAATTATTTCCATGAAGATTTCTGGTGTCAAGTTGTTTTTAGTGCTATCAGTAGTAGCTTTGACTTATGTCAGTAACCACTTTGATTTGTTAAATGGTTTCACGGGCAGATCTGACTGCAGTTATTCATGGGAAAAGGTTTTGAAATATAGCCGTGTCTGAAATTAGATTCCTTTCTCTCATCTGCTTGAGAGATCATAAAAAATATTTTAAAGAACCTCACTTCTCAAGAAGTTAACTTTTTGTGAAAGTTCTTTAGCTTCCCATAGTTTGTCATACCTCAGAAACTATCCATCCTGTCTGCTGACACAAGTTACACACACCCATGCAAAATTAAATTGACACATTTGACTGGGTTTAATAATCAGGGAATGTCTTTGGAATACCACTTGGTAAACACAAATATACAATAAACCAAAGGCCAAAGTGTATTTACTCAAAGCATTAATATGAACTGCAAAATAATTATTGAACTAGGAACTTGATTATCAGGCCACAGTACACCTACTATGTGTTTGAAATACCAATCAGCTACTGCAGTTTATTGTGTACAAATATTGTAATCTTACTGCATATATATATGTATATATCCCACAACCTGCCCCGCTCCTTCTTCAGCCTGGGCTTAGCGTTGGCCATGGAACACCAATAGGAGGGGGCTTCTCTAGGCAAGAAACTTCCGTGTCGTCGGAGATCCAGCTTAGAGTTGCTTAAAGGCAGCAAGGTCTGCGAGTGCCCTTGCTATGCCTTCGGGAGTTAGGCTAGTAAATGGAGGACAAATAAGTGCCAGCAGCTCTTTGTGGTTATGAATAATATAAGTTTATTTCACTCTAGGGGCATCAAGCCCCTAGAGGATCCGAAGCTTATGATGGCAACTAAGGAAAAGCCAAAGCCACTTCCTGTTTCCAGATTCTTATAGAGGGGTTTAGCCAATGGGAAGGGAGGAGAAGGGAGGGGACAAACCAACTTGGGTGAAGGGCAGGGGAGTTAACAGAACATACCAACTTAGGGGGGTAACAGAACAATACAATACAGGAATACATAATATAAAAATACATACTAATTACACACCACAACACTTACTGCCAGTATTTAAAATTTTAATACGTTTTAAGAGTCATTTAAATATCACCAAGTTATATTTTCTCACAGCATGGCGGTTTTAAGTTGTTACAAAAGGGATTATTTACAGTGTGTTTAATCCATTAAAACATTAAAGGATTTCCTGAGATGAAAATAACTGTTCTCATATGTGTTTCTGTCTACAAATAAAGTTAACCAAAATTTAAACACAGTTGGGTCTTGACCTTGCGCTGTGATCTGCTAACAGGGGTACTTGGATCACTCCAAAGTTCTCCAGAAGCAAGAATTCCCAGCACTGGATTACATTGAAAGACATCAGTGTTGCTTTGTCAATCACAATATGTATGTGTTATGTAAGAACGGCAGAATACAAAATCTGAAAGACGACTAATTTATAGGCTAGATGGGGACCATCTAAAGTTAGTAAAGTTAGTATTATCCTCTTTTCCTCTGTGTCTCTCTTTCCTCTGCCAACATAAGAAAGGAGAGTTTTGAAAATGTTACAAACAGAAAGAATGTTTGCATGAGGTCATTGAAGGTATTTTTCGCTTCCTCCTTCCCTGCTTTTTATTTTTCCAGAGTTAAGTCAGACTTTAATAATTTTTCAATAAGAAAAATATAGGACTTATGTACATACATTCTCAAAATTTGAATTTTCAGCTGTAATTGAAGACCTTCATAATGGAAATTAGCCTAAACCAACTGTCTTGCATGCCATTAATTTTAAAATATTATCATTGTCCAAAACAATAACTCTGAAAAGATATTTTTGTAGGGCAACTATGCACGTATCTGAGGAAAAACCTTTTTCCTGATTTTCTCCTAACAAGACAGCCCAGCCCAGCAATTGGTTATATTCCAGGACACACAAGTTCAGACATGAGTGTGGGACCAGAACCTGGGAAACTGGAAGCTCTGCAAGTGGAAGTGCTAAGGGGGAAAGGTGAGGATGAGTTTTAGGAGTTGAGTCCTTACTGGGAAAAGTGGTGACCTATATCAGCAAAGAGCATGTGATTTCACCCTGTGACAACACTCATTTAATTATTTTTAATAGATTAGGGTCTGGTCTCCAAACCTTCACATACTAGTTTGACTTTGCTGCACCTTTTGCTTATTTCAGTTGAGTTATCCTTATGTAAATATGGAGTAAAATACTACCTGATCAGTTGTCCATCTCACTGTCCATCTTCTGGGCTACATAAGGAGGTAAGATCTTCTGAGGAAGCTGCCAGAATGTTTTACTCTCCTGTTTGTAAACCAACATTATTATTAGAAGGAAAAAGGAGGGGGAGAGATTGAGATAAATGAATGAGATAAAACAAAATTTTAAAAGAGCTACTCTGACTTAGTGTCTTCTCCCTTCCTGCAGCATAAAATACTGTTATTTTTATTCTATTTTAAATCTTAGTTTCATCAATGCTGGAGAAAGCTGAATTCTAATTGGGAAAAATCAGTATGCATATCTTTCTTTTTGATGAGACATTCCAGATTTCTTAAAAGGTGAAATTGCACAGTATTGAATTTTAGTACTGTGGGAGAGTTGCATAGGAATAGATCCCGAACAAGAACAAGAGCTAAACAGACTTGTAAGAATCAATATAGAATTTTTTCCACATGAGGTTTGTGGTGACATGCACTAAAAAAAAAATCTTAATAAATCAGAAGACAATCTAGCATTTTGAAAAAAAACATAAAACCAAAACCAAATCATTGTTATCTATTCCTGAAAATCCTATTTTCAGGCAAGGAAATCTCAACCAGATATTTACTCGAAATCCTCTTTGAACCGAGATTTTCTGTTGTATTTTGATTTTTAAATAAGCTGATTCTCTTTGGAGATTTTGCATATATTAAAGTTAAGACATTTGTGCTCTGGAAAAAAACAACTGGTGGTTTTTCTACCTTGTATCTCAGAAGCCAAGACTTCTTTTGGAATAAAAGCAAGACACCAACAAAACTTGTTTAGACATCCGTTTCTAGCTGACTACTACCTTCATCTTTGGCATACATGTCTTACTGCCCTCATCCAGGCAATGTTTTAACCTGTTGCCTTAGCTATAATGTGAGCTCTTCAAATCATCCAGGTAGTCCTTTCCCTTGCATCTCCCACATGGTATGACTGAGCTCAAAGCAGAGGTTTGCTGTGTTGCTGGAGGTTAGAAGCAGACTTGCCTTTCCAAATAAGTATCTGAAGTTCATGCTGGTATGTGCATGCCAGCATTTATCTCCGTGTGTCCAAGGTTAGCAAGCCAAGTGCTAAGAGAAGAGCACAGCAACTCCTTTGTTCAGGAAGATGTAACAACTTCAGACTCCGCATAAAATTATCCACCTGCATATACTGAAATAACAGAGCAGAAGCAGACAACCAGCTCTGTCATTTCAGCGTCTGAAAGCAGAGTGACAGGTAAGACAGCTCCTCTCTGCATTGCTTGGCTATAACTAGACAGGGAAGGCATATAACTCTGTTAGTACTCCTACATTTACCTTGCTGGAGAGGAGAAATGAGAATGAGACTCTGCTGACAACTCTACCACTGTACGACAGGGATTAGAACCTGAGAGGGCAGAAGTGTTGCAAAGGAGTAGATGAGGTGGTTGTGGTGATAGGCAGATTCGAGATTTTGGTGTTACCAAAATCACTATTCTTTCTTTAATTAAGGTGATTGGCAACAAAAAAAAAAATTTTGCTTGTTTTCCATATCCACCAAATATAAGAGTACAAAGATATTTGAAAGCTTACATAGAGATCTTTAATCCTGATGACAACCTCTGAGACTCTTTCTGAGGTACTGAATACTCAGCTAATTCAAATGGCATCAGGAATAACAGGCACAGTTAAAATTCAATCTGTATAGAGACGGATTTGATGTACCCAGAGGTAACTAGGCTGGGCCAAAAGTAGAATGTTTGCTAAAAATAAATTTTCATGTGATTGAGTATTCTAAGATAGTCAAAACAGATGGAAAAAAGGAGACAAATATACCAAAAGTGTTCAGCAAGAAACTCTGCTGCTGTATTTTATGTGCCTAAGCAATAATTTGTACCTAGGTGCATGATGAAAGTGATACTTAAAGAAGATATTGATATAGGTGCTGCAAAACCTGAGTACCTAGTATGCAAGAGAAAATACCAAAATGCAAATACAGAAGCAAACTACTTTAAGGAAGTATGCATTCTGTAAGCTTTCCATTTACCTTTCTCTTTAAGAGTACAGTTCCTACTTTCAATGTTTGTATATGAAAGCTAGAAACTTTCTTCACTGAAAGCTATGATTCTTGTTCAACTGCACAACTAAGGGAGCTGAGGCCTTCACAAGGCACCTGATAACATCGGGCAGTTAAGATAATTCAAGATGGCTCAGACTTCATGACATCAATGTGTAACAAGTGTAATATTTTATTAGCATGTCTGTCTTGTTTTTCACTTTAGGACAAAATTAAGAAATTGGGTTTTTTCTCTCAGCATAAAAGTTCAAGAGATTTAAGCTTCTTCCAATGTATAATTTATCCTATTACATTAACAACATAGCTTGAGTTGTGGTTCAGCTGATATCCTGTTGTATTCAGCCAGTAATTCCAAAATAACACTGGCTATCCTTAAGCTGAGCTGTCTTTCTCAATGTTTCTTCATCAGACTAGTGACAAGAACAGCTCTTGAAATGTGTCCTGTTATAAAACTCTGATAGCTAACAAAATATTAAGTTTAGGCCATACAAATATCCATTTAAAAATTGGAAATGTTCCATCTTTCTCAACATCTATGGAGTATGAATCACCATGATGTTCAAATACATTTTACGATGTCTGGCAGGATTTTGCATGAATTCCTGTGAGATCTAGCAAAGCACTGACATATTTAGAATTCCTTGATATGTTGAATTAGGAGATACTGGTTATAGTACAGTTTTTCTTGATAATGTTGTATTATCGTAATTTTTTCTTCAAATAATACATTAAATAAGAGAAGAAGTTTACTAGTCCTTCTATGGTGAGTCTCACTAAAAACCAACAGCTGAAACAACTTTCTGTATTTCAGGGCAAAGATCTGATTTAGAATAAAGTACTTGCCAAGAACTTAGTATTGGTGTTGAAATAGTTGCAGTTTCTCACCTCTGAATGTACGAGGAAAGAAATGGCTGGAGAGGTGCTGTTGCTCCTCATTTTGACTGTCAAATGACTTCTGATTTTCTATTATCAATTACATGTAAGGAAAGCTGGGAACGGACTTTACTAGTTACAAACTTCTACGGTTTATTAAACTGTTATTCATGGAGTAATAGCCATTATTCCTAAGACTTTCTCCCTACCATCACCATCTTAGACTCTTTTAGTGTAAAAAAAAAAAAAAGAAAAAAAGAAATGTTGTAAGGTAAAAACTATTTAGCAAAATTAGAAAAACCTGAAAGGACCTGACTTAAGGAATCTAGTCCTTTTCTGCAAAGTGAGTTTTGCAGGTGCCACACCTCTACTGAAATAAAGCTCGAATGTTAATGGATGCAAATAGCTTAGCAGGTGTCTGAGTTTGTTTTAAACTCCATCACTGATGAGGATTTATTTTGCTCATAATGACATATTTGTAAGCTTTCAGAGGCAAAAAGTATTTGAAAATACACCTGCTGATGCTGGTGCCATGTTTTGCTGATTTGATTGCTGTGTAGGTGGGTTGGCTTTAGTAGTACATTATGTGGCTCCACCTCACTTTCATAGGCTTTATAGAACTCTTGGTCCTTTTGTTGTAGTCCATGAAATGCAACAGTAATCCGCAGTTCGTGAAACAAAAGTCTTTCCATCAGTTTCAATAGGCTTTGAATTAGGTTCAGAAGTTGACATGTGGTATCCAGAAGCAGCAGCAGAAGTTTGCATAGTAGGGAGGATTTGCCACACCATCTGCAGAAGGTCAATTCTACAAGAGAAGAAGTAAAATCTCTAATAAGGACTCCTCAGTGTCCCTACACAGAAAATATTTCTATTAAAATTATACCTTTTGTGATTCGTGAATATTTTAAAAAAAGCAGAACTATTCTCTGAAGTCCCTCACATAACTGCAATATCTCTACAACATAGAACACAGTAATTGGATACTTTCATTAGCAGAATACAGACCGATTATTTTTGTTATACAACCTAGCTAGTTGAAGTGGAGACAATGATGACAACATTCAGACTGTGATTATCAAGTTACAGCTCAGAGGTGATTCCTCAGACATATGTAAAAAGGACACCTGAAGCTGCAGAAAAGAGAAATAGTAGGGAGGAGAAGGACTGAGAAGAGAGTAGTTGGAGATAAAATACCTAGTTCTTCTGGTCAGTAAAGATGCTGTATTGTCAGAAGACAATGTGCTTCATTGACTGAGACAGCATAGCACCCCCCTTCTCTGCTCAGAAGAGTTTTAAGTTTGGCTTCCCTCTAAATGTTTTTTTAGTCTACCACACATGGTAATGGATTTCATTTAAAATAAAGCTCATCCAATTTCTTTCCAGTTTATCCCTTTATCTGTGTTTATTTTTAAAAAAGAAAGTCACAGGACAACAGCTATCGATTTGTGGCAATCTTAGTAACTGGAATGAGATAGCTGGTTACTCACAGCTAATACAGCCCGCTGAGGTAACAGCTGGTTTTTTCCCCCCGAGTGTGCGAATGTGAAATATTCTTTATCCGATAGATTAATTTTGCATTAAACTTACAGCCCCAGTCCCCATGAAGACTGTGAGCTTAAGAATTTAGTGACACACTCAGAATACATCTGATTAAAATGACACATCAAAGGAAAGATATGTCTAACCTGATATTCTGATAGTCTGAAATGGTAAAGATTAAGATATTCAGCAGCATTTCAGCACCATTGGTGCAGCATTTCAGCACCATTGGTGCAGCATTTCAGCACCAATGTTGAACCTTTCCATGCCTTTACACTACCATTTTCACTCTGTTTCACTTTACCTGAACATATATGTATAGTCATCTTCATCAAGAAACTCTGGACTGACCAGAATGGATTTGTGTATTTGTAGAAGCAACTTCATAAAACTTTAAAAGTTTGGAACTCTATTATTCAAACTATCAAACTACTAGATTGTTACTGACACACTCTTAACCTGTGCTTAATAGCATTTTCCCAAACAATTCCCAAGCCACAGTTTAGGAATTAGGAGAAACTACAGACAGTTTCCACAGAACTATTCTCTGTCAAGTAAGACAATTTAATAATGTGGACATGGGCTCTCTGCAGCACATGGCTGGGGTCAGAGGTTGGTTTCAGACATACATTAATGCACTGATATTGTTACAGCCAAACAGAATATGTTATGTTTGTGAATACATATATTGGAGAAGGGCTGTTTCTATGGCAAACTCAGACCACTGCTGATGAGTTTTTTTGACATCTACTAAAAAGTTTCCCCTTTTTGTATTTTCCTTCTTATCTTTTTGCTCAGCATTGGCCAGTGTACCATGTGATTCATCCTCTTTCACAGAATCACAGAATCATGGAATACCCTGAGTCAGAAGGAATCCACCAGGATCATCAATTCCAACCTTTAGCCCCACACAGGACCATCCCCAAGAGTCACATCATGTGCCCAAGAGTATCATCCAAACACCTATTGAACAGACAGACTTGGCAGACTTGGTGCTGTGACCACTTCCCCGAGGAGCCTGTTCCAGTGCCCAATCACCCTCTCAGTGAAGTACCTTTTGCTAATACCTAATCTAAACCTCCCCTGACAACTTCAGGCCATTCCCTCAGGCCCTATCATTGATCATCACACAGAAGAGATCAGTGCCTGCCTCTTTTCTTCCCCTCACCAGGAAGTTGTAACTGCAATGAGGTCTCCACTCAGTCTCCTCTTCTCCAGGCTGAACAGACCAAGTGACCATAGCAACTCCTCATATAGCTTCCCTTCAAAGCCCTTTGCCATCTTTGTTGCCCTCCTTTGGACAGTCTGTAATAGCTGAATATCTTTCTTATATTGCGGTGCCCAAAATTGCACAAAATATTCAAGATGAGGCCACACCAGTGCAGCGCAGACCGGGACAATCCCCTCCCTCGACTGACTGGTGATGCTTTGCCTGATGCCGCCCAGGACACAGTTGGCCCTTCTGGCTGCCAGGGCACTGGTGACTCGGATTCAACTTGACACCAACCAGGACTCCCAGCTCTCTTTCTAAGGCCCTGCTTTCCAGCATCTCATTCCCCAGTTTGGACAAACATCCAGGGTTGCCCCATCCCACACGCAGAATTCAACACTTTCTTTTATTGAACTTCATACTGTTGGTGATTGCTCAGTCCTCTAATTTGTCCAGGTCTCTCTGCAGGGCCTCCCTGCCTTTGAGAGTCAACAGCTCCTCCCAGGTTTGTGTCATCTGCAAACTGGCTTAGTATCCCTTCCAGTCCTGTGTCCAAGTCATTAATGAAGATGTTGATGAGCACAGGGCCCAAGATGGAGCCCTGTGGAACCCCACTAGTGACAGGTCACCAGTCTGATGTCACCCCATTCACTGCTGACCTCTGTGCTTGACCTGTGAGCCAACTGCTCACCCATCACATGATGTGTTTATCCAGCTGTGGACTGGGCATTCTGTCCAGAAGGGTCCTGCAAGAGATGATGCCTAAAATGAGAGCAAAATTTTCCCAACAAGGATAAAGTAAAAAGCTGGTCTTTAATGGAAGCTTCCAGGTCCAAAATATACATAGACACACTCACCCACCATAGCACTAGTTCCCCTTTTTCAGTAATAATCAATTATCGTATCTAATGGATACATCCAATCCCAAAATCATTCATCACCCATCTGCCAGGTCTGCCCCTTGAAGCTTCTCATGGGGATTTTGGGCCTTCTATCTTGCTTTGTCTACCCCATATCTTGATATTTTCCTCCAGTTTCATGTCTCAAACAGGATGTCCTTGGTAGGTAATATTTGTTTTTCCCCAAAAAAATGTAAACAACATTTCACAGTCCAGGAAAAAGAGGTTTTCTACCATCCTAAGTGTAAGAAACCATACAGCTATGCTAAAATCCAGAAATATATAGAATATAAGGAACCTGGAGGTATCAGAGACAAAATTGAAATCCAAAAAGGTTGCATCAGCTGGCTTCCCTTGACCAGCCAGGTGGGTTACCTCGCCAAAAAAGTGAATCAGGTGCTTTCCCTTCTACTGTTCTACACAGACATCTTGAAACTCTCATCTCAAGGTTCCACATCACTCAAAATATCAGCCCTGACTTTTCTTGCCCATTTCTGTCTTTTGCCCATTTCTCTCCTTCACATTCTTTATAAACTCTTTTATTATACTGCAAAACACAACAATTTTCTCTCTTTCATCTGCTTTGGATGCCTTCCAATCTGACTTTCTGTGTTTCCACACTGATGCCATTCTCACTAGTGTTGCTAATGACATATGCTTTAGCAAAGTCCTGCCACATCTTTGTCTTCAATGTTTCCAGAAAACAATCCTTATAATCTTCCACCCTTACGGCCAAAGATCTTATTCAGGCCCTAATGCATGCTGCCTTGATTAGTAAAGGATTATCCAAAATGTAGTCATTGCTCTCATCACTCGACATAAATCACTGTTTTGGATTTTATCTTCATTGTCTGCATGTTTGAACATCAACTCCCCTCATCGGGTCTGTTCAATGGCTTCCTGTCCAAAATCTTTTTGACCTTGAGAACATCCTCAGCCTCAAGGGGCTCTCTGTGTCTTCTTCAGACAGCCATCCATTGTCTGTCTTACCTCCTGCTTCCTCCTTCCTTGTCTCTTCAGCTTCCTCTACAAATTACAAGTGTTTTGATTTTATTGAGAAACCCATTATCTCACTCATACACATTGCATTTTAAAGGCTTGCTTGTGGCCTGTAGTAAATTAAGATGAATTTTCTTTCTTTTTTCCCCTTACCTTTGACGTTTTTTTCTGGTCTTTCCTTAAATAAATGGTAATTACAGATTTTTTTATGCATAAATTTATTGAGTGCTATGCAGAGTGGTTCGCCATTGATTACCACATCGCTACCTGGAAAAATGCCACTCTTTAGTATCCAAATTAAAGTTGTCATAAATTTTTTAAAGCAAAGAGTTTAAAATGTATCTTGTAATTTAAATGGTGACAATGTATCTATTTTCATTATAGTAATTGGAAATGAGATGCACAAAGAAGGAGGTCTCTCCAATACTACATGAGTAAGCAAACTATTTTTAGTGAATAAACAAACTATGATTTGATACTATGTTGAATAAGCAAACTCCATCTTTATTATTATATAAGGACCTACATTTACCTTCTTCGTTTTATCTCTACCTGTATTTCTGACAGTTGCCACAGAGTCAATATTAGGACAATAAAACTAGAGCTCTCTCCATCTAAATGGAGCAATCTTGGCAAATCAGATATGTATGCTTCTCAGGGAAAGCCAGTTTTTCAGATCTCTAAGCTCTTTGTGTGCTCACGACCGAAGAAGAGTCCTCTGGAAAGCACAGGAGCAATTTGCTATGATTCTAAAGACAGAGAAATTTGAAAGGTTATGAAGAGGGGTGAGGAGGTGTGTGTGCTGACTTAACTGGTCATCACTGTAACATCTCACGAGAAGAACATCTGTTTCAAGAATCTGATCACATAAGGGAGCCATGCCTGCCTGAATACAATGGACACATGTGGGTTTATTTCTAATGAACTGTCTGCATTTCTGCTTTTTTTCTGGGATTCTGCTGTATTAAGAACAGTGGTGTCTTCATTCACCCCTGGGGACATGCCAGAAGCATCAAAGTTTGGACTGTTCCAGGCTGGGTTTCTGGCAGACTGCACTTATATACCATAATAGTCAGTGAGAGATAGGATCACCTTTAGCCCCAAAGCTATGCTTCGGGAGGCATCTGCTTCTTTAAAGTGTCTGTAAGTGTTAAAATAGAGGTGATGACTAGAGCTTGCTTATAACTATCTGCTTTTTATATGTCATATCCAACACAGACTAGAGTTCATCTAGGCAGAAGAAACTTTGCTAGATCTGTAAAAAAAAAAAAATTTTTTATGAAAAAGATATGTGGCCTGTGAACAGAGAAAAAGGTAAAGTTGTTTCTATGCTTAGGTATTCTACTAAAGTAAAATATTTATAGCATGCAGACTGTCCTAAAAGATTAGAAGGTCTGAACTAATGAAGTCTGCATTCATTTGTAAAGACAAATAAAAAAAAAAGAATTGCAGTATGAAAGAATTAAAATTTGACTACAGTAAGAGAAGAAAAGTAGTTGGAAAGGAATTAGGAAACTGTCTAATCCCCGATGTTAATATTGGTTAACCATTTAGCAGTCACTGGATTTTCATGACGTAAGTATTTCGGAGCATGTATCTAGGTGCCTCACACTATTATGAAGCTGAATGCCTCAACAATAAGGTAATTTTTTTCTGTCAAGGCCGAGTACAAGGTCCTGCACCTGGGTTGGGACAATCCCAAGCACAAGTACAGGCTGGGTAGAGAATAGATTGAGACTAGCCCTGCGGAGAAGGCCTTGAGGGTGTTTGTGGACAAAAAGTTCAATATGCCTCAGCAATGTACACTTGCTGCCCAGAAAGTCAACCATGTCCTGGACTGCATCAAAAGAAGTGTAACTTGCAGTTCGAGGGAGGTGATTCTACTCCTCTATTCCCACCTGGAGTACTCTGTCCAACTCTGGGGCCCCCCAGCAGAGGGCTGCTAAGTTGATCATAGGGCTGCAACACCTCACCTGTGAAAACAGACTGAGTTGGGGTTATTTGGCCTGGAGAAGGCTTGGAAAGAAGTCTCCTGGGAAACCTTGTAGCAGCCTTCCAGTACCTAGAGCCAGCCTGCAAGAAGGCTGGAGAGGGACTTTCTACAAAGGTGTATAGTGATAGGACAAGGGATAATGGCCTTAATCTGAAGGAGGGTAGGTTTAGATTAAGTATTAAGAAGGAATTCTTTACTGTGAGGGTTGTGAGACACTGGAACAGATCAGCCAGAGAGGTTGTGGGACAATCCTCCATAAAGGAGGACTGGGCTTGATGGAGGTCTAAATAACCTGGTAAAAAATAACTGCTTTGCATAGAAGCTGAAGTAATATTGGAAATTACAAGCTAAAAACAGGAACACTTCTAGCTGGTAAATTGTCTGAAGAGCAAACTGATGGCATTGTTTCTGTAACATGAATTCATAACAGTGATATTCAATTTTAATAGATCTCAGAAAGTCCTATGTGGCACAGAGCAGACATGGTTGTAGAAATAGGTCTTTGCTATTGCTACGATATAAAGACCTTTTCTCATTAGGCAACAATGAGAAGCTGAAAATGCAGGCAGACTTTTTAAAAGTCAGTCCAAATACCATTATACTTATGATCCAAATGTTATTATAGTTATGATCCAGATATAATTGCAGTCTGAAATTATCAATAAGGAAAGAGATAAATATTTCTTCAGAAGGGAAACAAAGCTGATGAAGGGTCTAGAGAGTAAGTCTTATGAGGAGCAGCTGAAGCAACTGGAGATGTTTACCATGGAGAAAAGGAGGTTCAAGATTGACTTTACTACCTGAAAGGAAGTTGTAGCCAGATGGGGATCAGCCTCTTCTCCCAGGCAACCAGTGATAGGATGAGAGCAAATGGCCTCAAGCTACATCAAGGGAGGTTCAGGTTGAACATTAGAATTTCTTCACTGAATGAGTAGTAAAGCATTGGAATGGGCTGCCCAACAAGATGGTGGAGTCACCATACCTGGAAGTGTTCAATAAATGACTGGATAGTTTAGTTGATAGAGTGGTTTCAGTCAAAGGTTGGACTCAATGATCTTGAAGGTGTTTTCCAACCTTAATCATCCTTTGATTGTATGATTCTGTGATTTCCACGCCTTTTTTCCCCCTCTAGTCTTCCCTTTACTCCTCTCTGTTTACTCTCTCTTTCCAGCTGCTAAGTGTTTAAAGATGCCAAGATCTCTATAGATACAAAGCACTAGGTTTTTTCCTCTATCCCCAAATTTTTTTACCAGTTCATAGTTAGGGATGAAAATAGTGAAAATGAGTTTAGTATTTACAGCAGATTTATATAGTTTGTTTAGTGACCAAAGCAAGTTTAACACCATGAGAGCAATTTATCTTTGGCTGCAATCACATGCAACAGCCAGATTTTCTGTGAAAACAGACTAAAAATACTCATTGGTATTATCATACTATTTCACAAGACTATGAGACGGCTTGCTTTCCCACTCCTCAAGTGTTCTCAAAAATGCCATATTTTTTATATAGTGAAGAAGGGAGAGAAAACCATTCAGAATTCAAATATGATTGTGAGACCTTTATAGGAGAGTCTGCCTTTATTTCAGTGTTACACATGGTGGAGTAGTCTTCCCACTGAGGACACTGATGGTGGGTCAAAAGAGCCTTACTGAACTGTAAAACAGTTTACACAGCCTACTTCAAAACCACATGCAGATCGACTTTACCTAAAACATTTCTTTTGTCTGAACAGCATGTTACTATCCCAGGAAAGTAATTTTTTAATTTGACTACCCTCTTAGTTCGAAAGACTGTGATGGGATTTCCTTTGCAGTTCATTTTCTCTGTCATTTAATCTCAAATATTTCTTAGTCTTAGATATTGTCCTTTTGTTTTGTGGAATGATCACTATCTACAGACTCTCCTTAGCTGCCCGATGCTTCTAGCAGTATTAAGTAACTTCATTTTCTCAAAAAATGGTCTATCAGTGTATGGGTTTAAGGTACTCAGACCAATCCTCTGTGCAGTCTCACAGTTTGGCTATTGCCCAGGGGCCTATCATGTCCCTTGTAGGCTGGCAGTGTTTTGCTTGGCACCTTTGTGGTGCAATCTTCATGGTGCCATGTGCCTGTCATTCCCAGTGCTGCAAAGTCAGCTTGCTGTCCTTCATCCTGGGCCCACAGGATCAAGTCACATGTTGAAATCCTGCTGCAGGGCAATGCAAGGATGAAGACATGTAGCAGAGTTCAGCACAACAATGTGCACATACTCTGGGCTCTATTGCTTCATGGTGTAAATCTAAACATAAGGAAAATATCTTCACTTTGCTGCCAGGGAGACAGCATGTGTGTCAAGTAGTTCAGAGCCTGACTCTTGGGTCCTGACACCACCCACAGCAACTCCCCCTTTGGACTCTGCTCAAGATCCTGTCTCTCTGTGGTATGGTCTGCTATGAAGTTATTATCTCTATTATTTTGATTTTTGTGTGTCAGAGAGAGATTTCACAGTTCCTCTCCTAACTGCTTTAGTGCAAACATTAAGTTCTGCTTGCACTGGCTAAGAAAGCTATATTGATATTTAATAATCAGAAAAGCAAATATTGATGTCATTTCAGTCTGTATTTTGGGCCAGTTGTAAAGGACAAGAGTTAAGCTATATAACATATAATAAAGCTATCAGGAGGAGAAGATAGCTTTGCTTCTCTGTGAGAAATCTGCAGAGGTAGGAGGAGATTTTTGGTTTAGCTTTGAAATGGAGAGAAGCGGGGATAAAAATTCAAATTTCTAAGGCACTGTCAGATGACCCATGTACACTAGACAAGCAGCTAAAGATGCGTTATGAGAAAATCTATGGGCTCATTTTTTTAAGGAGGTCTTATACCTGGGAGTTCAGGGCTGTAATTTAGTGTGCATCTTGCCTTTTCTGCATGTTTCTAGCTAATCTTTATTCTTAAAAGTCCACTTGCAGTTGCAAATGTGGAATTTGTATGCAGAACTCGAACATTCTTTTTTCTTCAATTTCACAGTGAAATGATCAGATTTGTACTGTGTATTTGAAAGTCTGTGCTTGTGTATCTGATTATAAAAGGGTGCAATATTTCAAATATCTCTAAATATACATTTACCTCAAAATAAACTAAAGGTGGAACATAAGGCTTCTTTGTTGATCTTCCAGTTATAATAGTTTCCAGATCCAAGTAACCAGAATATTACAAAAGCATGTGAAAAACTGCAGCTGAGATAGCCTTCTTTTTTTTTTTTTTGNAGCAACAAACTATTTCTCTCAGCTTTAAGAGTAGTCTCTTGAAATAAAATTTGGCTTGGAGTGGTGGAATCCAGATATAGTGACAACCAGAATCTTAATCCATTGTTTTGAGATAAGCACTCACATCCATGTCTCAATGGTGACACCTAAAACTAGAATCACAGAATTTCCCAACCTGAGTGGAAGAACACTTTGTAATCCTATAATGTCTGTAAAGCTCAGGGGAAGGATTTGTGGTCCTTTAAGAATTAACTAGAGTCTTTGCTTGTAATATAGTATAGCTCACAAGCAGATGGCTTAGGGCCTGCTCCAGGTCTTCTTCATTTTTCAGCTCTATCGTTTTTAAACTACTTTTCTATTATAAAGTGTATTCATAAATTTTAACTTTGGCACACTGTATCCACTGTGAATGTTGTTTTCAGGAACTGTGCTTTATGGATTTTATTGCTTAGTCTGTTGCGTTTATTTAATAATACAAGTGCTATGTGTAGCCAGCTGATTTTAGTTATTATTAATATTTTTTAAGAGTTGAGTTTTATTTCCTCTGTTCCTTGTAGAGTATGTAATGCACCTCTATTGACAGTAAACTTGTCAATTAAGCTATTAATAGCTTAAAAATACTACTCTGTTTGCGTCTAATGATGGGGAATCTTTAAAAGCTTTTTACAAATATTGCCAGATGGATGAATCTAATTAGAAGAAAACCAGAATTACAACAGTGTTATGTATTAGAGCTAGATTCCCTCTAGTATTTCCGAAATTGTATAACAGTTGCCAGTTTCCAAACAGAAAACATGGTCTCCAACCTGTTTAGGGGTCTGTTGCTTGCCTTATATGTCTGAACACATTTCAAAAATACATTTATGTACCCCACAAGATCCTATTTCTACGCTTGCATATTACACTAATACATCATCTGGTCCTTAACATGACATGACAATCCAACAAACATGGATTTGTGTATTTTTAGCAGTATTTGATCTACTAATATTTCCTCCATTGCTAAACATCTCAATTCACCTTATTTTACTTGGCAGCTTCTTACACTGGCATTTCAATTAGGGTGCAAGCACAGAAAAATCACATTTTTTTCATCCCCCCAGCATGAACTTTGTGCTTAAAAAAAAAGGTAGATCACTCCCAGGATGAGGTTATTTTCTCATAACTTTGAGATGTTTAGAACCAATTCGGTGTTTATGAACTCTTCACTATCAATAAAGTCCAGGAAGAAATGTATTTATATGCAGATGTTTGCAAGAGGATGAGAATCATAGTATATTATAATGTACTGACTGTTTAGACAAAATTCCCATGAACTATATTATGATATTTACACTTGCCTCATAAGAAGACATCTACTGTTAGGAGAAATGCATCTCACCAAAAGTAAAAAATGCTTTTTCTTTTAGAAAATCTTGAAAAAAGTAGCTGAAAGGCAATTTCATCTGGCACTTGTTAGACAGGTTATGGGTGTTTCTGCTGCTCTTGGGCCTATTCAACAAATCTTGCAAGATTTATCTGTTTCAAAATATGATCTTATGTTGTTAAGATGTTGTGATAAAAAGAAGTGTAAGAGTATTGCTTTTCTTATGGGTAAATATTATGTGGCAAGATCACAACCATAGGTCACAAAAAACTTTTTCTTGCTTTCTTTTTTTTTTTTTTAAAGCCCAAATTAAAAAAGGCAACCTTTGGATTCTTTAAAAACACAAAGAAGAACTTCACTACTACAACATGCATGAAAACCAGATCAGCTATACTACCAATTTCTGAAGCACTTAAGACTGTTGCTCTTTTGACTAGAAAATTGATTTAGCTAGAAGGAAGGTCAGCTGCCACGATAAAGGAAGATTTGCAACAAAGAATTATGAAGCAGTTTGGGTCAGAAGAAACCACTATTTTCCATGTGCTTTTTTAGAGCCCTAGTGTCTACAGACAGCTCAGGCCACAAACACAGACGTGTGCTGAGTTGTTAGATACTCATTCCATTTAACATACAAGTTGTGACAAAAAAGTTCTTTATCATATATAACAAAGAAAACGGACAAGAAGACAAATTAAAACTTGTCTCAAAGACCATTTCTTTGCTGAGGGCAATAGTTTTTTTATAATTTCCTAGTCCAACAAGGGTTTAAGTGTCAGACTATTATTCTCCTATTACTTTGCAAAGGAAAAAGCTATATTGTATACTGTATAACTACTTCTTGTACAACTGCTAAATTCTGTCTTTTGTAGCTTTTTCATAGCATTCACAGTAGCAAGGAGGACACAACATTTACAGTGGAGCAGCAGAATCACCACCCTGCTTTCTTTTAACCAGTGACAGCACATGCTTGGTTTCATCTCTGCAAAAACATTAGCCTGTTCATCCTCAGCACTAATTTTGTGGCTAATGGTAAAGGCAGACCTTTTTCCTCCAACAAGTATAACCAGACCTCAGTGAAATGGCAAGCACCATGCAAGACACAAAGGGAATTCCTTTATGTGTGCACTGGAGAAAAGGTGTTTGGAGTTCATTGTATGCTTCAATGCAATTTACAGTTTTCAAAAGTTTCATTTAGTTCAAATATGGCATACACTGCTTGTGTCCAGAAGAACAACCTTGCTTTTTCCCAGGATAAGACCTTACAAGTTTCCACTAATACCCATTGTATTGTCAGAGAGTTGCCAACTAATGAGACAGATTTTGTCGTTGTCCCTTTATGGCTAGCTTCTTTTTGAAGATTTTGAAGATTTTATGAGATTCCCATTCAAAACTGTTCTGGAGACACAAATACACCAAATCAACCAGATCAACACCGCCTTTAAAAAACATCAGTAGTTATGCTGATTCTTCCCATTACATTAGATTTAACCCTGTGTCTGCTAATTCTATTTATTACAGTGTCTAGAGCTTGATTAGGCACATAGTTTTCCACAGTTTTTAAATTTTCCCTGAAGCTTTTTTAAAAAATTCTTTGACATTTGCCACTTTTGATTCCTTTAGTGTGAAATAGTTGTGCCATGGTTTAACTGCTTAGCGCAATCACGTTAGAACATCTCCTGAGTGAGTGAACAGTTCTTTGGCCCTGACAGTGATAACTACACATTTTGTAAGTAAGTAATCATAAATGATTTTAAAAATGGTTTAAAGGATATGTCTCAGAGTTTCATTCATAAGGAGTGGTTCGGGCACAGAATTTGCCCTGTGATCTTCCACAGTGACACTAACATAATTTATTTCCTTTTCTGCTACTGCTTCTTCTTTTCACACATTTAACTGCATCAGGCTTTCACATTCAATCAGAGGTCTTGTTTCCAATTCATTCATTTC
>WEIV01021809.1:2000-23411 GCA_013390005.1 Calyptomena viridis
TGTTTTCAGATGTTTTCAGCTCTTTTATGCAGAATCTTGGCTGCTGGTTTGGTTTTTTTCTGATGTTGTTATTTGGTTTTGGAGTTTTTTCCTCCATAATTTTTGCTTTAATGTCATACATCTCAGTGAGACCATTTTTCACTTTCTTGAGTTAATTGTAGGCAAGAGATGGAACCCGCTTACCATGTGTTAATTTATTATGTATTCTTTATTTCTGCATGCTACTCTTTGATATGAATTACTTTGTTTGGCTCTTTTATTGTGGTTACAGGGTGCTAATGCACTTCTAGCATGTCATAGGAGTCATTCATATCAGAAGAATTTAGCTTTGATCATGCTTTTCCTGTTATCTTTGTTGATTACCACTATTTGCATATTACTTGATTCCCCAGGTTTGTGATCTGTCATTTGGTCTCGTTCCACCCTCTCTTGTCTCTCCAGGTTCCTTGTTTGCTTTGCTTTCCTGCTTTGCTCTGCTTTGGTGTAATAGATGTTTCAAAACTAGTTAATTTCAAAGGCAAAGGTTTGTTTTACACATTTGCTTTTTTAACTTTTGGCAGTTTTAGTTTATTTCATTACAAATAGGTCTTTGATATTCATCAGTGATCATGTGGTGAATTGTTTACTATTAAATACCTGGTTGACATAGGAAGTATAATAAAATGACAGTACTTAAATGAATCAGTCCTGAGAAAATCAGGAGAGCAGCAACTTCATCATCAAGGTTTTGGCAGGGCCAAGTGTGCTCCCACATGCATTCTTTGGACAGATGTCATACTTCTGTCTGCATGAAAGTTTGCAGTCAGCTTCTAAACTCGCACAGTGAGAAGTGCCTAGTTTTTATGTTGTTTGAGGCAGCGGAGGTCATTTAAACTATCTGCTCATTTCTCCCTGTAAAGCCATACATTCACTACAGAGTTTTGTAATTTCCAGGATGCTCCTCATTTTGTTAACTGCCTATGAACCTGCTCATTGAGTAAATGAGGTGTTGATAAATGCAAAGTAAACACATATCCAACTATGAATAATAGTGCAAGTTCTTTGTCTGTTGCTGTCATCTTGTCCTAGTCTCCTCCTTATTGCTGAGTGGATTCATCCACTTGGCTGTATTAACAATTCTCAGATTTACTTCTCCTTCTGCTGCATACCATGCTCTCAGGCTCATGCTCCTTCTCTTGGATGTTTCACCTTAGATTGACTGCCGTATCAAACTCAATACCTCCAGAACTGAATTTTCAAGGCCGCCCCTGAAGTCACCTCTGCTCCCCTCACCTGCAGCACTGTCAGTGGCAAGACCTTCCCTCTCCTCTCTGGGAGATTACTTACTAGCCCCTCTGACACCTATTCTTCCAGATCAGTCAAAACATCACTGTCAAGACTTCCTGCTGCCTCACCTGTGGGTCAATCCCTTACGTCCCATGAGTATATCAAATTCATAATCCTTGCTTTCAAGTCTCTGTTTGAAGTTTACACTTCTATAATTGCCCATAAACATTTTTCACACCCCTTTTCCTCCTTGCAGTGATATTTCTCAGTGTGATTATTCATTTAAAGTATAGTAGAATCCACTTAATGACAATTTATTTGATTTCCTTAAGCTCACCTATGGCAATTACTGTTCAGTAGGGTGAAGAATAAGGCAGACACAAACACAGCACCAACCATGACCTGCACCCTCTATCTTGTGAAAGAGTATTTTGGCTGCTGCTCCAGCTTAAATCATCCATAATGTGAGTGGGTTGAGCTAATGAGAGAGATCCAGTCTGACTGAGAAGTTCACAGGTGCTCAGGCTTTGCCCTTCCAGACAGTCATAGTCTGGGATCCATATATCCCGTTATACATTTTTATATATCCTGAGAAGGTGATGAGCAAATGAGGGTCACGTTAGAACTCCCTCACCTTATTTTTCTCCACTATTCTTTTTTTTTAAATCATTTTTTTAAGGTATTTACAAAACTGATTTCTCAGTCCTACACATTCATCCTACTCAGGTTGTCTCTGAAAATTTCCATCTGGAGCTGAAGGCACGTATTCTGCATTAACTGAAGACACATGTAAACTTTTATATTACCAGATGCCTTAAACTAAACCAATCTGTAATGTGGGTTGTTCCCTATTTCTGAGCATTCCTGCAAATCTACAAGGTCTCCCCAGGCTGTCAGATGGTGGTGCCTATAATTTCTCTGTGTGGCTGATGAAGACATTTTAAACCATGGTCCCATTTGTTAATTTTCTCAAATCAGTCTTTTGTGGTGCCAGACTACAAATCCTACTGCCTTCTATATATCATTGATGGAGGTAATGAGGACACTGAATTAATTTTAATTTTTCAGGCATGCTTTGTGCAAGTATGGTCTCTCCCCCTTTTCGAGACTGATCACCATTTTAAACACAATGTTCTACATCACAGCTGGATTTGTGCATGGCTTTGTACATCTTTATGGCTTTTTAAGAAAAATAAAGAATACAAAATTCAGTGTGGGAAGAACTTAAATATCTATGGATGGAGATATATGAGTGGGGGTGTTTGTGTTTAGGTGTATGGGTAGAGCATATATATGTAGTATGTATATGTATAGTGTATTTGTATATTTTTATTTATATATGTGTACATACACAGAAACACAAACACAAGGCCAGGAATATATTCAGGAATCTTTAAATAATCCTATATTATAGATGCTAAGTGACACTTTGAGGCACAGAATGCCAGTTTACTTGTTTATAAGTATAAAGTACCAACATGAAATAAAACTTAGAGCCATAAATCCTATTATTAGAGAGTTTCACTCTGCTTCTGTTATTTCTGTAATTTTGGAGGCTTTCTCCTGAGCCACCAGGATATAATTTCTTAATGATAAAATAATATCTTTCCTGCAGCATGAAGTGTTTTGTGTTCGTTTTTGCAACTTTATTTCTGCTGGCGTCAGGTAGAATAAGAAATCTGGTGGCTTTCTCTTTAGAAGGCACTCACAGTTCACATAGTGAAGTTTGGCATTTTTGGAAGCAATGAGAAATCTTTCAAGTAATCTATGTAGGAGCCATCTTTTCTGATGTGGCAGTTCAACTTTTTTGTGAGAAACAAAGAAAGCCTTTTTATGGAGCTGGAGACTAGGCCTAAGGGAGTAATCTCAGTACCAAGATGAGCTGAACAAATGATTTACATCTTTGGGTCACTTAGGTTACTAACACTTGAATAAAACATTCTTGATTATTTCTGAAGGTTTCCCTGCACATTTTTCACAATTCAGATGACTCCTACATATTATCAAGGGTTTGAAAAAATATTTATTTTTTTTAACATGTGTTATGGTTTGACTCCGGCTAAATGCCAAGAGCCCACACACAGATCCAAAATTTCTCAGAGAGGGAAAAAACCCCCTCGACTTTTGTGATAAGGATTACAAGCAACTGTTTATTAACTACTTCACAAGCAAAACAGGCTCTAACTTTGAATGTTAAGTATTCACTACTACTACTACTAAAATCAGAGCTTAAGAGTTTAAAAGTGAGAAGTTTGATAGATGTTTGATAGATGTTACAGACACCTTTCTCCCCCCCACCCCCTCCTTTTAAGATCCTTCTCCTTCTCTCAGCAGCATGGGAAAGCAAGAGTGGGGGGGGTTACAGTCCGATGTTTTCTCTGCTGCTGTTCAGAAGAGAGAGAGTCCCACCCCAGCTTTCCTCGAGGGGTCTTCTCCATGAAAACATCTCCTCTCTCTTAAGTGGCCATGATGTTCTGTCTAGCATTTTTTTTCTTCTCCTTCTTAAATATGTTATCACAGAGGAGTTGTCAGCTGACCTTGGCTAGCTCTACAGCTAACAGTAGCTGTAGAAACTTCCAGCAGCTTCTAAAAGAAGCCTCTTTCATAGCCCCCCCAACTAAAAAAACTTTGGCTACTTAAAACCACAACAACATGCTAAAGGTTTTATACACATAGTTATTTATTATAATTGAGATGTGGTCATACAATTGAAACAAAATTACCAAAATTATTTATTGGTTTTCAAGAAATACTTACTAGTAATATGAGCTGAGAATTTTCCATGCATAATGAATATATTCATTTTCAGATAAGCGTTGCAAGATACATTTTGAATTTGCAAATATCAAACATGCTAACATGAGCCCACATCTATTTGATGAGAATTAAATATATAGATTTCTTTGAGAAGTGGGGTCTTTATCTTCTCTTTTGGATAAGAGAGTTTTAACAAGTAGGTCCCTGGAGAAAGCAAAAGATTTTTGAGAAATCAGGAGAAAATAAGGAAAAAGAAAATGGGGAAAAAAGAAAAATGAGGTGAAAAAAGATAAAAGGAAGTTGATATTGGTCATGGGGAAGACTAAGAAGGCCATTTTGACTAGGGGCTTCAATTTGCAATGCAAAGTCCTTATTCCAGAGAATTGAGTTAGAAATTGTGTCTTCTGGTCCTGAGTGTTTGCCATATGTAGTATTGTGCAACTGAAAGTTCCACAGTGTTCCTGCTTATCATCCCAGGGTTTTTGTTGTGAAAACTGCAGCATCAGCCCTCTGCAAGATTGGGTCATGAGATATGAAAATTGTTGTTTCATTTCAACAATTTTACTACTTTTCTTTATATCATCTAACAGTGTGTTATAGCCATAGCATTCCCTATTGAGTAAGCACGAAAGATTGCTCTTTGCCTACTTTCTGTTTTTTTCTCTACCTGGCAAGCAAGCAAAATCCGTGAATTTTACTAGTTCTTAATATATATTCAGCAGTGTTATGAAGCAGCAGAGGAGATCCAAAAGGAATAATAATTCTATTAAATGAAAAAGAGTAGGATTAAGCCAGTTCCTTTATGTTCAGGAAGAAGAAGGAATATGCTTACATATGATAAAAATAAACTGATGAAATTTCTAATATTTATAGAATATTGCTTCAAAGTCATTTCGATGTGAATAGCAAATTGCCTTTAATCTTTTCATCTGAGGCAGGCTTACCTTCAAGTCTATACTCTCACCCCATTTCTTTTGTGGAACTTCTCCCAGTTTCTGCAGGAGGGAGAAGGCAGAGAATTAGGGGATGTCCCACCCTTGGGTCAGGAAATGCATCAATACAAATTACTTACTCCCCTGTCTAATTCATTGTATTTCTGGAGCTATAAAAGGGAAATGTTGCTTATAAAAATCTTGCTTTAAGGAAGAGCTGCATGCTGCCAGCATGACCCTGAAGTCATGGGAGCCAAACAGCAAACACCACTCTCAGGAGATTGCTCACCCAGAGGAGCACTGCACAGCTACATCAAAGAACCACTAAACACAGTGAAAATATTTACATTTCATCCACAGTTTAACAGTAAAGAATAGTATCCCACTCTCTGCCAAGCAGAACCAGATACCAGTTGTTTCAATTCCAGCATTTCTGTTGTTTCATTTTTGGGACTACAAAGTAGTAAAGTCCACAGTTTTTGATAAAATTGGTGCAGTGATGCAGCAAACCTGTAAGAAGAGGTTGAATATTCTGGATCCATAGCTCACATCATAGCCATTCACGTCTCTTTTGGCACTATTTCAGGTGATGATGGTTGGATAACCCTCTGTAGCCAGCATAGAAATTTGTCATTTTGTACAAAGTTTTCCTCTAAAATGTCCATCTGCTGTTCTACTCATCAACACACAGTTGTTATTTCATCAGGAGAAGGACTACTTATAGGCTCTGGCCACATTGCAGCTCCAGTGAAAAACACATTTTAGGGCTGACTGGAAGGTTGATGCTCAGTGTGGGGTAGCTGCTTTCTGACCTGGGGCCAGCTGCCCCGGCCACACCGCTCCCTTCTTCACCATGCCCAGCTCATTCCTGTTCAGCACTGTTCCCTGTATACATCTGTGTTGTTCTCTATTCCACCATCTTTGTTTTGTCTTTTCCATAGTAATAGCCCGACACATGCAAAGCCTGGTCTTATTTGGTCTTGTCTGACATATTCAGAGACTGCCTAATTCCTGTTATAATGTATTTTATAATGTTTGCATTTGGACTGTTGGCATGGCCAAGAGCATGTAGCAATTGTCATCGCCATGGGTCCCAGTTAAGCCCATGTACTGTTAACTTGATGATCAGAGCTGTTATTTCCTCACCAATGCACACACAAAGCTGGGATGGGATGGAGACAAATCTTCACAGGGGAGTAGGTATTACCACAGGGATGGGGAAAAAAAAAAAAGGAAAGGGAAGAGTTGGAGAAAAGAATGGAAGAGAAATAACAAAAGATTGCAGGGGTTTGGTGCAGCTTATAAGGCATTTGGGAGGCTGCAGGTTGTCACAGCCAGCCTTCACATTGCACAACACGTCTGCGGGTGGTGGTATAGCTCCTCTACTCTCAGGCAAACCTGTTCCATGGACTTCCAAGGAGGTTGCTTTCCAGTGTCCACCTTTGCAATAATTCTCCATTGACACAAAGGAAGTCTGGGCAATGTTTTGTAGGATTATGTCATATTCCATAAAAAAAAATGGTGTAGCATCCTGTTCTAAACAATGGATGGTCCTCTGCATCTGGCTACTCAAGCAAAACTCCACTGTCCTCACAGGGGAGGTATTGATATGCCCAACTAAGGCACATGGGAATAGAGTCCACTGCAAATTGAGGTAGTAAGTTCAACCGGTCTTTTGGCATTGAGCTAATACATCCTGAGCAGTGAGGTCAGTGAGATTTCCCTGAGAGGTCGATTACATTTCCCTGTGCTGTAGCAGCTCCTATGGACTCAGCTCACCTCTGCTTTCAATATCATAGTGCTTCACTTCAGCTTCCTTAGCGTCACATCACTGCTGGTCTCTTTGAGGAACAAAATGATGGGAATTACTCACTTTTCTGTTAAATTACCCTAACACAGCAAGAGAAATACCTTTAATGAAATCTGAAAATTGTCCATTCTGTGTTGGGCTTCTGTGGCCAGGTTTTGGTAGCAGGGAAGCTTCAGGAGAAGCTTCTGAGAGAAGCTGCTGGAAGCTTCCCCCATGTCCATCAGAGCCAATGCCAGCCAGCTTCAGTCCAGACCAGCCGTTGGCCAAGGTGAGGCCAATCAGCATTGACAATAACACCTCTGGGATAACATAGGTAAGATAGAAGAAAAAACATTGTGCAGATGAAGATGGGAGCTAGAGAAGAGTGGAGCAAGATCATGTGAACAACAATGCAGACACCAAGATCAGTGGAGAAAGAGAGGCAGGAGGTGCTCCAGGCACTGGAGCTGAGGTTCCCCTGCAGCCCGTGGTGAAGACCATGGTGGAGCAGCTGTGCCCCTGCACCCCATGGAGGAGCACAGGGGTGCAGAATTTCACCTGCAGCCAATGGATGAACCCTCACTGGAGCAGGTGGATGCTTGAAGAAGGCCCCATGCCAAGAAGGCAGGGTCCTGGCAGGGACCTGCTGACCTTTGGGGAGAGGAGCCCACACTGGAGCAAGTTTTTCTGGTAGGACTTGTGGCCCTGTGGAGGACCCACGCTGGAGCAGCCTGTGCCTGAAGGACTGCACCCTATGGAAAAGTGTCCCACATGGCAGCAGCGTGTGAAGAACTGTTGCCTGTNGGTAGCAGGGAAGCTTCAGGAGAAGCTTCTGAGAGAAGCTGCTGGAAGCTTCCCCCATGTCCATCAGAGCCAATGCCAGCCAGCTTCAGTCCAGACCAGCTGTTGGCCAAGGTGAGGCCAATCAGCATTGACAATAACACCTCTGGGATAACATATGTAAGATAGAAGAAAAAACATTGTGCAGATGAAGATGGGAGCTAGAGAAGAGTGGAGCAAGATCATGTGAACAACAATGCAGACACCAAGATCAGTGGAGAAAGAGAGGCAGGAGGTGCTCCAGGCACTGGAGCTGAGGTTCCCCTGCAGCCCGTGGTGAAGACCATGGTGGAGCAGCTGTGCCTCTGCACCCCATGGAGGAGCACAGGGGTGCAGAATTTCACCTGCAGCCAATGGATGAACCCTCACTGGAGCAGGTGGATGCTTGAAGAAGGCCCCATGCCAAGAAGGCAGGGTCCTGGCAGGGACCTGCTGACCTTTGGGGAGAGGAGCCCACACTGGAGCAAGTTTTTCTGGTAGGACTTGTGGCCCTATGGAGGACCCACGCTGGAGCAGCCTGTGCCTGAAGGACTGCACCCTATGGAAAAGTGTCCCACATGGCAGCAGCATGTGAAGGACTGTTGCCTGTGGGACGGACTCAGGCTGGAGAAGTTTGTGAAGAACTATATCCCATGGGAGGGACTCCATGGGAAGCAGGGGAAGGACTCCTCTCTCTGAGCAGTGGCAAAAGCAACAACTGAGTTGAACAACCCCCATTCCCTGTCTCCCTGAACTGCCGAGGGGGAGGAATTAGGGAAGGAGGGGGGTGGAGAGGAAGTGTCTTTAAGATTTATTTTACTTCTCCTTCTCAAGTTCTGATTTTGTTAGTAATAAATTCAATTAATATCACCACTTGGATTCTGTTTTGCCTGTGATGGTGATCAGTAAGGGATCTCTCATGGTCCTTACCTCAACTCATGAACCCGTCATTATATTTTCTCTTCTCTGTCCAGTTGCAGAGGGGAGTGAGAGAGTGGCTTTAGTGGGTACATGTTGTCCAGCCAGGGTCAAACCACTACACATTCATATACAGTTATGTTCAGGACTGGTTATGTTTAGACAGTACTTTCCATCTCTCCTCTAATTTCACTTTTTTAATTGCTTCACTTTCTGTCATCAGTCTCTCATGGATCACCATTTGCACATTTCCATGCTGCATTCTCATGTTCTGTAAACAGGTTGTTGAATGGAGAGATATGGGTCCAGCATCCTGCTAGGCTCTTCCATTGCCAACACCTGAAGTTGCCAGAGCTGAACTCCCAGGAGGCTGTGCAACTACCTGCCTGCTCTGTCTTCAGGTGAGCAGGATTTGCATCAAACAGGCAGGAGATCCCCCTGGACTGTGCCTGCCATCTGTCCAAAATTCCTTGCAGTTGGGCTGCATTGCTAACTTGCGGTACTGACTAAGGTGTGAGAAGGGGGTGACCCATGATAATTCACTCTTTCATTCAGAGATGGGGAAGACAAAATGCAGAACACAGCATGCTGCCTGTATACACACCTGGAATGTATAATTTGTCAAAATAATGGTCTTTTAATACCCCATTAGACCTTCTTGCCAGCCTGAGGCACTAGTACTTCTAGTGGTTAATCAGGACTCCTGGTGCCAGGGTAAGTACTCCTGTACAGCAGCCCCATGCTCCCACTTCAGTGAGGCATGGAAAAAGCAGCCTGATTTTATGTGTTATTTTTACAGAATATCTGGTCCCTTCTGGAAGAAAAGTATGAAATACTGAGTGTGTATGCTATGATTTTAGAGAGTATTTAAACACCATATAGAGACACTTTACAGAAAAATCTGTAAAGCATGTGTCAGTAGGTAAGCAAATAATGTATAGGGAGCAGATACAGTGGGCCGTAGTGAAGAATGAGAAGTTGTTAAAGAGTGTGAAGCAATGCAACACCACTTTGGTTCAATCTTCTGCAGTCAAACAAAAGCACCGTTTTTACATCCACATTCAGTAATTTATATCTGCTGACCTTTAAGTCTCATTTAGAATCTATAAAACAATGTGAAATATATATTTCAGGCATATATGCGATCTTGTACTAGAGTCAACTTGGTAAGCTAGAGACAGAGAGTATGTGTAAAGGGATAGTCTGTTAAATAAAGCTGTGTTATAAAGCACATTCCCTTTAATACAAATATTTCACCTCTTGATATTTACTGTGCTGGTTGTGGCTGTGAAATCCTTCCCTTTGTGCATAGACTTTTTTTGCTGTTTCCATGTTCATTTTTCTGTGTGCCCCTATTGAAATTCACATCACACCCTAGTTCAGTTTTACTGAAAAAAACCCCACTATATTCTTTTTCTGATACATTCCTGAACACAGTTTTGGTAGCACTTATCTCATCTCCATTGATATTGTTAAAGTTTCATACCAAGCCTTCACACTGTTCTGCTTTTGTGTAATCTTTATAGTAATAGGGCTAATTCAATAATATTCACACTGCCAAGTGAAGAAGCCCATAATGTAAAACTCAATTACCTTTTCTATTCCTTTTCTCAGTTGCTCTTCTGCTGTGCTCAGTCTTTTATCTTTTTCACTGTAAACAGGTAGCTTATTTAAATTTAATAGACACCACTGCCTTCCTCGTTTCCTTTTTTCCCTTTGAACCTTCTAGACACTCTCATGAGATGTTCATTCACCTTTGTGTAATACCATAGTAATAGAAATACAAGAAAAAATTTAATGATCGCATGCGAGCTACAGAAAAGGCCTAATGAACACTTTGTTTATGAAGAATGTCGCTTGGATTCTTAACTGCACTTTGGTAAATTATAGAAATTAAATATTCATTACTGTGTACTTCATTAGTTCACATTTGAAACACTTTTTCTTCATTATAGTAGCCTGGGGTAAAGGTTTTTTTAATATGGTTTATTCTGTTATTTTTCAGAAAATCTTTAGTTAAAATGTTAGAGAAAAATTGTATTTATTCCACAACAGCCCAGAAAATTCATGTGTTCCAGAGACTGAGTATTTTCTCCCAGAAGAATACTGTGTTGGTTCACAAATTGTTCATAGTTCTTATTTCAACAACCAAAGTAACTAAATATTGAAGTAACTTATTTTTGCAGTAAGTTTGCTTACTAATCATATCCCCAGTCAGAAAGAGGTACAATTTCATTAGTATGAGCAATACCTGATGAATGGTGAAGCACAGAGCAGGTGTTCTGCGCTGTTGCCTTGCATTGTTCGCAGTCAACACTGTCTTTGAACCTTCAAGTGGGTTTATTTGGGACAGAAGGCAGATGGTGCTCTCCAGCCTTGAGAAAGTGGAAGGAGTTACAAGGAAGATGGCAGCCGGGGATCCAGTAGCCCTGATCCCTGCTGGGGGAAGGTGGCTGTGGGATTGCCTCTGCCCCACAAGACCCTGGCCAACCCAGACATTCTTCTTGCTGCTATTTGAAACATTGTAAGGATGTTAGCTGAATGAAACCCCTTAAAACGTTTAGTGCCTCTGATTTGCCTTCCTCACATGTTCCTTCGTCCTCAGGCACTTTATCAGGGGATACAGTCCATCCCCAGAAAGTGTCCTTACAAGCTGTGCAACACTTTAAAGCGGAAAAGCATTTTTTATTTTGATTGTTTATGGGCAGTAAGCCATGTCAAACCTTGTTGTTCAGATTTGAAACTAGGAAAGCTGGCAATTTCAGCTGTATTTCAGATGCACTGCAGGGAGAGGATTCATTAGAATAAAATCTCAAAAGACTTCGGGTTTAGCTTGTTGGTTTTCACTGAGCACACAGTGGTTAGATGTAAAGGAGGGATCCCTGGATCAGAGAGAAATAATTTGCTCTGTAAGTCAGCTGTCTTATTGTTCCTTGATGGAAGACATAGTCTTTTAATTCTCTTTCCAAGTAGCCCTAAGCAATAGGACATGTTTGTATGGGTGGTGGGATGAGTATGTTAGCCTATCCATACTCAATTGGTAAGGCTGCAGAGTGCTCAGCTGCTCATCTTGAATGCTCAAGACCCAGCGTAGGATCAAGTGTAAGGCTGAGCTAGTGGTGGTTTGGGAAGAACTTAAGGAATGCAGGGTTGAAAACCACGGTCCATGTGACTTCACTAAGATTACACAGGGAACCCATAGACAAACTATGAAGAATTAGTATGTATGATTACTTGTCTTCTCCATCAACAACAATTTTTTGTCTGTTCTTCTGCCAAAACACTATGTTGAAATAAAGTGTGGTGCTTTTAGTCGCTGCTTTTGGATGCAGGAATACACCCGTGTTTAAATGAGATTGTGATTGCTTTAGGGCCTCATCCTTCCCCAGCCAGAGGGTACTGTGCACATTTTGGCAAGCTAGCTATTCTTGTTGTATCTCTGGCAGCACAAGTGGAAAATTGGGGAGAGAATAGGACACTGCTGAAAAGAAGCAGGTGCATCTGGTACTAGGTTAATAAATCAGAAACAGGCAAACATTAAATCTGAACAGTGTCCAGCTCTCTGTATGCCTACATTTTGCGGCATACTAATTTTCTCCTTTTTTTGTGAGAACTACATCAAACATAAATTAAGTTCTACCTCAGAGACTTGAAAATCAGATCATGTGTGGATCTTCTTTTATTTGCTGAGAGCAGACATCTCCAGACTATATTTAGAGCTTCTAGGTAATACAATGGAAGAGGTACAAATTAAAGTAAGATGCCATTACCGGTCACTCTTTCTTATACAGATAGCTGTATTAAGAGCAATAAATAAGCACCACTTGAAAAGTTTAAGGCAATAGCCAAGAATGGATCAGAATAGCTGCATGCTTGGTCCTTGCATGTTTTATTAAGCAGCTACGTGGTCCACCAGACAGTTATCTCCAGTTTAGATGAACAGATTTCTTTATTATGAGCCAGCCAGTTAGAGTCACGTAGTCCACAGCTTCTTTAGTTTCTTGCAAAAGGCTCCTTTTGTTATATTTTGTTATATTGCTGCATTGTTGGCATCCTTTCACATTGTGCACACACGTGCAGACCTGAAGCCTAGGCAGAACTCCCTCACTAGTCAAAGGATTCAGTTCCTCATTCCCTGTATCCTCTGTTTTAATAGACTGTAGCTCTGGTTTGTTCCTGGTTGCTTTTTCCTAGGTCTTTCACCATCAGGACCAATGTCTATTGTCTCATTCACTGACAAACTTCAGTGTAATTCTCCCTAAAATATATCTGTACTAGTTCCCAGTTAAGTGTTGTCCATTAGTTTGCATTTGCACACATTTGTGTGTGCTTATTGAAGCGAGAACTCTGGCACACATTATCCTCTAATATATGTTCAAGTTTGCCTCTCAACAGACCTACGTAGTTTGTTCTGATTCAGAGGTTGTGGATTAATTTCCAGGCTTGAAGGGCAGTAACTAAGGGATTTTGGTCCTTTCGGGGGAGTCAACAAGGCTCACCATATGGGCATACTCTGGAATTACAGTTTTTGACTTCAGGAAGATATGACAAAAGCAACATAGGCACAGTCCCATATCTGAACACAGAATTTTCCCAGGCTTCTAAAACATGTTTCTTAACTGAACTCTTCTGCCAGTAACTGAAGAGCACTGCTTCTTTCTCGCTTCAGCCACCCCTTCCACCCAAGGTCTCTCATCTCATGAGTCCTGAGGAGTCCTGGCCTTGTTCTCTTGAGGGTCTTTGGGGAGGGTATTCACCTGAAGTGAGAAGATGGCTCACTTTTACTTCCACTGGTGCCGCAGGACTCATCAACATCATGGCATGTTGAACATAGACAAACAACAAAGTTGGGGAATGAACTTTGTCAGAATAAAAATGACCAAACACCACTTATGAAGATGGCTTCACTACTGGAAGTAAGAGGATTGTATGTTTAATGCAAGAAAAAAATAGAAACTATACTTCTAAACATAGTGTGCAGATTAACACTGTGTGTTAACCCAATGAGTAAATAAGAACATCTGATGACACGAACATTAGCATACAAAATTAGTATCTTCTGCAAGGCACTTACACAGCATCAGGCAAAACTCAGGGTGGTTAACAAGCTCCTTTGTTTGCATTATCCTGTGTCATCAAATATTTTTATTATTAGTTGAGACTGCCTATACTCTAGAATGCAGCTGTAATTGAGGGCTCAAGTTGTAATTCCCATTGCATTCTCTCCAACTAAAACAAAATCCTAACACAATCTAATACATCAGTTATATCTAATCCCAACCATGCATAGCAATATGAAGTCTGTGCTTATTTCACTATGCTTTTAACATTTTGAAAATGATGTGGCCTAGGACAGACCTTGATCATGAGTGTTCAGGGGAGATGGGAATGGCAACATGAGCTGGAAGGGTTTCACTATATTTGTTCTTAAGTGTCCTTGCACTGCTAATCATCAAACAAACAAACAAACAAATAAATAAATAAACAAATAAGTATCATCAATAATGTAGAGCCATTTCAGCAACATCATGAAAAGAATGAGATGGTTTATAATCAACTCATTGGTGGTACCTCATTTTACTGGAACAGAGCAACCTGACTCCTTGCACGTAACTTCTCCAAGAATGTCAATCGTTTCTTGTCCCGTTTCAGCTAGTTTTCAGATCCCAGTAACAGCTAGCTTTGTTACTTTGTATGGTAAATGGGAAGGAGATAGGAGAGGAGAAATTCACCTACCCCAACACCCAGGGCAAATGTTGTTCAGGAAAGTCACAGAGTTGGAGGAGGAAAAAGATATTTAAAAAGCAAACAAAAAAAAGAAGCACATTATTAAATCACCTAAAAATTACTTATGGTATTTGGTGTTGGGTAGTGCAGGAAGATAAAAAATGGAGACAGAGAGGTGAAGCACGAAAAGGATTTAGGATTGGTGGCAGGCTGAGTGCTGGCTCCCAGGCTATGTTCCCACCTGATGCTGACAGGTCTCACCTCCCCACAGGCAACCAACATGTGACTGAGTCTTATTGGCATTCAGGGCATTTAAAACCACGTGCAGGAACTTGCCTAACTTAGCCAACAGATGTGCAAAAGACAGTGTGACTCTCAACACTGATCTTCCCTGAGGTGCAGGTGCTTTGGAGCAGACACCAGGGAAATGCGTCTGGGCCCCGATGAGCCTTCTCCTTGAACATGCACCTGTGCCAGCCTTGTTCTACAAAACCTGGGGGAAGGAAGTGGTCATCTTTCCTTATGCAATAGCTCAGCTTTTGGACCCATCCAGAAGAAAAGTGTGAGATCAGATAGCAATTTCTCTGCTGCTCAAATTTTCCTACTTTCAAAGCCATGTGCTAATCACCTGCAGTGGGAGATGTGGTCAGAGTACCTCATCTCAGAGAGGAGGGCACCTGAGGCTCAGATCAGTGCTTGCAGAGCATTGTAAGATCTTGTGTCCACTGGCTGAGGAGCAGACACAGGAGGTGAGTGCTTTGGCTACCCTGCCTCTTCTGCCAATGCTCAGCTGAGAGTGCCACACCAAAAGTACAGCCCTGAAACCAACAGTGGCATTTCCCCCTGTCAACATTAGTAGCAAAGGTGTGAAAGGTTCAGTACATACAAATTGCATGAATTGTTTATAAAGGAAAAGTTTAAGGAACGGAATACAGCTTTCTCACTGTATTATATAGCTCTCAAATACTTGCAAAATGTAAATGCAGATACTAATCTGCAAAATTGTAAATACTGTACTGCAATTACCATTCTTTCTGCACTCATAGTTCTCATGAAAAAATCTCAGTGCCTTAAGGTTGAATTTTACTTTGATTCCTGAGCCTATGACAACTACTTAAAACACCAGCACTTCAGTTATACTATTACAAACACCGAACAAACAAAATATAGTACTTATTTTTCTACTTTTGCAAGCCCTTTTGAGTAGCAGTCTTGTAAAATAAGGATGAATCTCCTCCTTTTTTTAATTTATCTTCACTCCTGTAAAAAATCCTCAAAGGCATAAATTAGATGAGGCCAGGGACACATTTGTAATATCTCATTGTTTCCTGGAAACAATAAGAAAATGGAGAAGTCCCTCAAGCAGAGTGCATTAAAGGTGACAGAACAGAGATCTTGCAGAGACCTCATCAAATGCAGACAATATTCAGCATTAATTCATTGTCCATTTTGATTCATCGCAGTTGGGTAGGAAATGAGGCTTGAGTGATAACTTTATTTAGTAAGTCATAGGCTGCTGAAAATTTTATGAAATGATGCAACATCCATGCAAAACAGTGGGGCTTTTCATTAGCAATTCTTGATAAGATATAATGAAAATGTGAGTAATTTTCATTAGCTATTTGTCAATAAAAGACATGGAAAATAAATTAGATTAAAAACCTGCTTTGCATAAATCTGCCTTTGTGTTTGCAGAAGAAACCTTATCACGATACTTTTTAATAATATAGAACACCTATTGCAGCATTTGTTGGTTTATCCCATTATGCTGGGAATACTAATTGTTCTCTTCATTTTGCCTTCAGCCAAAGCCCTTATTTTGTGATGGTGTATATTATCCATTTGTATTTCATTTTATGTACAGTTCTGTTATCCCCAGTTATCCCCAGTTATCCCCTATTAGCCTTGCTTGTAAATGGACTGCCCCGGTCTTCCCCTTCCCTTGATCCCACTTAGTTCCCTGCACCAGTGTCTTCCTCCCCCACAATCTCCCCGCCTTCGGGTCTCTCTGCCCCCATCCCAAATATGTACCCTGACCCCTCCCCTCCTTCCAGAACCTTCCNAAGCTAGCCTGGGCTTTTCGGGGTACAGCCATCTGAGGGGGCACCAGGGCACTATTTGTGATTTGGAGCATCATCTTTTCAAGTATTATTACATCAGTGGTGCCTATAAAACATCGGGCAGTTTCATTGCTGTGGACACTATTTTAACCAAAGGTGCATTTTCACATTTAGGCTCTCAACTGCTTTCAGAAAAGCTGGGATATGTGCAATGGCTTGTGTCCCATGCAAGGGCATTTATATTATACCTAACACTGAATTAAAACCAGCAGAGAGAGTCAGAGATAAAAAAGGTGAAGAGAGTGCACAGCCCCAGGGCTCTATAATGGATATCATTCTCATGGAGGATGTCATTACTGCTGGCATTTAAGATTGAAAATAGGAAAAGTTATAATAAACCTTTCTCATAATAATAGTAATAACAATCCTTTAGAATAATTTTTAAATTAACCTTATTAGTAAACTCATTTAAGTTTAGTTCTTTCTCTGATTCCCAGCAGACAAATTCTTTAGAGGGCTAATGCCAGCTATGTGTTCCCTCCTTTTCTGACAGCTTCCTTGAACTCTACACAGAAATCAATTTACCTCCTCATTCTTCATACCAGTGCCAGCTTCTACATAGAAAGATTCCTTTAAACAGAAGCCAATTAAAGGGCTGTTTTCAGAAAAGAAGTCTGCATATTCTAAAGCACTGAACAACGAGCCAACTGCATTAAAAAAAGCCCAAAACAAAACGCAATTTTCTTTTTTCAATTTAAAAGCAAAACTGGTGCAAGATACTTCTAAGTGACATTGGGCTAAAGGAAGACACCATAGTTGAATATAGAAGAAGAATAATTTTCCTTGGCTTTCTGTAGTAGCACACAAATATCTGTGAGTAATGCCACAATGCTACCAGAGAGCAGGGCACT
Organism: Calyptomena viridis; assembly: GCA_013390005.1. Classification (NCBI taxonomy): domain Eukaryota; kingdom Metazoa; phylum Chordata; class Aves; order Passeriformes; family Eurylaimidae; genus Calyptomena; species Calyptomena viridis. The sequence continues at coordinate 19,180 of WEIV01021809.1, forward strand.
TAATAAAACCCAAACAACTGTCATACCTAAGTTATAAGGTCATTTCTCACACATAAGACAAAGTGGAAATCCATCCTATGGATGGAATCTGAAAGTCTTATGAAGTTTACCGCAAAATAAAAAATGATTTTCACGTGTTATTTTATTTCTCAAGGGCATTTTGCTGAACATACGGATACACTCTCACAGCTTACCACATAAAAAAGAATGAAATTGGTATCACAGGGATTTAAAAGATGAAGTGTTCTTTAACTGCATGGTGTATTATTTTTGATTATGTAAACACAATAAAAATGTGCAATTATGCAATGATGCAGCTTGTGGTGTATTTCTTTGCTTTTTCTTGATTGTATTTCAAATACCATAGATAAATTTTATGATTGCCTCATGGAAGGTAAAACTGAAATACAGAGTTCAAGATCAAAGACCATAATCATTTAACTGTGATTCTCTAAGCAGCATCCAAATCCAAGCCCAGTGCAGTAAGCTGGTAGCTGGACTTCCAGTATCATGTCCTCCTGTGGCTCAGCATGTGGCTCCTGCCCGTTGTGTCTTGTGAGCTCAGAGGAGGCTGCAGATGTTCAGAATCTCTGAAAGACAAAATTTCCTGATTCATGCTTTAGGCAATCAAATTTAAGCCTCTTGTTTTAAATTAGTCTTTTAAAATTTACAGGGGGTAGGAGATGGCTGAACAAGTCAGGAGGAGCAAGCCCACTGCTTTAACCACTGATCAAGGGCCTGCAGAACAGCCTCTGTGGCTAGGGTCCCTTGATATTGGTTTTCCCAGGGGCTGCCTGGGAAATAGCAATGTGAATAGTAATGGCATTGCCCTGCTTGTACATATGAACATATGAACGTATGAAGTCAATTTTTCACCAAACACTTTGACTTCCTATTTGCACTTGACTGCCATGGGAAGTTGTGAGATCCTGGATTTGAATCTTACTTCATTAATAATTTGAGTCAGAACAAACCAGATAATGTGTGTGCGTGTGTGTGTGTGTTTGTGGCAGAGCCAGAAGCCTGCAGCCACATGGTCAGGACTGAAGCACACGTTCAGGCCTGCTGCTATGACTGGGCTGCCCACAGAGAACATGGTCTGCAGCCAAGATGGGCAAGTCTATGGAGAAGCACATGGCCTAGGAATCATGTGGCTGCTTGTCAATCAGCCTGGCAGCCTGCCCACACCACTTCTCTGGAGCTCCTGATTGCCTGCAGCATGTCTCACTCTGGCTAGAAGGGCACTGAGTGGACAGTGGACCAGATGTCCTGCCTGGAGGGTGGCCACAGTAGCCAGACCATATTTGTTTGTGCATATCTGTGCAGCCAAACAGCTGCACAGAGCCTGTATTATGAAGTTCAACATTCTGCCTCAAGACCTGGGGGTGTTCAGTCTGCTGTCTGGAGACCTAATATGTGATTCTTGGAGGTCACTCTTTTTTTCCTCTTTCTCTCTCTTTTCTTCTTCACTCTTTTAATCTCTTTTTCCACTACTCTTTTCTTTCTCTTGTGGGTAACTTGAAGCCAAGGGGCTTGAATTCTATTAAGATGGGTTACTGATTGCTTTGGATTGGGTGTTTTTGTGGACTACGTCTGTTTTGCTGGGTGATTTTATTGTAATGCTTTTACCTTGGTTGAATGTTACCCCTGAGATTTTTGCAAAAATATTTTCTTATTAAATTAAAAGAAATTCTCTATGAGAAAGTGTGGTACCATTTTCTCTGGATATGAATTTGTAGATAATAATGAACTAAAGGCTTTTTGCAAAAGATCAGTTAAACGAAATCTTTTGGAAGCCTTAAATAAAAGTAATAGTCCCAGTTCAGCATATACGGCTTCGAAACAGGGTTGTTACAGAAGTGTCAACTCTATTCATGATAAAGGCAAATATAGCCTGAAGCCTGGCTGTCTGGGATTCCACCTTCCACCTCATGGTCACCCACGGCAACTGGGGTCGTGCTGGTGCTAGCAATCCTCATATTTCAGTGGCTCCTCTGCAGAAAGAAGCCCCCACACATTTGCAGGCAACTTAAATTCAGGTTCCTTTTCAGTAAGTGGGATGTGGGATGCTTCCTTTCTCTGAGATGGGGAGAGGAGTTGGCAGGGATCTCTAGTCCAATCATCTTTCCTTCTTTTGCCTTTGAAAGGAGACAGATCTTTGCGCATTTTATTAAATTGCACTGAAGTAAGTCAATAGGGCACCTTCAATGAATCTAAAATAAATAAAATAAAAATTGCTTTCAAGAAGGCTATCAGAATTTCAGCCATGCACAGATATCTCCCTGAATACTATTTAGCATGAAGTTATGCAGCACTGATTTGAATCTTCTCAGAGGCAAGAGAGGGAAACCATCCTAGCACATGGCACTTGTGCAGCCTAGAATAACCAGGCTGCCTCTGGTATAAGTCTGCTGGTCTCTCCTCCCTGTGCTCCCAATGGAGGGTCACTATGAACCCTGCTGCTGTATCCCACCTCGCTGTAACACCTCATCCTGACTACACAGTGCAGAATTCAATAAAGCTAAAGGTTCTGTTGAGCCCACCAGATGCCCTAAAAATGGTAAATGGTGGAGGAGGGAGCCCTCAGCTCCAATGCCCACAAACTCCTGTTAACATAGCTGCAAATGGAAGACAGAAGTCCACAGGAAAGCAACTTTCCTCATAGGATGAGAAAGTGCAATGTGACAGAACTTCCCAAACATTCTTTCAGTGTGCTATGTATATCTTTAAGAGTACAAGCAATAGAGAGGGAGACCCATCTCTGCAATTCTCTCAGCCTCACTCCTCGCCACAGCTTCTCTGTGCTCTACACCATTGATACCTGTAAAACCCTGGAGCAAAAATCACAGCAAAAATTTTCAGCACTATTCCATTTCACAGAATCATACCGAATCACAGAATAACTAGGTTGGAAGAGACCTCCAAGATCATGGAGTCCAACCTATGCCCTAACATCTCAACTAGACTATGGCACCAAGCGCCATGTCCAGTCTTTTTTTAAACACATCCAAAGTTGATGACTCTACCACCTCCCCGGGCAGACCATTCCAGTACTTTATTATTCTTTTTGTGAAAAACTTTTTCCTAATATTTCAGACACCCACATGAAATGCACATTGTGAATGACTGGCAGGATCAGTAAAGAGATCTTGCTGTGGTTTCCATGACCAACTTATAACTTCCAACAGGAACTTCCTGTGCCCTTGGGAGCTCTAGTTTTGATTAAACATTTGAGAAATTTTCCAAAATACCCTTACGCTCAATCAATATGACATTGCTTCAACTAATGAAAATCTTTTAACATTCAACGTCTTTTGAATCATGGACTAGAGATAGCAGGTTAGTTCAGATAGTGAGCTACATTTTAAATTACATAGTTATCTAGAAACATCACTGTATATTTTAGAACACCTATTTTCAATGGAAAAACCTCAATGTTCTTGAAACTCTATTTTAAAACCTGTAAAAACTTATTATTTTAGTATTTTGAAATACTTTGAAAGCTTAAACAAGCTTTAGTCTTGTTATTGTCATTCAAATTCAATTGCATATTCTTTCACATAGGAAAATGAATACACCATGTAATTGTTACTGACATCTAAAAATCTTGAAATAAAGGCAGTCATAAGCATAACTACTTACATGACTGTATTTATTGCCGGATTATGGATATTTCATTGTCAGTAAAATATTTTTCTATCATATGAAACATGTATATTTCATTATATAAAACACGTTTCTAAAGGAGATTTGATTAAGGCAAATTAATTAATAAATTATCCAGTCTTGACTTTTTCAGATTAACAAAAAATCTTACCTGGGGTTTTGTGGCTCTACTAATTGTTCATATATTTAGTATTTGTATTTTATTTTCCTTGTGTGACAATTAAGATGTTGTGGCTTACGCAAATGTGTTGGATATTATACTGGTAAGACATTGCCAAACGTTTTCACAAAAATTCTCATGCAAAACTCTAATACGTAAAATTCTCTTTATAACTGTTATGGTTTGACTCCAGCTAAAATGCCAAGCCCACACATAGATCCAAAATTTCTCAGAGAAGGAAAAAAACCTTCAACTTTTGTGATAAGGATTACAAGCAACTGTTTATTAACTATTTCACAAGCAAAACAGGCTCTAACTTTGAATATTAAGTATTAACAACTATTAAGTGTTAACTACTATTAACTACTATTAACTACTACTACTAAAATCAGAACTTAAGAGTTTA
>WEIV01021809.1:46257-59776 GCA_013390005.1 Calyptomena viridis
CAGAGTGAGCTGCTCCCCACCACTTCTGTTTGCCCTTCACTTCAGGGGCTCTCGGTGGGACTAGGATGTGTGTTGCAGATTTCATCGATTTTTTTGAATTCCTAGGATGATCCAGACCAATGACAGGGTTCTAGCCTAGAAATGGAAGTTTTACAGATCTGTCACTACATCTATCTCTCAGGGATTCCTCAAACAATGTGACAGATGTATCATCCATAGGTGAGAAGAGCATTTCACAATTTCCAAACATGAAGATGGCATGTCTTTCTAAACACACATATCTCTTGCAATTGAAACAGTTTAAACATTTTCAAGTTGATTTTTCCCCCCTCTCTTGAGAGGATATCAAGGCTACTGAATTTCATCCAAACTGGTGTATCAATCACGCTGTTTCTCAGGTGAAAAGACTCAGTATAGGAGTCCACAGGCATTTCCACATTTACTGCCTCTCAAAAAGTGTTTTGTCAGGCTGCTCTGAAAGTGGATTACAGAACCTCCAGGTCTCTAGAGCTTTCCAAGGAGGATGGTGGACTCCCATATTCCTGGGACATTGTGTTCCCTCAGATCTCATTTTGTGGGCAAATATGTTTGGACATGATCACTTTCTCTTACTCTACTCTCAGCTGTCATACTTTTGAAGGAAGAAATGTGCCAAGCTTGCATGCTCTTAAAAAAATGTGTGGGTATCTGTCATGAAGAGCTGACTACCAGATCCCAAATAACACAGAGGTAGGGAACTCATGCCCTAGTGTTGGCAGCGTAACACTCATCTCCCTCACCTTCAGCAGGAAGCTTCAAGCTCAGTGTTTTGACTCTTTGGAATTGCTATTTTGTGTCACATAAATCCCTGTGTGCTGAATGCTAGGCTTATTTAGGGTTCTCTCTTCACTCTGAGGCATTCTATCTCTCTGATCAGTGCTTCCCTTCTTATTCTGCTGAACTCCTAGACCCTAAGCGGGACAAATCATTGTTCACAGTTTAATGATTCCTGTTAAGTGTTAATTTTCTTTGTACTGGTACAGTCTGGTACACAGCATAGTTCAAAAGTCAGGGGTGCTAGAGCAAAAGACCATAGCTGGTTGCAATGTCTATGAGATGTCCACCCAACAAATTCTCTCTCTCTTGCTTTAGAGTTCTTCTGCATGAATTTAGCACTTTTTTTAAGAGTTCTTCCTTCTTTATGTCAGTCTGGTCTGGGATTTCTTTCAATCCAGTGTTATTTCTTCATTCTCAATTCTCCAAATTATCTATTTTTCAGGTCCTTGCTTTCAAGCTCCTGAAATCTCTTATCTCTATCGGTAACTGTGTCTGAATGCCTATTTAAGTCTGCCTTAACTTCAGTCACTCTACCTTTTATTGTAATTCCCCAAAAGAGGCTTGCATCAAAGCTTCCATTGATGTTAGCTTAGACAGTAATTCTCTAATGTCTGCCAATCTTCCTCTGTTCTACTTTGTTTGCAGCACAACACTAGGCCTCTGGGACCTCCTGGGGTCCCAGTGCTTCTCTCTGGCTGTTTGCAAAGGCATTGATAATACCAGAAGTGCATCTCTGTGCAAGCATGCTGGCATAAGGGATCACCAAATATTTTAGATAGGCCTTTGGGATAATTGGCATTTTCTCAAAATCATTGAAAATGGCATACTGATGGCTACTTTGAACAACTGCTACAGCCTTCAATTTTCTTTTTTTTTTTTTTTTTTAAGATTTCTGAACTTTTTGGACTTTAATAGAGGGTGAGATCGGCTTCTCTGATCCCGTTTTTGTGACACATTACTCATGACTGCACCCTCATGGCACTTTTACATGCAGATAATATAGAATTACTTAGGAAAATGTATCATATGTCCCAACCCCACTTATCATGTAGAGATGCTCACCCAGCTCCAGATCTACAGGCTCAAGCGTCTCCTTTTGCCAAAAAGCAAAATCCCATGATTAAGCATATTACTCATTTATGCTTTTCCTGCCATATGAATATGCAAAAAAGTCTAGCCCTTCATTCTACATATTTTTGTGCTTTCATCTTTCTTCCTAGTTCTCATGCTTGTAATATAGAACAGAAAAAATGCCTTCTTTTTCATCCTCTTTCTACACTGTAGCCCTTTCTACATTGTCTTCTGCACAACTATCACTGCACAATTTGTTAGCTCCTTGGTGCAACTGCACTCAGTCTGAAATTGTTCTCTCCTTAGCTTCTTTTACAGACAGTACCTGTCCAGACTGAAATCAAATGCACGATCCATGATAAGGATATTGGATCTGCTCTCCCTGTCCAAAGTGAGAAAATGTATATCTAGTTATATCTAGTTATTCAATGTTGCACTGCTCAAGGAAGCATGCTGTAAATTGTGTAATTACAAAGTTCTGAGAAGAGAGGTGAATCCTAAATCCTACTGTCCTCTGAATTTTACATGTCCTTGTGTGAACTACATAGAGCTCACAGGGGATTCATTTCCCAAAACACTTATCTGGAAATAGATACTCTCAGTGTGCAAGAGGCCACCACAGAGCCTGCTATTAAAACTCTGCTGAAAAATGACACAGTTGGCATCTGCTATAAATTTGCCCTTTGGTGAACATTGCACCTTACACCGAAGCAACTCTAACACCAAAGGCATGAAGTCCAGGAGGGCTGCCATATAGGGCAAAGAAGTTTGTAACAGAAGAACCCCACACTGTGCTTTGAGTTGAGAGCCAAAACTCACACACAAGGCTCAGCTTACACTGCTTTTTGGACAGCTTAGTAGCTCAGCCGTGGTCTTTGGAAACTCAGCAAAGCAGAAAACTATCTAAGTAGTGTCTGCTGTAGCAGCCCATTTTGACCTGGTGGAAGTATCATATGTTTCATACCAGTCCTGATTACTGCTGCAAAGGCCCTTGCCTTTCCCTGAGCCTGGGTTTATAAGAATACTGCAGTGAATCTTACAGCTCCCATGTTCCCTGTCACAGGAACTGTTGGCACCACCTAAAAGAGAGAAATCTGCATAGCTGATACTATTCCCCTCTAAAATGAAACATGAAAACCCCTGTCACTTTCTCTGGAGATGAAGAAATCAGTCAGCAATCCTTGCCCTCTAAGAATAGAAATGTATGAAACTGTTTCCTCTAATCTACAAGGCATTCTGCTCTTGCTTTTTTTGTTCAGTTTTCTCCTGGTTCAACATCTCATAACCCTGATTCAGGTGGTAATATGCTGCAGTGAGTTCCCATTCCCAGGCAGCTCCATCGTTTCCAAGATGCACCGGCTTAAACTCTTAACCTGTCATAACACCATGATTAAGACCTATCATACATTTGAACAGTTCGAAAGCCCCTGCCTGCTTCTCCACCAGACAGTATCTCTCTCTCAGTGAAAAGAGAAATCAATTGCTCCCCACATGAAACAGAGGGAAGCTAAGTGGGCATTGTTCATGGCTTTTTACAGCATTATAGCCCAGTTCTGTGACCAAGTTTATTCTGTGCTTCTACTGTTCACTGTACCTGTTGGTCTTTCTGGATGAAACAGAACAATAATCTCCCTCACACTGCTGATATTCTCAAGTGACTTTAAATTGCCATAAACTTACATTGAAGTATTACATTGTTCCTATGAATTTTAGACCACAATGTAGCAATTTGCATTACTCCTGTTAAAATCTGTAAGTCATAGGTCTTCCCAATACACAATTTGTCATTTGGATACAGCCCCATTTCTAGCAGTAATTGTAAGGACTGAATAACTATATAGAGTCTAGTGTAAGAAGGCAAATGATGGTGAGTCATGAGCTCATGCAATCTCACTAGGAATGTTACAGGTAACACTGCCCTACTTACAGAAAGGATTCCTTGCTTTGTGCCTGCAGTCTCAGAGGGTGTATGCCTATGTGTTAGTTACTTCCTACTTCCCTGTGCAGTAGAATAAAAGAAACTGAACCATAGTAAGTCTAGATGCCCACTGCCAGACAAAAGCTTAAATCAAATCAAACCAGGAAAGCCATAGTTCTGCACTAAGCACAGACAGTAGATACACTAAAACAGAGTATTTGCAGCAGCTAAACAAAAACTGTGTATGTAAAAAGCCTCTTTTTTTTCCAGTTCAAGTATCAGCCTGCTTTCCATCTTGCCTTCAGTGATCAGGGAGAAAAGATCTCCTATTGTTTAGTGACATTTCCGAATATTTATAGTTCTCCGGTAGTAACCTTTTGTTTGCTAGATAGCAGAGTTTGAACAGCATGTTGAGTATGTCATTAAACATTTGCCTGAAGATCTGAGTGTTAGCATCAATGTCAGAGTTTCCTAAACATGTCACATTTTCTTTGGCTGTCATGAAAAATTATAGCTACTGTGACTCACACTTTAATAGCAGCTATTTGTGATATTTTAACCTAATGTACAGCCCCAGAGGAGAAACAACAGACACAATAAAGCATCTGCCACTGACTTGCTTGAACAGAAGGACTCCAAGCATTGTTAGGATGCCAAATTAAAGAGAAAAGGCTCTTGTGTCAAATGCCAAGGGGTCTTGGTGTTTGTTAACTTCACTGTAATTTACATCTTATCTCTGAAAGCATACAAAGAGAAAGAAAAGAAACATTTCTTTCCTCTCTATTGTCTCTTTTCTGTACTTATCTGCATAGTTCTTGTGATAGCAAGGGTTAAATACTTCAAGAAACCACACATAATTAATCACTATGCTATTTAACAATGAAATACTTAATGGGGAATATTTATTACTTTCTAGTGTATTTTATTTTATCAATGCAAATTTTTTAAAAAGTTACACAAAAATTGAATGGGTGTTTTGAATGCCAAATGGAGAAAAAGCATTTGTGATGCATTTCTCCATCTTTTCTCTTAATCATCTTGCTGTTTCTTTTCAGGAGAAAGCAAAATAAAATGAATATTCCAGGTGTCTGTAACAGGAAAACTGTTATTTTCCCATTTGCATGGAATCTTTCCCTCTTTCTGTCAAACTTCTTGCGTTGTTACATACATCACAAAACTTAATCATGCCATAGTTTGTCCACCTGTAAAATGAGAATAGAAATGATTACCTTCTTTCTAGTTAAATTCAGCCTTGTTTGGAAATGTTTTAAGAAATTGCAGGGAAGAGGAAATAGCTGCACAAATTGTTTTATATAAATTCAGAGATTTAGCCCTTTGCCTAGGACTAAAGGAACCACTGTAGGCTTTATAACAAAGGACCAAACTCTTCAGTCCTATGTGTGGCTTTGCTGTATATCATTTTATTACCTCACAGGAAAAAAAAATCCATGAAATGTGATGTTGTTTTTGCTTGTCCTCATGGACATTCAGTAAATCAGACCACACTACAGCAGCTAGGTTCACATTTCAACATAAAACTGGTATCACCTAAGCAGCTTTGTGAAATATGTTTTCAATAAACAGGACTGAAAAGTAAAGTTGCTATATGAATTAATGAACAAAACATTCTTGAGGAAATGTAGTTTCCCTTTTCAGACTGTATTGTCTAATATATTCTCTTAGGTTGACACTTGCAAATGTATAAGATTTTATTAAAATTTTTTTGATTGCACTGTTTAAGCAAGGCACCTAATCAAGATTTTCAGGAAAGAAAAAGTCTGAGATCATCTTTCTAATTTTCCACAGACTGCATTTTCTATTTTCATAGAAATAGAAATTCATCCCTCTGAAAAAAAGTCTCATGTTTCTATCAGATGTATTAGCACAAGTACATCCATCACTGTGTGCCTTGACTTTGCATTGTAATGCAACTCTTGATCTTTCCTCTCAGAAACACCAACATACATTTCTGCCTGATAATGTATAGTTGGGTGGGTGCTATCACACACTACTTTTTGTAAGAGGATTATGAAGACAGAGCAGAAGATTTTTATTACAGTTTGATCACAAGGAACATTTGCAAATGCTGCATTTCTCTCCTCAAAATTTAAATGGAATTAGTTAGAACAGAAGGATTGGAGCTGTCACACATTGTCGTAAGATCATTCAGAGACAGAACTAAGACTTCAAATCCTACTAAGATTATCATTTTAAATGGAGAATGCAAAAAAAAAAAAAGGAAAGATTACAATCTCTCAGTGACAGGTCTCTTCGTAACAGGTGTTTCAACACTTTGTAAAAAGATGAAGAACAGGAATTTGACATCTAAACCTAACGCAAACAAAAATTAATATACAGCACAGAAAAGCAGAAGCTGTCCTTGTGTAGGACTCCACTTTTTGTCTCAGTCCCATGTCAAGTCATATTAGCAGTTACATCTGCAATACAATCTCTCACCAGTTATGGCTTGGATTAGGATCCTACTCATGTCAAGGACTACACAAGTTCTTCAGAAGATACCATCAGAGTGTCCTTGCACTCACACACCAGTACAGACTCAGTGGGGTTCAGACAGTTTAGGAACAAAGTTTGTCTAGCTCTAGTCCATAGAACAGTAGTACAACATAATTTCAACGTGAATTGTTATTGATCCAAAATTTCCTGTGAAGTGGACATTTCTCTGTCCAGAATGAAGAGATACTTAGCACAACACTCAGCCCATTTTATAAACTGTGCTTTTGCTTTTGTAACATATTCAAATGTTGTGAAAAGGTATATGTGGTATATGTGGAGGGAAGCTGAATTGCTAGTGAAGGACATAGGAAGGGGGAGAAGGAGGGAGGTTACAGAAGGAAAAGCAATCTACAAGGTGGAAGGAAGCATAAACCATCCTGATTTATACTTTTTCTCCACCCCTTCTGTTGATTGCTTTTCCTTCTAGAGACGCATCTTTACTCTTCTTCTGCAAGTTGTGATGTGAACTGATTTACACTGCCTTTCCAAGAGATAGTTAACCCACCCTCCTACTCAAGAAAAAACATTAAAAAATTAGTAAAGTTTACCATGTTCAACTAGCTTTATTGGTCTTCACTGGCTGTTTTTTGGGGTCTTGGTTTTTGGTTTTTTGTTTTGTTTAATTTTTTTTTATTTCATGACAATCAGCTATGTTGGTAATACATAAACACCCCTTAATTTGTTGCTATAACTAGTAATAATAACAAGTATGCCATATTGACTTAAGTAAACCACACGGCAGTAGGTACTTGGAAAACATCAGATGTAAATGAGCCTTGGATTACTCTGTGTGTTAGCTGTGCAACGGGTAAAGATGTATAACACATAGAGGTCAATTTAAGCCCTCTTTAACAACTCTGATGATAAAAATTGCTATTCCTTCTTGCAGAAGTTGTTCAGTGGGTGTAGGAGTCATGAAGAGGCAAAATTATCTCACAAAGTTGCCCCATCCTTGCCCCCCCTGGCATTAGGGCAAGCTCTGTGAGTAAACCCATGACCTTACCGGCAACAGAGTAAAGTTCCCCCCTCAAAAGAACTGAAGCCAGCCCTGTGATCCACAGCACAGTCAAGTGTGCAGGGGAAGAGCCCAGGTGGTCATGACCTGGATGTAGAATGAACCGAGATCATTTTTGCAAGGGTGAGATTCACTTTCATATTTGAAATAATGTTTTCCTTTGTAACAGACAGTTTAAATAGCACTGCATGTATACACTTCAACAATGTAAGTAGTGACTGCTTATGATATGTGAAAAGGAAATTTCCAAACTTATAGACAAAACATTGCATAATTCAACAAGAATCACATCTGAAAAACAATGCAAAGTAGGACAAAAAAAGCATTCGTATCTTTTCAACCAAACTTCTCTGGTAAATTCTTCAGTTGCATAGTAACTTTTTAATATAATATCAACATTCGAGAAGCCCAGATGTTACAAACAGCAAAACACAGTGAGTCAGTGTTTCCAGTAGTGAATACAATCAGGATTAGTTTCTCCGCCAGCTCCTCTGAGGTTTCAGACCTGACAGTAGAGGTCATCAACTTGCAGCGCCTGTTTTTACAGTAGTGGAAACAGCAGTTTCCCCTTAGCACTGATGTAGCTGCCAGACTGAGGTACCTTTTAGCAGGAACCTGGAACCCTCCTGCTCTGGGTAGTGATGCAGTGGCTTTCCTGACTCTTCACTGTCTGGTTGCATTCTATCTGTATTGTACCTTGCCACTTTTCGATCTGCTGAGGCCCCACGTTTATATAAGAGCCTCTGCCCGCTGCTGGTGGTGGAAGAAAGGATCTGGATGGCTCTTATTTCAGTTCCAGTAAGTACAGTATCATTTTCCCATGTCACCTTGTATGTCCTGTTGGCCTTTTAATGTGAGATCCTTTTGGGCAGTAGCTCTGTGTTACAGAGATCTAATAAAGCACCCAGTTGACAGAGCTTCATTGTTTACTGGGGGCCTCCAGGAATACTAAGAGCTTAAGAGCATATGGAAACAAAGGCAGCTTTTCAAAGGTATCTCTCTACAGCCTCCACCAAAGTGACCTGTCAGGGCTTCATCTCAATTTGACATTTTGACAGTGCTCTTCAAGTGAGAACGGAGAAGGTTGAATTTTGTCAGAACATAACTTGAAAGGATTTTCAACAGTTCCATTTCTTATTTATTCCCTTCTGACAAGAAAAGTTTTACATGTGGGAATCTCATGAAGCAGAAAATCCAGCTTTTATATGGCATTCCCTTTTGGTGACAGAGAGCACTAGAGTGACTGAATCCATATCATGACCTCAACATGATTTGCATTTAGAAGAGGGGCTGCTCTCTGTCCCTGCAAGAATGCTGTGTCATTTCTCAAGTAGTCTTTATCTAGATGATATATTAAAAAAAAAGTTGCATTCTAAGTCTGCCTAAAACTCCCACCAGCACTTTCTAGCACAAGCAGCTTATTTTTAGTGCAAAACAGATCCCTCATCTTTGCCCTTAGGTAAGTGATACAGTATGAAGTAAATAATGTAACAATTCTTTTTATTCTATATTATAGCATAAGAGATTAGAAATTATACTCTGACACAATAGTACTGACACCTTTGAAAATGATTTTGTGCTGGTTCATCCACCATATTTTCCTTCCATGGATGAAAAATATTGCAAAGCCATCTAGGAGGAAATGAGTCCTGGAAGTAGTTAATCACTTGTGCAAGTGCAAGGTGTGGGATGTGAGATAGGATTCACAGGCAGCAAACAGCGGCAAGACACCAACAGAATGTGTATTTTGAGTGCCATTAATTTGCATTGAGTACACAGGTCTAGGGGAAGTGGTCTAGTTAATTAAACCATCTCACTGAAATGGATTCAAAAGAGGTTTAGTTTAGCATTAAAATCAGCTTTAGTCTACATTCCACATGGATTACATTGAGATAATTTATTCTGTATCTGAAGAAGTTCAAATACAGATTATGCCGTAACACTGGCTTTATAGAGCAGAGTTACTTATGTAAACGTTCCTCAATATCAGTATGCTGTTCCTCTCACTCTACTCATTTGAAAATATCACTTCAGACAAAAAAATTAAAGGATGAGATTCATGGAAGGCTGATTGTTGCAAGAGACAAAGGTGAAGTGACCTACTGGAAGTGTGCAGGAGCTTTTCATCTCTAGGTATCTACAACAAAAATCTCTGAAGTTTGATAATGTTTATTTATTCCTTTGTGTTCACCTCGTAAATCACGATGCAAGCCAGTAGGACTAGCTCAGGCTTAAAATATTGGCAGTGATGCATGTCTACATTGACGAACACTGATGAGCCAGATAGAGGAAGTCAGACTAAAATAACATCTGTTTGATCAGCACCTGTCTCTATTCACTTTTATTATGTTCATCACATTCCCCAAACAATAAAATGGGTGTTATTTGTGTAGATAATACATGAGGGAGAGGAGTCCACTATGTACACAGATGGTAGTCCTTCATCTCAAATTAAAATTATCATCTTTTGGTAGCCCAAAATTTGCTTAAATGAAAGCAATAAATCCCATAGGAGTGCAAGGAACAACCTTATTTTTGTATGGTTACCCTATTTTCTTAGACAATGAAAAATTATCTGTAATTTAAATGTTTTTAAAATTTTAATTTCATCGGAGGTTTTACCATCTGTGTGTCTACCAAACTCCTCCCTGTGCTCTTAGTAAGATTCTTAGTCTCTCAACTTGGGATCTAGAAATAAGGCAGGCTGGAGAGATGTTCAGCAGAACTGACTTTAAAAGAAAATTTTAATACCTGGGAAGTTAAAGAGCTGTTCAAAGTGAACTCTATATGCTTAATTTTTTATTTTCTGAAATATTCCACTTAAGAATATTCCAGAAGTAGACTAGAAAAATTGTTAATAATTCCATGAGTTTTAGAGAATAATATAGCTCACTGAAAGGACTACTGAGTACCTAAAAGCTTGAACTTACAGTCAGATTTATGGTCAAGGGAATAATCGTCTTTACAGTCCCCAGAACTGTTCTGCTACTGTGACCTGGGAGCATTCAGGAGAACAAGATTAGTCTTGTAAGTGTTTATAGACTGGCTCCTGAGAAACCAGTCGTCAAAGATAGAACTGCAGGTATCCAAAGCCCACAAATCAAACACAGTTAGTTTTGTACTCATGGAAAATCCCTGTGTGAAAGTGTTTTCTCACTTCTGTTATCCAGTTTGTGAGGCAGTACAGGGACAAGCAGGAATTTGGCTACTGATATTAAAAGTCCCTGTTACCAAGATTTTGTATTATGTTCTATTTCCAAAGCATAACAGCTAAAAGCACAGAGAACAATGGACATCCAGCAACTCATAGGAAATTGAAGTCTGAGACTTTTTGGTAAGCATATGGAATTTTTTCACACCCTCCACACTTCATAGTCATCCTGTCACCTAGCATTTCAGATTGCTTCCTTTCCACCACTGGTATTCCTACAATTGATTGTGATCAATATGGTATGTAAATTACAAGCTACAACAATCATGGTATCAACATGTCAAACAAGGTTCTTAAACAGGATATGACAAAACAATAGGTGAAAATGGGATATTGTGAAAGAAATGGTCAGTCAGATCAGAGACATCAAAAAAAGTGATATATAAAACAATGATTTAAAATAAATATTTTAAACTTTCATCTACCAACCTCTTCCAAAAGCATGCATTTCTTTTCAATACACAGTTCCACCATGCAATTTCAATCCACATAAAATTCCTAATAAGTAGCTGGATACTAACAGGAGATCAGTAAATTCAGAAGCAAGCTAGGTAACAAGCCATAAAATGCAAAACAACCAGAAAACAAGCATCTATTTTGTCTCTCCTTGTAATGCTTTCTTCACGTGTAATAACTGATTTTAGTATCCTAAAATAGACAGTAAAATGGACACCTACAAAACTGACTGCAGATATCATTAATCAGGCAATAATACCCCTTGAAATCAGCCATTACCAGCAGTTTTCAGTTATGAGCCATTAATATTTTAACTACCAAGTCATTAATAGTGGTAATAATGACTAATAATTCTAAGGGGATTATTGCTTGGATAAACTGCTTTTAATTATATTGAACATTCTGAAAAACTTGGTCTGTTTTAAATCTAAATTTTGATCCTCTGGAATGCCTCTATATGAAGAGGTATTTTTATTCACACTAAAACAGAAGCGTTGTTAGAAGTTCATAGCACAACCTTCCATGGAATTTGTTCACAAGGCATAAGACAAAAGGTCTTCCTTGCCTGTATTATTATATCTGTGAAGTTGATAATCAGCCATGGCTTCTGTCATCTGCTTTTCTGTTCTGATGACTGCTCTATAACTTGCCTTGGTCAGAGAGATCTCAGATACTTCAGTCTTGCATTGAGCTGTGGCTCTCTTTCGATATAGATGAGTATGTACAATTAGTTTCAGATGAGCTTCTGAGGAGCAAAGAGGTATAGTTTACTCCAGGCAACATTATTTTTGTGCCTGTACACAGAGTAAGCCTAATATTTAGACTCTGTCCCCCTCTATCTATTAAGTACTGGAATTTATCTTACAGATATCTTCCCAACAAGGTTAAATCATATAGCTCTGAAAAAATAAGTTGACACAAAAAATGTATATTTCATGAGAATAGTCCCAGGTCTATATCATGTTCATATCAATATAGCTAGCAACAGGAAAGACAGATAAGTAAGATAAGACATAAAGAGCCTCTTACCCCTTTGGAAAGCAGAGATCACTTTCCCTCAGGAGCTGCAGTATTTCCTAACTTTGATCCTATCAAGCTAGCCAGAAAGGAAATGGTATCTGTTTTGTGACACTCCAGAATTCCCATCTTTAAACCTCTACTGGAAATATAACTCTTTTAAGCAGTCAACACTTTTGTTGACTCAACAAATGTATCAAAAATGCTACAGACAAAATCTTGTCCTCTCTACTTGTATTATAGGCTAGAGGAACAGGGTCTAACACTGTACAAAAAGCAGAAACAGGAGCAGGTAGAAACCGCCAAGGCAAAGTATATCAGATCTTCTTATATTTTCATATTTGCATTTCCTCACCCTCATTAAATGATAGTCTGGCTTTATAAATGGCCATTTTACCCAATATATTTACAAGAGTTAGGTCTTTGTAACAGTAATCTGTTTCTAGAGACATGTAACAATGCTCCTTTCAGATTCGACAATTATTTTGCATCATCAAGAACAATAAATCTTCTGGTGAGCAGAATAGCTTCTCTATTGAGGCTCCATCACACAATGTTTTAACCCTAGATATCTCCTGTGTTGGACCTGACAATTTGTAAGAGTGGAAATGCAGCCAAACACAACCCAGGGGGACTCTGTCAAGGAGTCAGTTGAGTAATCTCAGTCACTTCAGCATCTCATAGTGGGTAATTTCACACAAAAATGTGAGAATGCATGAGGTTTCTCCTACAAATACTGAACATACAATCAATTGGCACCATTTGCCCCTGAAAGCTCTGCTTGTGTGCATTGTGAATGTACTTTTCAAGAAAATAAAAAGAATGAATGAACCAGGATAATGGATCTCTTGAGACAGAACTGACATTGAACACAAACAATGCAAATATCTCCACTGGCCCTTGTCATGATTCCTCAGANTGAGGAAGTGCTGACAGACAGAGTCCGTGGCAGACTTACACATTTAGAAGTGGGAAAAAACAGAACAATTTCTTCATTCCTTCCTCTTCTGCCAGGAAATATCAAAACTCATCCCATTCCTGTGCATCTAATTTTCTGCTATATGGCAAAAAGCCTTTGTTTTTAGACTTAGAAACACTATCACTGAGAAGGAGCCATAGTTTCTAGATGAATAAGTANTACTTTTCAAGAAAATAAAAAGAATGAATGAACCAGTATATTGGATCTCTTGAGACAGAACTGACATTGAACACAAACAATGCAAATATCTCCACCGGCCCTTGTCATGATTCCTCAGAAACCCAGGTAATTTCAGTGTTGGCCAGGAAATCCACGACTTTATTATGTGCAGCTTTGATGCTCTACTTCCTCCTAAAGATACAGCACTAATCCAGAATTTAGAGATGCAGTCTGTTCCTAACCTCCCTCCATTTGCTCTTTATTCCCAAAGACAACAGTATGCCTCTCTCCAATTTCTTCTCTAGCTGTCCTTTTTAAGAAAATTTTTTGCAAATATAATAGTTTCATTTTCAAACACAAAAA
>WEIV01021810.1:10807-34082 GCA_013390005.1 Calyptomena viridis
TCCGGCCCCTCCCGCGGCGCTGCTCCATGGACACGGCAGCGGCCAAGGGCCGCCCCCGGGGCAGGGCGGCCGCCCCACGGTAACCCCTGGGAAACGGCCGCGGGAACCGCGCAAGCGCCCGGGCAAACAAAACAGACCCGCCGGCTGTTCCCCCTCCGCGGTGATTGACGAAACAGCCGCCCAATAGAGCTGCCGAGAGGGACCCCGGGTCCGCCCAGCAGGGCCTCTACCCTATAAAAGGGTCCGGAGCGGCCGTGGTCTGCATTGGGATGTGTTGGTTTGTGTATTGGGTGAGTTTTGAGGAGTTGCCGTTTGGAATTGCGATTGTTCTCCCCCTGTGTACGTGCATTGCTTCACACATGGTCGATGTGTTCTTCCTGAGGTCTGCGCAGTAGCCGCTGGCAGAGAGGAGTCAGGGTATGTGGCAGGGACATACCCGTGTTACACACGCACCAGGGGCAGTGCAGAAGACCCGTGAGGAAGTGCTCCAGGCACCGCGGCAGAGACTCCCTTGCAGCCCACGGCAGACCCCATGGTGAGGCAGGCAGGCTCCCTGCAGCCCACAGAGGACCCTATGCCAGAGCAGGCGGGATCCTGAAGGAGGCTGTGACCCCGTGAGAAGCCTATACTGGATCAGGCTCCTGTCAGGACCTGGGGAAAGAAGGGCCCATGCTGGAGCAGGTTTGCCGGCAGAACTTGAGACTCCACAGGCGGCCCACGCTGGAGCAGTCCCTTCCTGAAGGACTGCAGCCTGTGGAAGGGAATGAAGCTGAGCCAGGGAAGAAGGGAGGGGTGAGGTAAAGGTGTTTTAAGACTTCATTTTAATTTCTCATTACCCTACTCTAACTTGTTTTGAAATAAGTTAATTGACTCAAGTTGAGTTTTTTTGCCTGTGATTTGCCTCTGATTGTTGAGCGATGTCTCCCTTATCTTGCGATAAGTGATCTTTCTTATCTTGACCCATGAGCCTTTTGTCAATAGGGCAGCTTTGGTGTTCAGCCAGGGTCAGCCTACCACAGTCTTTCTTGGCTCCCACTGCACTACTCCTGCCTGAAACTACAGATGTCTGAAGTCTTCAATGTGCATCTTCTACTCACCTTCGTAATAAACGTGTAGTTGCAGTCTCCCAGCTTGTTCTATGGTGCTGTAGACAGCTGGTATGCTGTTTGGATCATTTGTAGCTCCTTGAGTAAATAATTGGTTGCAATTGTAGATTTCTGAGCTAGACAGTTTCAGGGCTTGGTTGATGATTCCTCCTCTTTCCACTTGTCTTGGTAAGAGTTTCTGAGGTGTCTGAATAAATAAAGGAACCAATTTTTTGATTATCGGAAGTCTCAAGCCCTAGACTTATGTGTCTACCATGCTTAATTCCTCTGAAGGCAGTAGTTCCCTGGAGGACTGGTTGGAGAGGATGCCAAATTCTGCTAAATCTTTGTGGATCTGGGAGGGTTTGACAAAAGTCTTGTGCAGTGCATTAAGTAGTTAGACTTAATAAGTCTAATAAGACTAATACAGCTAAGTAGTTGACTTAGAGAATGGAAAGAACAGGTCTTGGCAAGCATCTATATTGTACAGTTTTCTTGGATTTTCCAGGGAAAATCTGGTGAAGATATAATTAACATCTGGAGAACTGATTAGGGGTTATAGACTGAGTGCTGTTGTCTTGATGTCTGGCAGAAGAGTTGAGCTCCAATAGTAAAATGTAGTTGTCTGAATGGCTTTCTTATCAAAACATGGGAAAAGAGCAAAGGACTCTACTCTGAAGCACCTCTAATATTTTTCAGCTCGGAAAGTTTCATATATTTCTGCACACTTTCTTATGCTCCGTCAGTGAGTGTGAATGGCTTCTCCTACCTAACCTTGAAGACCATAACAAATGGCCACTCCATTTTAACTGGTTTAACAATTTTTCTTTCTCTGTGTTAGGGCTCAGTGTGTTTATTCCACATCTTCTGTTCTCTATCAGCTGTAGCTTGCTGTGTTGTTTTACGCACATAGTTTGAAAAGACTGTGCCTCACAACACATGCTTAGGTCTCTTAGCTGTATGGTGTCTGTAGTTCTTAGTGTTGCATCTTCCTCTACTTGGAAATCCTCTGAGAGGAACCACTTCTAAATGAATGGGCATGTATGACAGGTATGGGTGTACTTTAGGCAGCTGTTACTGTTAGGGGATTTTTCAAAGGGGGAGCAGCCCTAGCTGTTCCCCAGGGCTATTCCACAGCCCTACCATTCGACCTGGTCATTTCTTAAACTCCTCCTTCTTGAAATTTGGAAGTATAACTTGGCTGGAAGTCTTCTGTTACATTGTTCACTTGATCCCATTAGTGCCTGTGGTACTAGTACTTTTAGGGTTGTTTTGTTAATGTTTGTCTCTTTTCTAACTCCATAAAGTATTGGTAATCTGTCAGTCTATTTCTTTGCATCCCTCCACAGCTGTTTTTCAGGACAGTAATATTCTGTGTAACTTCTGTACTTGTAAATTCACAGTGAGATTGCAAGGTAGGTAACTCCTAACAGCCCTTTATGCTGCTGTAAAGTAAGCTGTTTTCTGTTGGGAAATATAACTATTGTTTAAAAGTGCTTTTGATGTTAGTATTACAACTTCAAAAGTATAGACCTTCCATTGGCTAGTTACACAGGCCTTGGGATTGTGATGATATATAAAATCGTGAGGGTTTTTAGAGATGCTTTAACAGAGTTGTTTCTGATACTAGAAAGCTAAGGTTCTAGTTCTAGGAGTTGCTAATCACAGATCATTTTTAGTTAGAGATATGTTTTTAAGGTGCCCGGATGCACTATCCAAGGACTGCAGGTATTGACTTTATAGGCATTATGGCTGGGTTTGATGGAGGACTTTGATACCTTTCCCTCTGGGTTTGTGAACCAGTGTTTTCACAGGAAATTTGAGAGGTTCTGTTCCTATCCTGTCTGTTCTCATGAGGCACTTCTCAGAACTGGAATGCCAGCAAAGGCTAGAGTGGTGGATCTATTTTCTGTGTGATGGAATCCACTACTGATGGTAAAGAGGCTGTGATGATATTGGAACTTCTTTATTTAATGTCAGTCTTAAGTGTAATTGACTCAAGGAGTTCATTTAACTTGAGGTGAGGAGTAAGTTTTGTTTGCTTGCAGGATTTGTTCAATTAGTTCAGCCAGCCTCTGTGTCTAAGAACACAGAGGATACGAAACAGTTGATGGCTTCCCAAACTAGCTCGTGGTGGGCTATGCTGCTTTTTGGTGTGTTGAATTATGAACAGGTGTGCTTTTCAATTTTTGGAGTGGTCAGCTGCAGTAATATAGTCTCTGTGACTATTAATAGCACTCTTACCCAAAGAAGTAACCAGTCAGGTATGATCTGTGTTCACTTGAACCCTTGGTGAGTTGGAGCCTTCTGAGGCTGGTAGCTGCCCTGCAGTTTTAACTTAATGTACAAGCAAGACAAATTCTGCTGGCTTCTGCCCTTTTATAACTCCTGGGGTTGCCAGACTGAGTCACTCCTGGAAGCTGACTGGATTGTGAGGCCATATTCCCAGGGACAGCCATGCTTATACCACAGCCATGTTCAACAGATCTGTCTCAGGCTGTGGGACTGCATTTCCCAACTGCTGGGTTTGAATACCACTCTTTCTACTCTGACTCACCACAGCTTTCATTGTACTTGGTCCCCTTCTTTACCTTATTGGACTCATTGCTTCTCTCTCTAGGAGTCTGGGACTCTAGGAATAGGAGTGGGAGTAATCACATTGGTAGTGCATCTGGTGGAATCTTGTTCTCGTGGAATCCAGGAACTCGTCAGGCAGCTTCCCCTCTTTTTGTCAATGCGTGGATGAGGCTGAAGGCTAATCCAGAGTTTGAAGTGGGGGCCACATAACATACTGAGGTGCAACTGGTCAGCTGAAAAAAGATTAAACACTGAAGATGTAAATCCTTCTAAATATAATGGAAGAAACCAAGAAACACCCATGCAACAAAAGAGAGACAAGAAGTAACTTCCTGTAAGAAGCAAGTAGTTATTTCCCTATTCTTTTTGTTACAACCAGAACTGAAACAGTCAGGGAAAACTAGGTTGGTGGAGAGATGTTTTTTTGCATGTAAGCTTGAATTTCATTTTTCCTGTAAAATGGGCTGTCATGGACCAAACTGTAACTGTTTGTGTCAGAGCCATACTTCTGGACTGCTTAAGTCTAGGATGTTCAATGTATAACATGGGGAAGTACTGCTCTGCTTTGTGTTCTTCCTCATTCTATGTTTGTGTGACAGGAAACATTTGGCCCTGAGAGCTCAGCCACTAAGTCAGGCTCAAGAAGTGTCAGCCCACTTCTGATAAGTCTTGCCCTTCTTCAGGGCCTATTCTGTGTTCCTCTGGGCCTGTTCTTTGGCCATGACTTCAACCTGCTTTTCATGCTATGTCTTACCTGTACCTTCTGAGAGCCTGGTGCTGCACATCCACCTCAGCCAGTGAAGCATTTCTGGCCTGTGTTGAACAGCGAAGCACCATGTACAAAAGTAAAGTAGCTAATTCTGACCATCCTTTTTATGTATTTGTTTTGGAGGCCCCTCTGTGTTGCTTTGCCCTCCTCTCTGTGGGATGTGGGAGTACCAAGAAGTATTAGCTGTATTTGATGTAACTTCTCTGTTGCAGTGTGTGTGGTGATGGTTGCAACTTCTTGACTTTGTGAAGTAGTTTTCCAGGATCTTTAGGCCTGTGTAGGTGGAGCATTGTGTAACCTGTACTCCATGTATTAGTTTTCATTGTAGACTGACTTGTCAATACACCTCCTTGCAATTGCTCCAAGACTTTGTGATTTGCTGGATCTAACATTTCGTAGGAGTCATCAGAACCAACCCCCAAGGCTTGAAAGATGGAGTTGATAACTGAATGAATTCGAGTTATCTTGCAGTATCAATAAATACAGGGTATTGTATGTATGTAAATATATAGTATACCAGGAAAACATTACATTCAAAGAAGGCTAAAAGAAAGTTGCATCACTATGGCCACATAAATGTTTCCCTAAAGAGGGAATTATATGTCTGGTGTGGAATATAAGAGTGCTTTTTTCCCATCATGTTCATGTATAAACCTTGTGGAAGTGGTACTGCAAATACAGAAGATGAATTCTGGATGAAGACTATCAAAGCTAGCTTTTATTTGAATGTAAAATGAGACTTAAGAATAGACGTAAAAATTTAATCTAAGACTTAGTATTGTGTTACAGTGTGTCATATAGTTGGTGTGAGGATTACTTGCTTCAAGCGACCATTCAGTGGTTTTGTTACTCTTAGGAGTTATGCTTTTGTGTGGCCTGAATTTTGTGCAGTGTTAAAAAAAAGGAGAACCAAATCTTAGACTATCTTAAATTTACTAGGACTTGGGCTGAAACCTTGTTATTTATCTAAGTTGTTTCTTGGGAAATGCTTATTAGTCCTTAATCAGTTTAGCTTTTTCCTAGGAAACCAAGTACCTGGTTTTGGACACATTGAAACCACCTTCAGGAATATTCTAGTTTGGGCCGAGGTCTACGTGGGTCATTGGCTATACAGAGGAGCATGAAGGTTTTGTTTAGGCAGATGATTTCTGGTTGCTGTTTCATCTGTGGTGTGTCACTAATATTTTACAGTTGTGGGGGCAAATGTGAGGTTCCTGGCCACAGTGATGTGTTAGGAAGGTGTGAGATTTGCAGCAGTCCGTGATGCCCTTGGAGGACTGGAGCAAGCTGTAATGTGGCTGCACTTCTGATGTGATTGAATGCAAAGTGTTTGTTGGGCTTGGCTTGTGTGCATCATCTCATCCTCAGAACTGCTGCCTTTCACAGGAGACTGATGAATGTGCCCCCAGTAGGCACTCTGTGGAACTGATGTGCATCTTACAATGACCTGGTAGAGATGCCCTAGGAATTGGACATGAGCTCCCCTGAACAGGATGATTGATGTATTTCCTAAGGTCAGTCTCAGACCTGAATAAAAATATAAACATCTAAATTGAAGCTAAAATGGTGGCCAGAATCATCTGTATGTTTTGTTCCTGGAGTCAGTGTGATTTGGGGTGTAGCTTAGGCATGGATGGTGGCAGTGTCTTAAGTATTAACATAGCATCTCCCTTAGCAAAGCAGCAAGGAATTTTCTTACCATGATGGTATGTTTATTTGACTTGTACTTTTGGGCAGTCTTCTGTCAGAGTAAAGTGTAGATCAAAAAAATTGCCCTGAGTGCTAGCAAAGATGGAGATATATAGAGACTTATTCATTCAGTCTCAAATAAACAAGCAAATATATGTATTATTCCAGATTTTAGTAGTATTCATTGTTACCTGATTGTAAACATTGAATTGTTATTTTTCTTTGCATAAGTCTGTGTAGCTCAATACCCACCCATGCTCAGAAGTGACTGATTCTTTCTCTGATCTCCTATTTTCCAACAGTGTGGACTGTGTTTTTGCCATACAATAGCTCCTGAGGGACATTCTTATTTCTCTGCATGTGACCTATTTTCGTTTGCTTAAGCACAGCCATTACTGTAGCCCTAACTGAATGTCAAGGTATGTGATATGGATGAAAAGGGAACAATGGCTTTACAATGTCCTAGAGGGGCAATAGGACTCATTGCCTTACAGTATAAGTGTGTAGCAGAGTTAAAGGAACACAGGATACTCCACAAAATTCCCAGAGCTAAAGATTTGTGCTTTGTGGAATAAACCTTAAATCAGTTTTTCCTGTCTCACTCAGGGCTTTTTGTTCTTTTCTTTGAAGCATTTCTTATTGGCTACAGGCTATAATTCCAGATAAGCCAGTCTTCTGGCTTGACAGAACAATTTCCATGGCCTTATCATCCAATGCATAATGCATATTGTTATAGTTTTTCAAAATTAGTGTAATGTTACACATGAATGGAAGAGACATTGACCTATACAGAAACTTCCTAAGTGAATGTAATGATAGAAGAAAATTCAGTAAAAAATGCAGTAGACTATCTCCATGTAGTGGTTGGTGTAGGAATTCAGAAAACCTGCAAGAAGTTCATTGGTTCTGCCTGCACATGAAAGCATGGGGATAATGAGGCAGTATATGGGCTATGGGATGAGGGACTGCAGGTCATGGCACTGTCTGGTATCTGGTTTAAACTGTGCCTCCTTACTGTCCTCAGCTGTAGGAGCAGACAGGGGCAGTGTCCTCTGCCCAGCCTATGCATAAACACTAGCCTAATAATCTTGCAAACAAATTTATGGAATTGACCTTGAATACCATTTCACCTTGATTTAGTGTTTTCAGAAGTTGTGTATGATCTTGGTCCTTTGTCATCAGACCCAGAGGGAACGACAGTTCCTCTTTGGGAGAGGAGAAGTAGTGTTGATGAAACTGTCTGCATGTACTAACCTCGTATGCTTAGGGTAGGTGACTAGTTGAACATCTTCAATAACCTGTCTATATGGTGACTTCACCCTTTCTGAAACTGAATCATATATATGATATGGATTTGGCCTCACAGTTTTGGTTCTGACTGTACCTGTGCAAGTGAGAGTCCCAATAAATTTTGATCAAAGTGATACTGTTTTATTTCCTTTACTTCTGTGAAGGAATACTAGATAAGCTGCTCTTCAGCCTTTTGGAAGCTATGCTGTTTTATTCCTATGTAGACAATTCCATTCTTCCTTGGTCTTCAGTTTTCTTTAATTTTTCCTTCTATGAAAAGACAACAACTCTAACCATCTGCAACATTTTTCTTATGAGACTGATGGCTGAATTTAACTACTGAGAATGCAACATTAAAGTTTTATTAAACTTACTGGAGACTACCACTAGGTGTCCATTGAGCATTAGCTATACTTAACCATGAGGAGTTTTTCCTAGACTAAACTTGGTTTTCCCCTAGAAAATGATGAATATAGTAGCTTGGTAGACCCAAGCAAAGCTGGGGGGTTTCAGTGTCTCATTCTCAGCTGGTGGCTTGTTCATAATAAAGAAAATTCCTATTACACTCTGATTGTGAGCTACACAACCTTGATTGAAGCATAGAAAAATATCCTCTCAGACATTTGGGGGCCTATAGGTTATGGGTAAGGAGGAATTACCCTGGAGCCTCAAATAGCAAAGTGCAGTGCCAAAAATCTCAAGTCTCTTTCTTGTGATGTCCAGAAGCAAAGATTTATAAGGGCATGAGTGCAAGAAGCTATTGTCTGCATAATGGAATTTGTCTTTGTTTTTACTCCTACTCTTTACAAATGTGGTTAAATGAGCTGTTTATTTTCTGCTGATTGCATATGTCTGCTCCCAGATAATCTATTTTTTGCCTTTTATATCTGGAAAAGATATTAATGTTTGCTTGGATCCTCTTAGTCTTTGGTTATCATACCTTTTTGGTATGAAATAATTCTGTTTGTATTACAAGTGGGTTATGAACACACAGTAGAAAGTTACTGAGCATGTAAGTGGAATTTGTTTGCAGCATTGGGCAAGCAACATAGTCAAGGACTAAGAGGATGTGTCCAGTGAGGAGAGACTGAAGGAATATCTGCAGCCTAAAGAATGCAGCTGTGGGAGGGACCTAACAGCAGCCTGCCAGTTTCTTTGAGGAGGTGGAGCCAGGAGATGTAGGTGCTGCATGGTAAGAGAACGAAGGCCAGCAGGCATAAACTGAAATGAAGCTCAGACAGGTTGTAAGGAATGACTGTTCCACTGTGAGACAAGTCAGGTGGTACAGCAGGTTGCCTGGAGAGGTTGTTAGATTTGTCTTTGGATGCTTTGAGAACTTGGCTGGATAAAGCCCTGACCAGCCTGGCCTAACTTTGGAGCTGACTGGCCTAGAGCAGGAGTTTAGCCTGGCAATTTAGAAACATCCCTTCCAATCTGAATTATCTTCCCTTCTGTTCAGTTGCAGTAGATGACAAGCTTTTGTTTGTTGGAGTTGGAATCCTTAATGAAAGGTGCTGAGATTCCTGACATCTGTCAGTGTGGTTACGTTAGATGACAGAGCTTCTGAAGAGCTAATACAGTAGTTAATCAGTCAGCTTTGCATTTCTGATTAATAAATGGTAGCAAAATCTACAGTGCACATGACTGACTAGTGGATAGACAAAATTCCAAGTTAGAATGTCTTTTTGAAACCAGCTGGTGATAGGATTTTCGTCTTTTGTTTCACATCATCTTGGAATACACAGAACAGAACTTCTGTGTGCAGTTGTCAGCAGGTTGCATCTGCCTTAGTCCAAACAGGATTGGGAGTTGCTGGTGGTGAGAAATAGACTACCCTTCTGTTGCTGATCCTCATTCTAAATTTGGTGGTTTTGGTGAAATCTATGAGGCAGTCAGCAAAGTAAATGATTGCTCATATTGACATGTTCAACAGACCTGTGACTCTTGTGACAGTTGAACTGTTACTTTTACTTCTGTTTTCTTTTTTCAGTTAGCATAACCTCAAAAAAAATAGGAAATTATCATGAAGGCTATATCTTTTTATTAACCTTTATCTAAGATCGCATTGATTTTTTTTTTTTCCAGTTGTTACACCTAATTCCCATACATCTATCCAATGTGGCATTGTGACTTCTATTCTTTCACTGAGCTTAAGTTTTATCTGTATGTAAAGTAGATCTGGAAGTGGCTTCTTTTTGACCCATTGAGTTTTATACACTTGTTTCAGACTTTAACATTGTTATTTAATTGCCAAGTCGATATTCAACAATAATTAATCACAAAATCACAGAAGAGCTGAGGTTGGCAGGGACTTCTGGAGTTTGTCTAGTTCACTCTTGCTCAGGGCAGGGTTACTAAGTCCAAGTTGCTCAGGTCCATGTCCAATTGGGTTTCGAATATCTCCATGAACTAAAGCTTTTCTGGACAGCCCATTGCAATGCTTGACCACCCAGCA
The DNA here is from genome assembly GCA_013390005.1 of Calyptomena viridis. Taxonomy (NCBI): domain Eukaryota; kingdom Metazoa; phylum Chordata; class Aves; order Passeriformes; family Eurylaimidae; genus Calyptomena; species Calyptomena viridis. The sequence continues at coordinate 20,673 of WEIV01021810.1, forward strand.
AAAATGTAATTTGGTATATACTATGCATTTCTGTGTGCATCTCGTCATAGAACAAGGAGCCCTGTGTTCCTTCTCAGTCTTTGATCATGTACATGAAGCATTGCTGTTGAATTTTTGTACAAGATAAGCTCATGGGACATTGCATACTTCCAGTCTTTACACAGGTGAAGCTTTTTCACCTAAGACTTGCACTGATGGTAGTGAAAAAAAGTTTTATAATAGTTCAGGGCTTGTGCCTCTGTAAATATTTTCCAGACTTTCAGATTGCTAGCTAGGACTGCATATTCACATGCCTGTTTTAACTGCACAGTGGGCTATAATTCTGCTTGGAAAGTGACTACACAATGCATAAACAATGCTAACAAAAGTTTATTGCCTCACCTACCTTCCTGACATCTTTAACAATCAAGTAATGTTCCTAATGGAAAAGGGGGAATCTGGGCTTGAGTTACATATTTTTTACTTGGCTTAAAAATCCCCCAGACTTTTTTCTGCTCAGGAGAAGTATGTGTGTATCAACATATACTGCAGTCACTTAGTGTTATCATGCTGACCATCCCAATTTGTCAGATAGCAATTTTTTTTTCTGATCAGCTGTTCTCCATCTATAAGATCCCCAGTGCCCCATCAAAAAAGCATTTTGAGGCTTTCCCTTGGGACCTGCTTTTAAGCTGAGGCTTTACTGCTGGCCCCTGCATCTTCTGCATTACAGCTGTGTAGGGAACCTTCTGACCTGGCCCTGTAGCTTGGCTTCCTGGCTTGGCCTTTGACCTGCCTCACCACTGTAGACTCACTGTGCGATGGCTGGACAGTATCTGCCCATCTCTCTCTCTCTCTGGATGCCATTCTGGCACAGAATTGCCTTGCCCTGGGGGGGTCACTGGTGCCTGCCTTCACACTTGGCTCCTGGTTCAGCTCTCCTTGCAGAGCAGTTGGTCCTTGTTACTCCATGGCAACATATCACAACCTGAAGAGTTGCCTGTTCTGCAGGTGTGCAGGGATCATGTCTGTGGCTCAGCAGGATTTTGTAATGCATGAGGACATGGAGACTTGAATCCTCTGAATTTACCTACTTTATTGCAAATTACTGCGAATATCACAAAAATCATCACTAGCAAGTATACCTAGGATTAATAAATTGACTATAAATATCAAACTATTTCAAATTACTATGAGAGATCAATAATACAGCAAGAATCAATAGTATGGCAGAAATCAATTGTATAGCAACAGGTAGTAAACAATTGTAGGTTACCACAAAGTTTACACTAGTGAAGGAAGTTCAACAATATAATAGCAGCTATACTTAGATTACTTATATACACGTGGTACTAAGTGCATTCAACAGACCATCTGAGAGGGGTGAATGAATTGATCCCAGATGGGGGCCCATCCATTTTGGAAGTGAGGGAACAAACTGAACTGACTCCAGAGGTGGGCCTGGAGGGTGACCAATAAGGTAACAGTCTCACTGCAAAGTTGATCCATTGAGTCTGGAGTTGGTCAGGTGTCCCTAGTGGTGATCTAAGATCTCATCAAAAGTTTTTGTGGAGAGTTCACCTGTTCAGGAAAACAGAGGTCCATGCAGCATTGGATGTTCTCAGGGGAAAGCTCTACTTCGGATAAAAATTAAGTCTTTCTTGTATCATAGAGACATAAAAGGATGTAGGACACCACTGTTCTGACCAGCCAATAGATGCTGTTAATTTCTATTTTACCTGTAACAGCCAACAGATGATGGTTTTTGTTCTTTCAAACTAATTTTTATTTTTCCAGACTGTTTCTACTTTTTCGGATAAATTTTTGCTACTTTTTCTTGGGTTTTTCTACTTAGTAGTGATATCTGAGGATATCTCTGGTTTCTAGGTCTCAGCTATCTACTTCAAAGAGGCCATCTGCACTTTCAAGGATGTTTATTTCCCAGGCTGGCTGGCATTTCCCTGTCAGTATTTTTCAGCAAACATTTTCTATTTTTCAGTAACCTTTTCTTCTAACTAGACCACCTTTATGGCTGTTCACGGCACAGAATTAGGAGAGAGACAAAGTCCAGGGCTCCATTTAGAATATGAGTGTACAGGGGGCACTAAGACAAGGTTAAAGCTGCTGAAAGACCTCTCCCCTGAGACCTGCTTGGTCTAAGTCGGGGGTGGAGTCTGCTGGTTGAAACTGAGAGAAGGTCTAGGGTTAGGAGCAAAGCAAAGCCTTAAATTACACTTGATATGTGCTGAAGGGAGCTGTCAAGGGAAGGACTGGGCTGCCAACAGCTTTACCTCTCCGAGAACATGGCTTAAAGCTTGGACTATGCCCATCCCTAGGGTTAGAAGAAAGGTAAATCCTAGAGCTTCTGTTGGAATCAGGCTGCAAAGTGGACTCCAAAGGAAGGGGCAAGCTTCTAGAAGGTACATCGGAAGGCCCACAGGAACTCTTTTGCCCAGGGCTGAGGGTCATCCCATTCCTAGGATTAGGTTTAGAAGTTAAATCCAGCTTGGAGCTCTGGCTTGATTTGTGTTGTAAAGGGGAAAATAATTTTCTTGTCTTGGGCCCTTTTGCTCTTCTTGGCTACGTCCATTATCATATTTGGAATAAAATTTTCCACTTCATGTTTTAATTCAGTCTGTCCTTGTTATCAGCCGTCTTTGACTGGCTTTTGCTATCAGTTGTGTAGCAGTTCTCTCATTTCTTCATCCTCCTTCCTGGCTTTGGTGTTGACACTGATTTGAGTGTTCTGTGATGCTTATGGGGTCAGATATCAGGAAGCAGAGAGAGACTCTAGGTCAGCTGTGAAAGGGCTGTATGTTGCAGTGTGATATAAACATATATCAGAAGTGAAGCTTCATCTTTTTGACAGGAGGGGGAGGCTGTGTGCAAGGAAAGACTGTAGGCTCTCGTTTCTGCATTGCTGGAAAAGGTGTTTTTATGGAACAGTTCTTTTCCCTGGACCATTGCTAGTTCTGTTGGGCTTTTTTTTTTTTTTGTGGGGGACTCTCTTTGGATTTTCTTTCTGTTTTGTTTTGCAGGGGTGGGTGGGTAGGAATGAGTTTGGGTTTTTTAGGGAGAGGTTCTGAGAGGGTTTTTTGTGGGGGTTTTGTGTATGGTTTTTCTTTCAGGTTTTGCTTTTGTTATTGTTGGTTTTCCCCTCTTCCTGCTTTCCCTTTATTTTATTTGCAATGCTTTACATCACCTGGTGAGCCTTCAGAGACTGTTAGGTATTGCCTGGGGACTCTGCAAGCTGTTCCTGACAGAAAGCAGTGTCAGTCAGGTCCATTTTTCCACATTCAGTTTTGTGTCATCATACTTCCCCTAGAGAGGAGAATGAAAATTTAATTACAGGAGACTTCATAACCATCTTTTGTTTTTAAAGTCTACTTTGAAGAGCCCATGCATAATTATGACTGAAGGCATAATACTCTTAATTTTTTTTCCTGTGTTACATCCCTATTCGGTCTGTTTTAACCCTGCAGTTGGAGAGTGGGTGGTATTAATTTGAATGACAAAAAGTGCTTAGACAGAGCCTGTTCAGAAGTGATATGACAGTTATTTCATTCTCTCCTGGACAAAATGCTGATAAATGGTTCCTCTGCTTTTATCTTGTAACCAGCAGGGGCTCTGTGGTGTTAATGGATTCATTGCTTCTGAAAACAGTGGCAGAGAGGTATTCTCTCTTGACCTTTTCAGCTCACATTTTAGCTGTCAGGGCTTTAAATTTTAAAAAGATGAAGTACTGTCCCTAGGCCTGAGCTTGTTTGCTGCTGTCTGTATATGAAGGTGCATCATCTTCACAGCCCCCAAATGGATGGACTCAGACAGGCATCTCTTTGCTGGGTAGAAAACTGAGTGGATGGCCAGGCCCAGAGAGTGGGGATGAATGGTGCTACATCCAGCTGGTGGCTGGTCACTAGTAGGGTTCCCCAGGACTCAGTATTGGGGCCAATCCTATTTAATATCTTTATCCATGGTTTGGATGAGAATATTGAGTGCATCCTTAGTCAGTTGACACCAAGGTGGGAGTGTTGATCTCCTGGATGATAGGAAGGCTCTGCAGAGGAAACTGGACAGACTGGCCAGGAGTGATGGGCCAAAGCCAATTACATGAGGCTCCACGAGGTCAAGTGCCGGGTCCTGTGCTTGAGTCTCAAGAGCCCCATGATATGTTATAGGCTTGGGGCAGAGGGGCTGGAAAGATGTCCAGTGGGAAAGGACCTGAATGTGCTGGTCAACAGCCAGCTGAACGTTAGCCAGCAGTATGTCCAGGTGTCCAAGAAGGCCAATGGCATCCTGGCTTGTATCAGAAACAGTATGGTCAGCAGTGATAGCCCCCTGTACTCGGCACTGCTGAGGTCACACCTCGCGTCCTGTGCTCAATTCTGGGCCACTCACTTCAAAAACACAATGCAGTGCTGGAAAGTGTCCAGAGAAGGGCAATGGAGATAGGGAAGTATCTGGAGCACAAGTCTTATGAGGAACAGTTGAGGGAGGGGTTATTTAGCCTGGGGAAAAGGAGACTGAACCTTACCACTCTACAACTACCTGAAAGGAGGTTGTACTGTGGTGGGGATCAATGTCTTCTCTCAAGTAACAAGCAATAGGATGAGAGGAAATGTCATCGGGTTTTGCAAGGGGAGGTTTAGATGGGATACTGAGGAAAATTTCTTCATTGAAAGGGTTGTCAACCCGTGGAACAGGCTGCTCAGGGAAGTGGTGGAGTTACCATCCCTGCAGGTATTTAAAAGACATGTAGATGTGGCCTTTAGGGACATGGTTTAGGGGTGTACTTGGCAGGGCTGGGTTAATGGTTGGACTCAATGGTTTTAAAGGACTTTTCCAATCTAAATGATTCTATGATTCTATGAAATGTACCTTTGTGAAAGTAGGTGTGCCACTTGAGATTTAGTATTTGGTTTTAGGCACTGACATGCATTTCTGAAATTGTCATTAGGAATGTTCCTTAAAGTCAGCTTGGGTGTTATAAATATACGTGTGTTATAAAAATATGTATGTCTATTTCCATTATATAGTTAAAACATTAAAGTATAACAAAAGTGAGATTTTATTTCAAGAAATTTGTACATAAAATATCTTACATTGGAGTGACACCTAGTGGTGGGTATACTTCTAATACAATAATATACAGTCTATGGATCCTTTGGTTCTGTGGATCCTCAAGTTAAACTAAGGCTGCTTGAAACAATGCTTTTCTTAGAGGAGGCCAGAGAAGACCTGGGTTTGCGCAAAAGGAGGACTGTCCTTGGAGTTCCTGCCCTTTACCTTTCCTGAAATTTTCTTTCCTTCTGCCTACTCTTCCCCTCTCAATATCCTTTGGGGTGCACTGCTTTGCCATAGGTCTGTATGTTAACAGAGCAGATGAGTACTTCAAAGCTGTAACAGGTTGACCTTGGCTGGGCACCAAGTACCCGGACAGTCTCTCGCCCCTTCCCTTTTACCAATAAGATGACAGCAACTCATGGGTGTTAAGACAAGCGAAAAAAGATTTGCACATGCAGGAAAGCAAAGCAAAGGAGAATCTAATCTCTACTTCCCATTCCACGAGGTCAGCTCACATCCTGAGAAGCAGGGCCCTACGCGTTGGTTGTCCCTTCAGCAGGCAGCCATTGGAGACAACCCCGTGCCCCCACCCCTGCTGTTCTTTTATATCTGAGCTGACGTCATATGGTCTGGAATGTCCTTTTGGTCAGTCTGGGTGACCTGCTCGTGTCCCCTCTGCCTCACAGCAGTCAAAACAGTGGAGTGTTATCTCCTAGCACTGCTAAGGCTGCTGGGGCTCAGATAGACCCAGTACAAAAGCCCAAGTAAGTTTTCCTGCTGAATAGCTGATGATGCACTTTGTGGTTCTAAATTAGAAACTGAAGATGATGTTCAGGATGTTTTCTGCCAATATCCAGCTGATTAAACAGCTTCTGTTAAAGAGACAAAGCTTTCACTTCATAGAATCATAGAACAGTTTGAGTTGGAAGAGACCTTAAAGATCACCTACTTCCAACTCCCCTGGCCATGGGCAGGAACACCTTCCACTAGACCAGGTTGCTCAGGGCCCTATCCAACTTACACACTTCCAGGGATGGGGCATCCACAACTTCTCTAGGCAACCTGCTCCAGTGCCTCATCACCCTCACAGTAAAAAATTTCTTCCTACTATCTAATCTAAACCTGCTCTGCTTCAGTTTGAAGCCATTTCCCCTTGTCCTGTCACTACAGTCCTTTGTGAAAAGTCCTTCTCTGGCTCTCTTGTAGGACCTCTTCGGGTACTGAAAGGCAGCAATTAGGTCATCTTGGAGTCTTCTCTTCTCCTGGGTGAACAATCTCGATTCTCTGTCTTTCTTCATAGGAGAGGTGCTCCATTCCTCTAACAACCTTGATGGTCTTCCTCTGGACTTGCTTCAACAGGTCAATGTCCTGTGCTTGGGACTCCAGAGCTGGATGTAGCACTTCAGGTGGAGTCTCATTCAGCTGAGGGGCAGAATTACCTCTGTGACCTGCTGGCCACCCTTCTTTTGATGCAGCTTGGGACATGTTTGGCTATTTTGGGCTGTGAGCACACATTGCTGGGTCATGTCCAGCCTCTCATCCACCAACACCCCCAAGTCCTCAGCAGGGCTGCTCTCAATCTGTTCATCCCCCAGCCTGTATTGATACTGGGGGGTTGCTCTGTTCTAAGTGCAGCACTTTGCACTTGGTCTTATTAAACCTCATGAGATTCCCATGGGCCCACCACTCGAGCTTGTCCAGGTCCCACTGGATGGTGTCCCATCTTTCAGGAGTGTCAACCACACCACTCAACTTGATATCGTCTGCAAATGTGCTGAGGGTGCACTCAATTCCTTTGTCTGTCATTAATGAAGATATTAAATAGCACTGGTCCCAGTACAGACCCTACTGAGGGATGCCACTTGTTACTGCTGTCCATCGGGACACTGAGCCATTGACCACTACCTTCTGGATGTGTCTGTCCAACCAGTTCCTTATCCACCAAACAGTCCACCCATCAAATCCTTTTCTCTCTGATTTAGAGAAAAAGGATGTCATGGGGGACTGTGTCAAAGGCCTCACAGGAGTCCAAACAGAAGTAATCTGTGGCCTTCTCTTGTCCACTCATGTAGCCACTCTAACATAGAAGATCACTAGGTTGGTCAAGCAGGACTTGTACCTGCCTGAAGTAGTGCTATCTGTTCTGAATCACCTTCCTGTCCTCCACGAGCATTGCTTCTAGGTAAATCTGTTCCATGATCTTCCCAGGCACAGAGGTGAGACTGAGAAGCTGGCAGTTCCCAGGGTCCTCCTTTCTACTCTCTTTAAAGATGGATATGTTTCCCTTTTTTCAGTTATCTGGGACTTCTGACTCCTATGACTTTTGAAGTTATCACAGGCAACTACATAAGCCAATTCCTTCAGCGTTCTGGGATGTATCTCGTCAGGTCCCATAGATTTCAGTACAGATTCCTCAGGTGGTCATGAACCTGATCTTCACTTACAGCGAGAAGCACTTTGCTTCCCCAGCCCTGATCTTACACTCCATGCACTTGAGAGGTGTGGGAAGAGAGGTTGCCATTGAAGACTTGTCCTCGTCTGCTAGCTAATTTGCCAGCCTTGTTTATTGGGGGAATGCACCTTCTTTGACCTCCTTTTCCTGGCTAACATACATACCTGTAGAACCCCTTCTTGTTATTCTTTGCATCCCTTGCCAAGTTCAGCTCCAGCTTCACCTTGGCGTTCCTCACCCTATCCCTATATAACTGGACTGTTACCTGTCCTTGCTTCTATTGTCTGTTCCCATGCTCCTTGCCCTTTAGTTTGACCAGCAGGTCCTGGCTGAGCCATGATGGTCTCTTGCCTTCCTTGCCCAATTTCTTGTGCCTGGGAATCACTAACTCTTGTGCTTTATGGAAGATGTCCTTAAAAATTTGCCATCTTTGTTCTGCTCCCTTGTCCCTGAAGACATTTTCCTAGGGGATCATATTTCCAAGGGATCCTAGCTCCTTGAAGAGCTGGATGTTTGCTTTCCTAAAGTTGATCAAGCCCTTAAGGAAAAAAACACAACTGAAAAATTAATAAGTGGGACTTTTGGCTGGTTTCTGAGGAGGTGCAACATAAAGCCTAAATTTTTGGGTCACTGGCTTCAAGGTTGTGTTAAAAAGAGCTGGGAGGAAGAAGGTTAAGGGCCACCTAATGCAGAGGGAGCTGCTGATCTCTGGGGATGTAGCACTTGGCCATGATAACTAGCAAGGTGACAGGCTTAAAAAGGAGATCCCCATGGCTGGGGCTGAAAGAGGACTGACTGTGTGAAAACAAGAGTAAGAAAGAATGAGCACTTTGAGTGGCTGAAATATGTGGACCCTGGATATAATAGGACATAATAGGGCCATTGGTTTATGCAATATGATCAACTTCGTAATGTTTGGTCTTAGAAGGTACTTATGCTACTTTCTTACAGCGTAGACCATCCCATGTACACTACAAAGCCTACAGAAGTGGCTATGCTCACCAGATAGAAGCCAGCACTGTGTCTAATCTGAGTAGCACTGGGATAATTTCACTTTTTTATTTCATTTTAAAGCATTTTCTTAATAACTGGAGCTAATAGTGTACAGCACTAGTGGGTTTACGGGTCTGGGTGTGATGCATTTTGCTTGTGTCTAGAGTTTTGTGTGTCTTTTCTAATTTAATTTTTGTGGGTCTCTGTCATTGTAGCATAATGTCTATGTGTCATCAGCTTTTATGAAGAATACAATTAAAGATAAGGGTGCAAATGAGTGTAAATCCCTGAAGCAGGATTTAAGAATGTTGCACCAAGGTAAATCATAATCCAGCAACATAATTTTTTCCCTCTCTGTCTGTTCAGTAGTGGTGGATTATTTACACTGGTTTTAGTAAGGAAGAACATTCTTGGATTTTATATAGACAGTTATTCATATGTCTTAAGTATTTACTTTGTGAGTTTATATAAAAAATATCTTGTTGGGTTTGCCAGTGGTTATAAAATATAAACTTCCTAATTTCTACAAATCATTTTAGGTTTAGTAGATCTGTTTTTAGTTCTTCAAGAAAATGCATTGTTGTCCAATACATGTTTTTGCACTAGTTATAAATCAAAGTAATTTTCTTTGTATGACCTAATTGCAGCCTTCCAGTATCTGAAGGGACCCTACAAGAAGGATGGAGAGGACTTTTTACAAGGGTGTGTAGTGACAGGACAAGAGGGAATGGCTTAAAACTGAGAGTAAGTGGAGATTAGATAACAGGAAGAAATTCTTGACTGTTAGGGTGATGAGGCGCAAGCAGGTTGCTCAGAGAAGTTGTGATGCCTCATCCCTGGAAGTGTGCAAGGCCAGGTTGGGTGGGGTTCTGAGCAATCTGGTCTAGTGGAAGGTGTCCCTGCCTGTGGCCAGGGAGATTGGAAGTAGATGCTCTTTAAGATCCCTTCCAACCCAAGCCATTCTTTGATTCTGTGATTCTTTGATTCTTTACAACAGCCTATTTCATTACTTTAAGTATAACAATTGTGCTAAGAAGCACTCATTGGATTTGTGAGGAGCTAAATGATTGACAATTAGACAATCAGCCTTCCTATGGTTGTTCAAGCATTCTGGTGCTGTACCAAGTAACAGAAACATAATAGCTAAGCTATCACATAACAGGTCCTATCTTACCACTGAAATAGTATAAAACTTCCCATTCCATTTACCAAGAGGATATATCTAAATTAATTGCTTATCTATTTATGACCTTTTTCAAACTGGAAAAAAAATTCAATCTACTAATGTTCTCAAGGTAAAATAAAGGAGTACTAGTTGGTAATATTCTTAATTAGCCAAGTACTTTTCTTAAAGTGTTGATTGAAATTGGTTTAGCCTTTGTCAGCAATGACAGTGGTAAGGCCTCTCCTCTTTATTTCCTTAGTTAAGGTAGGAGGATTAGTGTTAACTTCATTAATTTTCTTTGGAAGCTGAATATTTAAGTGCTTCAAACTTGTCTCTTGTCACCTCAAGGGGCTCCTGATCAATATTTTCTTTCTTGATAGTTGGGACAGCTTTAGTCACAATAAACTTTATTGTATGAATATTTTGCCAAATTACCTACAAATCCCTTAATTATTTTTGCAAGGTTTTGTGTAACAGTATGCTGCTAGGATCAAGCAATATTGTTATTCTTAATTTCTATCGCCAATAGCAAATCAAGTGTGAAACAAATAACAGGAGTGGAAGGGAATATTCCTCTCGTTTAACCCCAGTCCATAAATTTCAAAGCATAAATTAGCATCTCTCTTCAAAGGTAGACTCTGTATATTCTCAGTCCAACTTCTGGCAGATTCTCCACTCTTTGTTCTTTACTCTTGTTCTTGTCCCTCAGAGAATTCCTCTTACTCCCTAAGATGTTTCTGACTTGACTTTGTCACGTTTGTTTCCTGCGATCCTTCACCAGACTGCTGGAGGCACTAGTGGTGCCTGCCACAAGAAAAGGACTTGTGCCAGGTGTTCCATGTGGCAAGAAGGTGAAGCCCTGCTGCCACATCTGGCTGTAGTGTCAGTCCCCTCCCTCTTCCAGCTTGGCCACGTGTCTGCCATCCCTGCTGCTGCTCCCAGTAGTGATTGTCTTGGATCTTCCACAATGCTGATAGAAAAAAATTATAATGACACTGTCAAATACTGTTAGATAGCATTATTAAACTGATTTGAAAAACATTATGGTATATAAACTTCCTAATGGTACAATTCCATCTGCTGTGCGTAACTGATTGTAGTGTTGAAATTACATTGCAGTTGCCAGAAAACTATTTAAATCACTTCAGTGATTTGTCAAATGCATTGCTGTGCGAGCAGTATAATGTGCTACTCGGAGTGCTGTCACTGACACTGAGCATACAAACACAGCACACTCACATAGTTGCTGTACTGCTTGTGGTGGTGATAGACTACAAAATCTATTTACATTGACAGTTCTTATCTTAGCAGTAAGATAAAACCCACGACTCGCAACAAAATCAGTCAAATATCTCAGCTAATGTTCACTGCAAGTGTGCCAACTCCTCCATGCTTTTGCCTCTTTCCAAAGAGGGCATGTGTATCAAAGTGCTCATGAGAGACAACAGAGCCTTTGGCATAAAGGGTGCAACACTAAATGCTTCCAGTACCACAGCTGCTTGTTGTAATGTGCATATATCTTGGTGTTATCAATACTGGCTGTGGTTGGCTTTCTGGCAGGCTTCCTACCACATCAAGGGGTGATGTTCCAACTCTGGAAATGAAAGGGTACAATTTTACTTCTTTCTCTTCCACTCTGTTAACAAGAGTACTGAGCACAAGGTCCTTATTGTTTTACTCAGTATTGCCAGTGTAATTAAGCCTCTCTCAGAATTGATTTGGCACTCACTTCAGCTAAATAGCACTTTAATTCATATCAGGGGCTCGTTACCTACAGCAGTAGTGGGCCTGTTCTGGTAGGACCTGTTAGAAGGGGAACTGTGCAAAAGGCTCTATAAGATCACACAGAAAAAGCCACTTATTTTGAATACATGAGTGGCCCTTTTGTAGCCATGTCTTTAAAGGAGAAAAATATTAGCCAGATGTTTACTGTGAAAAAGTATTAATTTAAATAAGCTTTGTCTCAGCTGAATTGTTAAAGAGAAAGGAAAATGAGGCCTTTGTATGTGTTGATCAATGCTGTGTCCATCTGAAAACTGTGATGCCTCAGGAATGACTGTCCCAAGCCACTGCTCAAGTCCTGGCCCATATGATATGTGGGGATAGGCAATAAAGATCATGTGAGGACCAGAAAAGTTTGGCAATGTGGAAGCTGAGAGGCTTAGTGTAGAGGGAGACAGGCCTGACTGGGAGGGTGGGATTCTGTTTGGAGCATGGTCAAGTTGAGGCCCGACATAGAGGCCACATCACCCTTTCCAGTCCTGAGCTTCAGTAGAAGTAGAGACCTGGTCTTAGACCAGTGGACATGCACAATCAAGTGCTACTGTATCTGCTTGCAGCTGGTATGTACTTGAAATTCATCATAGCAGGGAAAGGCACCTGAACATCCTCTCTAGTGTTAGTAGCTCACTGGTCATTTTCTTCTGTGCAATGCTGGTACAGGCTGCAGCACTGGGCTCTAGTATTCCCCTGCTATAGTTTCAGAGACAGGCTGTGCCCCAAAATAGTGGGTAAGGCCCTTTGTAGTTTGCTAGGTTAGTGACTCTGTGGCAAAAAGGGAAACATGAATATAGGACACCTTTAGGGTATGGTGTTGATGTGTCTGTCTGAGTTAGAGAAGCCTTGAGTCTATTGGCACAAGACTGTGGCACGTAAGGTGATGTGATATTATCAAGATCTTCTCTGTACAACCTCTGAAAAGCAATCCATGCTATTATCTTACCCCAATTGCTCTGAGGTTTCATTCTAGACTGAGCCACTGCAATTGCTGGGGTATTTATATGTAGAGAAAGTGTCTGGCTATTCCTAGGCTTGCTTCTTAGAATTATTTTGTAATCTGGACATGGCCTGCAAAGGACTTTCTGCTGTTTCCTATGGGAGAATGGTTTAATCAGTTGTTGGTACATGAGAGTCTTGCAATTGTATGCAAAATGACACACTGCTGCTGGTTCAAAGTTTGCAACTGTTCATGTGAGAATTTCATGTGTCTAGCTCATTGTGAATGAAGCTATGAGTGACAAAATACCTTGCAGATTTTTTTTTACTCCCCTAAAAAGTAAGAGGAGAGCAGATATATTCCTTCCTGCTCTCTCTGCCTGTTGCCTACTCCCTCTACCCCCTTGGAATAGCAAGTCTCTATTTGACCTATTTTCTTGTCTTTTATTTTCTTTCTTTCCCTAATGCACATGAAATCCATCTGTAGAGTGCCTAGCAATTTCTTTTGAACTTGCTTGAAGAATCAGCCACAGTTCTGATGCAGACAGTGTCTTCATACACCACTGGTTATAGAAAGTATGTGTTGGTGTAGAAGAATGCAGCATTGCTTTCACTTGGATAGTCAGCCAATAGTCCCACAAAACACAAGCTAGCACTTAATTTCTCAGTCACAAGTACTGTTTAACAATATTATTTGAGCTGATTTTGTCGGCTGTGTGAGAGAGTCTTATAGAAAAGACTCACGGACTTCTGTTACTATTCAAAGCACAGTGATTTCCCTGAAGATTTTCTGGTTGGGTATTTGATACCTGATGTTTAACACATTCAAGAGGCTTGACTTCCTCCTTCCTCTATGGTAGAAAGTGAGATTTAGTTCCTGCAAATATACTCTACAATAAGACTTTCAATTTCTTTTTTAACTTTTTGTGATCAGTGAAGTGTGACTTATTGTTGATGTATGGACTCAGCCTTTTGGTTAATACTGCCCCCACATGTCTGTTATCCAGCTAAAATTCGTTCATATTTAGATGCATGAGTTGAG
>WEIV01021811.1:3273-26503 GCA_013390005.1 Calyptomena viridis
TTGCATTAAAAAGGGTGCTTTTCTATGGTATTCCAAAATTTCTGTATGCTAGCCCAAATTCTGACCATTTTATTTTTAAAAGCCGTATCAGTATCTCTAAAATAGACAGTTAATAATGTAAACTACTAAGAAGCTGTGTTTAAACAGTTTCTGTAGCCCTAACTTTAGAAATAACAAGACCAAGCATCAGGAACAAGGAGACTCAAGCAGGCTGGATGGCAACTCCCTTCATCTAGCGGAACACAGCAGCTCTGCACAGCTTCCTTGGTCGCCAACCAGAGAAGCCCAGCAAACATAACTAAGTCTTAGCAACACTTCATATCATATGTCAGTTTTTAAATGAGCTTTTTCCATTTCTAATAAGAACAAGAATTGCTATAAATTTCAGGTAGTATCTTAATTGGTTGTGAAACACTGTTGTGTAAGCACCTGTATAAAATTTAACACACTCATGTTTAGGCTAATCACAATATCTGTAAAGTTTTCATATAAATCTGAAAATAAATCAACTAATCATTTTTTAGTGTACTTCACGATTAAACAATTCACTGCGCAGCAGTGATTGGAAAAATCCCACTCTAAAATCTACAATGCTTTAAATGAATATACACCTTTCCTAGACATACTCAGTTCTGCAATCACTTAATTTTTCAAATTTCTTTTTCCACTTGTCATCTTGACAGTATTTGAAAAGAGGTTATCTCTATTCANAAACAGTTTCATGACTGGATCGCCATAGATTTGTTGTCCTAGACTCTCAGAAGGGATATGTATTAACAAAACCAAAAAAGACAAAACCAAGAAAACCCACCCCTCAAAAACACCCAAGCCCAACCAACTTGATTTCCTCAGGATTAAAAACTTCCACAGCATATCCTCTATTGTCACTCATGCAACTATACATCCACAGGCACTTTTGATCTTTTTACTCTAGCGTACATAACATGTAATTTAATTTTATTTAATTTAGACACTGATATTTTGGAATGCACCGTTCTAATGGCAAAACACCAGGACAGTTCAATTTCTAAAGCCTCAGCACCGTGGGAACAGGTTAAACTCTTTCCACTTGTCCATTCAGGTTGCTCATTCTCCACATAGCATTCAACTTTTGAACAAAACTAGAAAAAAATACTGTGCTCCACGAAAGAATTAATAACCACCTTTAGCACAAAATCTAGGTCGGTCCTAATTACACCTTACTATAATGGAAGTTTCAGCTACTCCCTGCACATATTTTTAAATATCTCAAAAGAAGCATATAAAGAAAGAGAGTTGGAATGAAACTGCACAGAAATACTGATCCCAGAGATTTTAATGTGGGTTCCAGGGTTTGTGTGTAAATATATATGTATATGCAGGCGTAAAAAACCCCTCAGGTATGAAGAAGGCGAGCAGGACAATGATGACATCTTCAGTACTCCAGTTAGGCTGTCATAAGAAGGTAAGGGATACTTGTGGTTGATCTTATATATGCTTTCCCTTCAGTTTGCTTGAAGATGAACAAATAGGTATACTTGCAAAAATTTCAGGACCTGTTTACTTCTGCTGACTTTATATGGGAGCCTTTTATAAATACAACCCTAAAATTTCACAGTATTTTCCCTTGAGAGTTCAATTTCTTCTCAAAATGCCAGTAACTTCTGTGACTGAGTACCTTCGGCTATTCCTCCTCAAATTGTGATACACTGTCTTCTGGTGAAGAATAATTGCACACTCAAAAAAATAATCTGTGTTGGTGAGGCTTCATGAATACTTTGCAATATCAAAACCAGGACAGCCTTCATACAACAAGTATTTGGTACTTCTACTAGTTTTTCTACTTCACAAACAGTTGGACATATCCGGAAAAAGGCTGTGACATTGAGGAAAAACTGGTGGTGTGCAGGTGCCTGGAAAAGGAGGAAGCAGCATCTATCCACTCTGATGATAGGACTTCTAATTGTTGACCTCCACTCAGTCCATCAGAAGTCCTGGTGCTCTCCTCCCCACTAAACATTTAACTCTTGTATTTCACTATTTCTGCAGCCATTGATGACAATAACTGGTTTTCCTTTAAAATACATGGTCTACGTTGTTCCTACAGAATTTCTGTCCAGGAAATCAGTTTATTTGCATCAGGAACACATCAGCTCTTTGTGACAGGCATCACTTCAGCTACAGCTGGCAGATATGCTCCATATTTATTCAAGTTAGAATCTACATAATGGTGCTTTTGAGCACTTTGTCACTCAGTGGTTCAGATCATCACGGTAAGCTGATAAACTTTGGTTCTATAGTAACATTTCACATATTCACCCTCACAAATATGGTGGTTGCTCTTAAGCTGGCAGTCCAACATTTGCAAACTCAAGACTAACACTAAGACATCTGGCAATAGATTCTCCCCACTTAAGTAACTATATTCGCTCAGAAGAGACTGTTTTTCTTTCCTTCCTCAAACTTCCTAACAGGAAACACATGTTCTCAATTCAAGCCTCCTCATACATGAGCAGTAGTATGGCATAGCTGGCATTATGAACCTTACTGAGTTCATTGTGACAGCCACCAGGCTATAAAATGAGGGAGTTGTAAATATTCACAGTAATACAAGCATATACTGTAAACTCCAAAAAAGCAGTTTGCTCTTGTTTGAATACATTCTATGGAATTGTTTAATTCACGGAATCAATTTCTAGCTAAATGTTGCTGAGCACTGCAATGATACACTGCAAAACTGGGCCTTGCTTTGTCCTTTTTTCACTCTCCAGATATCACTCTGCAGTCCAGAACACAGCAAAAAAAGTTGCCACACTTCATTCTTCAGAAACAAAGGATTATAGAGTCCAGAGTTGTAAGGCAATGGCATGGAAGAAAGACTGCCTCCCATCCTGAACTCTACCCCTCTCCAAGTAAATGGGCAAATCTACTGTTTAATCTGCTTGAACACAGAGATCTTCGGCAGTTTATCAAATGACAGTGAAGGCATTATTAAATTTAAAAAAAAGTTATTCACCATATTCTAGAGAGATAGGTCACCTAACTCATAGTTAAACTTCTAAGGACTTCTAAGATCATGATTAAATACTATTATCAAAGGAGAGCTCACCAGAAGTGGGAAGGATAGGCCCTTGTTAAGACTCCATTTTGCTGTTCCTATTGGAACCATGATTTAATGCAACTTAAAAGAATCCTATGCCCATGTACTTCCCTTTTAGTTTGCATTCTTTTTGGAAATTCAAGTAATTAGTCAAGAAAATTATAGTGATGGTAATCAACACACATCAAAGGGCATCATTCAAGTTATTGCTTAAATTACCATTCTGAGCCAACATAGAACTTCCAATGTTGCATTAAATTTTGAAAGTACTAATCAAAGAGAAAGCTTGGTATTCATCAGTGCAGTTACTGTTGTTATATGATTTCCTGCATAAATTAAAAAAATAGTAATTTTTTTGTGCACATGTATATATGCATGTGCCTACATATGCATGTATTTATACCCACCCACTTAAGAGTGTTACCCACTCATCCTTAACCTGGAGTAAGTGGTGAAAAGCTTTAAAGCCAGCTCAGATAAATTAACAAGTACATGCACTAATAATAATAGGTACATGCACTTCATTAATAATAACGAAGAAACTTCTGTTTTAGCCTCAAGTACCACAAAATGAATTGTTACATTCAACTTTAACAATATTAACAAAGTGGCAACTGCAATAGAACTACAATGACCAATACCTTAGGAGAAAACCAAATACATACATACCTTCACTACAAAAGGGTCTTTTGATACCAGAGAAATTCACCGTCTCATGCAGCGTTTTCTCTTCTTGACAGTATTCACAGTATGTAACTATGCAGTGCAGTTTCTTAAAATCATCAGAACATGTTCTGCTGCAGAACTGATACACTTTGTTCTAAATACAAAGTTGCAAAGCATCATGAATAGGGTTAACAAAATCTTAAGGTCTGGATAGTGCAACTTGAAAGTCATCATTACGACACAACTTGCAAAGTAAACAGAAGTGCAAGAACACAATTAGGTTACGACTCCTAATGCTAAAAATTAACAAATCCCAATTAAGCTGACCATGAGTGCTACAAATACTCATTATTTCACATGAAAATACTAAACAAAATATGCCAATCAATCTCATCATACCCTCTTTAGATACTTCTCTCAGTTCATAGAGAAGTGTAATAATAATCTATCATATCTACAACAACTGAAGATGAACGCAGATTTCAGACTTTCAGGCTGATCTGAGAAATTATATTTTTCTTTAAATTCCACAGACACTATTTATGAAAAAAGACTTCTGCTTTTATCTGTACTGAAGTTAAGTGATACTCTACAGAACTAGGTAGATTTTAACTGAACTTTTTAACCTTCAATACCTTAAATATTTACCTAGAAAATTTTTTTCGGAGTTTTAAGTTTAAAATCACAAACACTTTATCATTCTAATAATAACCCCAAAAACATCCTTACCTCCCATTCCAGTACTTCTGGCTTTGAACAAAAAGAACTTTTGCAATAATTACATTTCAACTGAATATCACTGGGAGAGGCAAACTGACCATTTGTTGAAGCCTGCACACTGAGAGTCTGAAAAACACAAATATATATACACACATCACTAAAAAAGAAAGCTACTACTAAAATGCAGGGGTTTTTTTAATTAAGGTTATAGTGTTTGAGAATTTGGAAGTTTATTTACAAATTCAGGAGCGTTATGGCGAAAGCACATCAGGTTGGTCTTTTACCTTAATTCCTTTTCCCTTGTCATCTTATAGATTTTCCAATTTTGAATCTTCACCCTTGCTTCCACCATAAATACTTTAATTCATTGTTTCTACCTTACCTTTCTAATGCCTGTTATTTAAGGGTAAATAAGTTTTCATAAAAATTAAAAGAAGACTTCCAAAACTGAACACCTGTTAATCACAAAACACGTATTTTCAGATAAATACATTTTGCAGCTTGCATTATTTTGGTCACAGAAGTTCAGATAAAGATCCATAAACCAATATTTTCTAGTCCAAACCTCACCAAGGTAGATTATTAACACCTTACATAAGCATACCAGTGAAAACACAAATACTAAAGTAAGAGGCTTTCAATGAGAAACCAGGCATCTACTCAGATTAAGAAAAAACTAGTTAACAGTCCCAGCTAGCCTCAATCCCCATGGCAGGAAGATGCAATTATTCAATTTTTAAACAATTATTCAAATAGTTCACGGTTTTAAGATTGAGAAATATACTACAGATTGCATGTACAGGTATGAAAATTTAATTCTGTAACTGAGTAGTTTCCTTAATGTGTTTCTGAGATAATCGGTAAATAAGAGAACTCAATTTTACAGTACTGGTACCTTCTAGTAGCTCTCACATGCCTACGGAACAGTCTTTTTGTACATTCCCTGGTCAAGCAAGAACTATTGGTGTATTACACACCATGTTCAAGACCAAAAATTTGAATCAGTAGTGATCACAAGCACTTGAAGAATCCAGAGGACATATCTGTCTTCTCAACAAACTTTTCCACACTTGTTTGCAACAAAACAAATATATTTAAAGACAAGTTCTCTTCAGACAGATTAGTTGCTATCTCTCTACCTTGTAACTGAAAATTCAAAACACTTCCACTACATAATATTTTTTCTTCAAAGTCTCATGTTAGTAAGGGTTCACCTACATTAAAAAATAAAGAAAAAACTGCAATGAGACTTACTACTGATATAAACCCTGACAGAAGTGGTACTGCTGGGTGCTAGCCAGCAATGCAAACAGTATTGCTTATGTAGATGCATTAGTTCTGCATCAGGGGTTTACAGACATGAAGTAGTCATGCACATTTCCCAATCACAGACAGGACCTGAGAACCAAAAGCCATACAGCAGAAAAGATGACACCTTTAGCCCAATGGCCCACTGGCTCATAACAACCTTAACAGAGTCTGATGCCCACACACAGTATTGCCATATTTTTCCCATAATATCCAGCAAATGTCCCTTTGGTTGAGCGAGGTTTGCTACACTCGGGCTGCTCTAAATAAGGTAGCTGAAGACTTGCACTAACATGGGAGCCACAAAGGCCCAATCTTCTGCACTTCTGCATTTGCAGGTTTCTTCACAGAGCAAACACCATGCTGAACACAGGCGGCCATGTGGGTTATGTAAGCACCACGGAAGTCCTAGTTGAAAACTAAAAGAAATCAAGAAGCAAGTATATCCAGCACCTCCAGTTAAGGAATGAAGGAAATGTAAACAACCAGCAGATTATTTTGTGTGCCTCTTTAAAGTTCCTATTACTCTGCTTACAGTTAACGGCTGCTTCTGTATAATGAGTCAAGATGACATGCATACACATCATCTTTCTTTGCCTTCAACTTACAAGATACTTACAGTATCTTTAGGAATTATATGGTAGCATTATTATACACAGAGAATAATGCAACAAAAAAGACCACAAATTAATTAAGATCTTTCACAGGGTCTCTTGAATGACAAGGTTTCATTTATGTTGTGACTTAAAGACATCTTTGAGGTTATGAATGTATATTCACTCTTTTGAGGGCCTACCCTGAACAACAAGAGCATGGGAAGAGCAAAGCAAAGCAAAAAAGCATTGTAAAGCCCTTTTCAACCTTCAATGCAACCAACTCAAACTGCTCTAAGTTGCGAAATTACTAATGAACAGTAGGCAGGCACAGCCCAGGACTCTTCTGAGACGACCACCACAGCAGCACAGCTTCTGGCCTGCCCCTGCCACCACACCATACAGGACAGAGGGTTTATTCTTGCTCACAGCAACACAAAATCAAATTGTGGGAACATTTTGTACCTAAGTGTACATGTGGAAGAGCTAGTAGGCAACCAGATTGTGGTTAGTTTTTTCTCTAGTTGAGAAAAAAATAATCTTTGAAATAATCAAGTTGTTCTTACTGTGAATGAGAGATGCAAACACATACGAGGAATCTTTTACATACTGTTATCCACCAGGACTGTTCCACAAGCAAAGCCAAAGGTATGAAATTAAATGGGAAAGGAACCAAACACTCCTCTCACACTCATGCACACACAGGCCTTCCAGCCTGAGCATGGAAGCCTCAATTATTTTTATTATGATCAAACTTAGAAACTTATTTGTGTGTGTACAAGAAAGAGAGATATAAGGTATATAACAAAGAACACTTCCAGACACCACCACAACATTGAAAGAGAATAACATTAGTGAATAACCAGAGTGAGTATTCTGCTAAAAAACATTATACTTACAATTCTTACCTATACTGGTGTTACAACTCTCCAGATATATCCAGCAATTGGGGAAAAAAACACCCGCAAATCAATCAAAGCTTTAGCACAAGTTTTCAAAAAAATTTTTGCACAGACTTGTGTTTTGCAAGATAGCAACTGTATAAGTGAAAGTGCAAGCTAACTTTGCAAAGAAGGTTGTAACTACAGCCTTCGTGTTCACAATAAATAAATTAGCAGCTAATGTTTCCCTTAAGAGCAACATCTTAAACTTACCCAATAAAGATACCAATAGCAAAACTAGTTTAAAACAATACACCTTGGGAACAGTTCTGTCCTTAACTCTGCAATAACATGCTCCAAGACAGAGCATGAAAGACAAGATACAGTCCCACTGTTCTACCACCAACTATCAAACAAAAATTACATAAAGCAGGCTGTTCTCACTCTTTTACTCTCTTTCTTACACATATCAGTGCTCTTGCCAGCTGGCCACACAAAGGAGAATAGAGATGTGGACATAAATTGTACAACAAGCTGCTCAACAGAACCTATCCATTATTTTAATCCATTAAAAGAACAATTAGTAAGAAACAAAAGGTTTTTAGTAAGATAAAATCATAATCAAACCTAAAGTGCTGTAAACAAGTTGTAAATTTAAAAATTCCAACCCATTTGTAAACCAAAAGGAACAAAACCTTCGCAGAGGGGAAGAGACACACAGCCCTGAAATAGCAACTATTCTGAGAAGGATAACCCTTAAAGAAAAAATGTCTAGGAAAAAAAGGCACAGTAAGAACGAGGGATGACTAAAATGATAGAAAAATAAAACAAGAATTACCTCCATTAGTAAACAGTGAAAAGTATGGAGCACCATAGTAAATTGGCCATTTTTTCAATTTAGATTCAATACCTTACGTGTCTCTTAGGTATAAAAAAAAGCCTCAAGGGAACACTTACAGTCCAACACTTGCATTGTGGTATGCCATTCTTTCCACCTAAATACTAAATGAACAGAACACAGAAGCTGTTCTCATATATTCAACTCTTACCTAATGGTGAATACATTTTATTCTTCTGCACACTGAATATATAAAAAGTGTCAAAAGTTAAATTCTGACAATGCTGTTTGAGCAAACTAACTGTAAGAAAGTGACCACCTGGCCACTCTTGGTCTTTATTGAGAATGCACGGACTGTATGGCTGCTCTAATTGCACTGTACTACAACATTGAAGAGAGACACCTATATGCAGCACTGAAACTGCAACAGAAGCATCAGCAGGGTCTCAGTAAGACCGGAAACCCACAACCGGTATCAACTGCTCTGGTATTTATATTCAGTAATGTTGTTTAATATTGACTTATGTGATAAGCCAAGAAGGCATAGTCTGTATTTGGCATTTACTTGCTTTATTTGTTCCAAGAGCTCCTGGGGCCACAATTAATTGTAAGATCATGTACAATAAAATAGATGCTAAATGAGTTTGCAAGAA
The DNA here is from genome assembly GCA_013390005.1 of Calyptomena viridis. Lineage (NCBI taxonomy): Eukaryota > Metazoa > Chordata > Aves > Passeriformes > Eurylaimidae > Calyptomena > Calyptomena viridis. The sequence continues at coordinate 12,012 of WEIV01021811.1, forward strand.
GTATCACAGATCTGTCATGACACACTAACAATCTGCATTACTCGGTTCATCAGTTCCACTGACAGACATCTACCAAATTGATTACGATGGAAACATAGAGCATGGCTACATGATGGGAGATCCTATCCAGGGATATATTAAAGTAGCAATTAAAAGATTGATCTGCTGTCCAGTTGACAGAAAACAGCAAAGTTCAATGGCAAATGGGAAAACCCTGTGTGGGTGTTAACTGTTCAACAACACACAAGGAGGCAACTAGCAATTACACAGTGCATGTCTTGGAAAACTGTTTTTACATACCAAAATTGAAACATTTTCTTTACGAATATTCTTTGATTACCTAGAGATGAATCACTACAACATTTCCCATATGCTTTAACCTTAAATTATATTGAAAATATGATATTTTTAACAAGCATAGCAGCCTCTTCCAGTGTGCCCATCATTAGCCTTGCAACACTCCAGTTTCTGAACATAATTTCAACAGCTAGTTTTGTCCATAAGCAAAATGGCTTAAGCTCCAACCTTGCATTTCAGAGACAGTCACTACTCCCCATGACAGACCTTTGTTAACTATATTCAATATGAGAAATTTTTTACCATATTTAATATGAAAGAGACTAAACTTGTCTATCTTCAATGCAAACCAGCAAGGCTCATCTCCATGAAGAGGCTGAGGTGTTAAAAATGAGCCGTGATATTACTTTGTGTTTTCTTACAATACTAAGCAGAAATTTGTTGTGGTTATCCAATTTTATAAGCTGAAGACAGCAGCCAGTGTTATTATGAAACAGTGCTTTGATCAAAGAAATTATGAGCCAGAAGCATCTACTATGTTAATTGTAACTCATAAGCATGTACATACAAGCAAGTTAGTTTAATATGCAAATACTTAACACAAACACAGGTATACAAATATTTAGGGAGGAAAATATTTAACACAACATCTAACCTGAAATTTAGCTACACAACTGGAACTGCAAAAGTTGTACAGTTTTCCATCAGGCATTGTGGCTTGATATTGAGGTAAAGAGTTTCGATTACAAAAGTGGCAAATAATTTCCATACCTAAAAGAAAAACGTAGTTTACAAACAAAATAAACACAAAATAGTAGTGCAAAAAGAAAAAAAAAATGGTATTACAGGTCAGACCTTTCTACTATTTCAATGTAAAAAGCTATGATTTGTCTGTTTTCCAGTCAACTTTCACAAGTCAGACATTTTTCCACAGGAAGCCTTAAGTCAGTTGAAAATTTTTTTCCAACATCAAGAAAAAAGGCTGGTGGGGAAAATGACTCCTCATAGGTCCAGTTACTGGTGTTCAATATAAGATAGTCTTTTCCTCTTTTTTTAAAGAAGTTAAAAAACCCTGTGAAGTCGCATCTGCATAGACTAACTGTAAAACAAAAGCACCCACCCCTGGTGTTCAAATGTAAAAAGTCTACTCTTCTCAGTGATGAAAATTCTTCATCCTTTTCACTTACTTTGCGATTTTGCATATTTTGATTTGTGTGTGTTCATGCATACAGTTGAGCAGTATGGCTCCATATATCCATTAGGTCCTATGCACTGAGTCATGTCAAAAAACCTGCACTGAGCTCTGCAGCCAGTACAAGATGTTAATTTGCCACATTTCTAAAACACAAAACAAAGTAAAACAATGCATTAATTAAAACTATGCTTGGCTTTTGACTTTAAATTATGGTCTAAAAAAAAAAAAAAAACACAGAGGAAAACTTATTTCTGCAAGCTGTTCCCCCATTAGACACTTCCTACATTAACTACCTCTCATAAACATCTTCAAGAGCATTCAGCACTATGGTTGGGTCTCTTACTCCTGGGGAAAAGCCAGCTAAAATTATTCTGAGTAAAGACAAAACACATACACACGCCCCCTTCAAAAACTCAAACCAACCGAAAAATCCGAACTCCATCCCAAATTCCACCATCTGCAAACTGTGAACTGTGGTAAGGCCATATAGCAACTTGTGATGTGTTGGAGAGCTTAAAGCAGCTCTGTCCCACTCTCCTTGTTCATAGGACAACGGTTATAAGGAAAAAACTAGGGATCTGGCACACTAAATACAATCCACAGAATGGGTAAGGTTAGATAGAAGGGACCTTTGGTCCAAGCTCCCTACTCAAGCAGGATCTTCCTAAGGCACATTGCACAGGATTGTATCCAGATGGTTCATGAATATCTCTAGTGAGAGACTCCACAGTTTCTCTGCGTAATCTGTTCCATTGCACAGTCATCCACACACTAAAGAAATTACAAACATTAATAAATAATGTTCCTAAACTTTGGGGAAAAAAAAAAAATTGTACTCTAATCCTCCAGGCAGGAGAAACACACCACAGAATTTCTATACTCCTTATTGAAGCCAATGAGGAACTTTGATCTGATAACAGACCCAATTTTGATCTCAACACAGCAGTCAGTCCAACAAGTTTTCCACAGACTCAAACAAATGTTCTATAAAAAGCACAGAAAAGCTGCACCAAGCAGAAATACCAAGGACACAGTCAACATACAAAATCAGTAGTTCTGATGTGCTACATGTAATATATATGTCAGTGTTAGGCAAATATCTGAAGCACCATAAAGCAAGTTTCAGAAAAAAAAATATCTAGACACCTTCCCTGCCCATAGAAATAGTATCATGGTGTTGACAGTGACCACAGAAAATTCCTCATTTCAACAGCAGTGAGCCTCCTATCAGACAGGCTCTTGCCTTACTGAGTAATAGACAAGACCCCATCACCATTTAGGCACTTAAGATTTCTTGCTTCCTGTTGAGAAATTTTGGCACTACCTCTTCCTCTTTCCCTATTCTGAACTGAAGGAGGAAAGAAAAGCAAAGCATGTTCCATAGGTGCTTCATTTGGTTCAGAATAAGAGATGCTTCAGAGGATATATTTGTTCTTCCTATCTTTAACTACCTACATTTGAGAACTGGCTAAATCCAGCTCTTCCAGAGATGAAATTTATGCTTCTATAACATGTCATCTTCCCTATATGAAGAACACGCAGATATAAAAACACACAAATACAGATGCCTGTGTCAGAGACTGGAAGTAGCACCTTGCAGAGACCAGCAGAATTTACATCCAGTTTCACAATTTCCACATGCAAGACAAACCAGATGGAGGGATATATTCCAGAACTAGAAGAATTGTTTAATATAAAACCAAATTCCTGGAAATAAAATTCACTTAGAGGGTTTTTGAGGAATTTATATTCTTGGCATTACAAGCAACTATCATTTTAGAAGGAATCTTGATCTTGCTTTATATCTTACTGAAAGGAGCATGTAAGCCGAATTCTAGAGGTATTGTTGCACACACCCTACTAAAAAAAAAAAAAAAAATCTCCAAAGTAAATGTCAGATAGTCCAATAAACAGAAGTAAACAGGAGTTTCCAGAAAATGGGAGTAAATAGGCAGTAGAAGAAAAGGTAGAATGGGATAGTTTCTAGAATTTGATTTGAATGAGATATGCAAGAAACTTGGATAAATCATAAACACCAAGAAGTCTCAAAAAAAANATCATAAACACCAAGAAGTCTCAAAAAAAAAAAAAAATTGCCACATCACTAAAGCAGGAAGAAAGGGGAAAGAATTATTTCTTGGGTTAATACAGATTTTGTCTTCTAACCATGGTAAAAAGCATCTATCCCTCTCCATTTGTAGAAGTGTACATAGTATCAGACAACAGTATTATCAGAGATTACTTAATACCAAACGAAGTATTACCTGAAGTGGTTTACGGTATGAGGAAGAGACTCCACTACTAAACCCTAGTTTGAACTGGCTGAAACCACAGATTTTATCTTTAAGAGTGACCAGAAATTGGAAAAAAAAAATCTGAAAACTTGGTATTTCTAATATTTCAGTGTAAAGAGACTGTTCAACTCTCACAACTACTGACTTTGTCACAGTATTTACTCTTGAAACAGACACTTTGAAATAAGAGTTGATAAAATAGTAACAACAGTAGGAAGCAGTAAATTTTGTAGTGAATTGTACTACCAAAATAAAAAAGACAGGAAGGACAGCTCTGTCTTAACAGCAAAGAAGTACAGAAAAAGAACAGACACTGCATGGGACAAGGCAAATTTGAAAACCCTAGATGCTCCCCCTGAAGTACTAGATGACAATACACTTTATGAGACCAAGTACAAATTCTACATAAGCAATAAATTATAAGCTGAAGAATTGCTATGCATATTATTGCATATAGTGAAGGCTCTTAACCCCCTGCACAGAGATAAAACAGATAAAATGAGTTTTAAGAGAGTTTCACAAAAGCAGTTGCCCGGCAAGGAACAGACATCAAACAAGGAAGCCCAAGTGCCTAACGTGTTTCTTTTCTACTGCTCGTAAGTAAATAGCTTAAAGGGATGGCATAGCCTGGTTAATCTTGAGGCATGTTCAATAGTTAAGTCTTCACCTAATCAAGGAAGTCAATCAAATGTACTTTCATTCAGTATGGAAGAAAAATTTTCCCTAGATGAAAAGACACTGCAAGCATCCTCTCCAACTAGAAAAACACTCGTTTGGCTGGCATTCATCCAGTACTCACTTCAGTCCAGTGCTACTAAAAAAACTATGAATAAATAGCTAGGGCTCCTTCCCCCCCATTTTTGACAGTAGATGAAGACCATCACTTTTAAGAAGCACACAAAGAAAGCAAATCCCAGATCATATTCTAACAAGAAGAATTTTAGTACAGAAATAAAGCAAAGAAGAGCAAAGAAACATTTAAAATTAGCAAGGCATTAAACTCCTTCATGGTAGAATCAAGAGCACTGTGGTCAGTCCAGGAAGCAAAGCACTTTTAAAAGTACACACAGACGACTCAGCTTCAGCTTAGTTGAACAGCTGGAAATTAAAAGGTATGGTTGCTTGTACAAACTAAATCACTGAATATTATACTTGTTCTTGAGAAGGGGGTTGCCAAGCCTGTATCCAAATCCAGCAAATCAGGACACAAGGTGGAAACCGCCTTGAAAAGGAAGTCAATTAATTTTGTAGAGACAGAAAACATGCAATAGTATCAGAAACAGAAACACTGGAACAACCTAGGTATGTGCTTGTGGTTAATACGTATTTATGGCCGGCATATTTGAGGTCAGTTCTAATTTGTTGCATAGATACTAATTTTCAAATTAATCACTCCATTAACTTTAAATATGGTTAAATTTTAATTATATTAAATGCCTACTCAAAGAAATAAAATATTTCACCATTTGCACAATTAAATGGACAATTTCAGTCACCTTCCTTTCAGATTTATTCTCATTCTCTTCTAGCAGTTTGTTTGTTTTAATGGCTTTGTTTAGTATCATCCTTTGCCCCTTACATGTAAAGAACAACAATGCAACAGTTGAACAATCCAGCAGTGTTCATTATCTTCAGGTTTAAAAACATATAACCCCTTTCGAAAAGAGTTTTGTTTCGACATTTTATCTAAATTGACACAGTTATTTAATTTTTGGAGCAATGATTTTATAATTATTTTCTCTTTTTTAAAAAAGCTTGACTTGCACTTCACTGTCTTCACAAATGGCTGTTGTCATCGAGAAACTAACATACTCTTACATATAACAATGAGCATTAATTAGGTTATACCTATTTTTTTAATTCTTAAAGAAATTATTTATATTTTATAACTTTTTTATATAAAAGACAAAGTTCTGTAATCACTTTGACATTTAGGAAAGAACAGCCATCATCTCTCAGAAAAGCAAAACACACAATGCAATATTAAAGATGATTTGTGTCTGTTTTAAACCAGGTTATAAAACTGGTACGTAGGAAGCTATGTGCATTCATCTCCTTGAAAGGCTACTTAAGACACTTAAGAAAAAACCTACTCTCCATCCCAGGAATAACACTGTTTCTTACTCTCACCAATAGCCTACAGCAGAGGACAGAAACCCTCTAGCAGATGGATCACTTGCAGTTATCCAATTATTTATCATTCTGAGAGCCACTTATTTTTTAATACCCAAAATGTTAAATTACTTTCATTCCAAGAAGAAAAAAAATGTCCATGATAAATTATTGAAAAATAATTGTTCAAATCAGAGTAATATTTATTAAGTATATAGAGAGGTACAAGTAATAATATTCAGTTTTCACTTATTACTACTAGAAATGTATAGCAATATTGATAGGCTTATGACTTTTACAATATAAACTGCTTAATACAAAGCTCATACCAGTATGACCTATATATTTTACAACTGTTTTTGTAAGAAAACATTTGCCAAAACTGTTATGTGACAGACAATAATTAGTTGTACAACACAATGCTGTAATTAAATGACATCAACTTTTTCTGTATTATTGATTTCATTAAGTTTATTTCAGTATGTAATAATAACTGTCCCAAACTCTCTCCTTCATCAGTTCTCCTTTAAAAGCAGAAGAAAATATTTGTAATGACTGAACAAAACAACCTATAATTTACCAATTGCAGCCAAATGGGTTTTCAGTGACATCTTCTAAAGTCTCAAAGTTCAAACTTGAATAAATCCTGCTAGACAACTAAATATTCCTGAATAATTGTGACCTGAAAAATTTTGAACACTTACAGCATACACTAAAATTCCTAATTTTTGAGTGTCATAGAATCATAGAATGGTTTGGGCTGGAAGGGGACCTTGAAGATCATCTAGTTCCAAACTCCCTGCCATGGACAGAAACACCTTCCACTATACCAGGTTACTCAGAGCCCCATCCAACCTGGCCTTGAACACCTGTGCCAGTGACTCATCTCCCACACAGTAAAGAATCTTGTTCCAAAATCTAATCTAAATGTACTCTCTAAATTTAAAAGCAGTGTGGGCAGCAGGTCCAGGAAGGTGATTCTGCCCCTCTGCTCTGCTCTGGTGAGACCTCACCTGAAGCACTGCACCCAGCTCTGGGGTCCCAGCACAGGAAGGACAAGGACCTGTTATGTCAAGTCAAGAGGAAGCCCAAAAAGTTGATCAGGCTGAGACAACTGAGACTGTTCAGCCTGGAAAAGAGAAGCTTTTCCAGTAGCTTTGCAGTACCTGAAAGATGGGGCACTGATGTAGTTACTCCATCACAGAAAGCCACTATGTTGATCAGACAGGATTTTCCCTTAGCAGTTTCTCTTAATATCAAAAATACTCCAAACCCCTCACACCCGAGGAATATTTGAAACCTACCAGCTAATAATTACACTTAATCACCAAACCACATGCACATGAGCACTCAAATTAAGCTTTCCACAGACTATTACAGTTGCACAGTACCAAATATTTCAACAGAGGAATTAAGAACTTGTTTGCATAAAACCTGCTGTCAGAACTGAATGCATCAAAACAATGCATCTCAATTTTAAAGGTTCTCTTAAGCATCCTCAGAATAATGCACAATATTTGACACTACTTGTGAAGATTGTTCATACTGCAAACTCCTCCTCCTTCCCATATCAAACCAGAAAATAAAACTTGCTACCCATATCCTTCTCATTCTTAAATACATATCTAAAGACAAAATACAACAATATCTGAACAGAGTACATTCTGTTAATTCAGTACAAATTTATCATTCGACCTCTCAAAATTCCATGTTTATTTCATAATTCCATGTGCAGTGTATGTTATATGGGTTGTGTGGGAATGTCTCAAGTTCAAAGTTAATCTCATGCTTTTCTATTTCTTTAAGACACAGTATTCAATGTTTCTTCAAGTCTTTCCATGGCTTCTGGGGATGCCTATGTTTTTAGTATCTTGGAAACCTATCCTGTCCTTTTTGGCATAGCTCTGACAAAAGACTATTGCCTATATTATGTTTCCAGTTACACCATTTACATATACACGTTTCCAGATTTGCTCTTTACCCATAGCATATATACAAAACGAGCCATCCCCAAAAGCATCAGAACTGAATGTCCAAGTAAAGAATACAAATACAATGATGCCACATTAAAGAACCTTAAAATATTCAGCACTGCAATGTCGCTTCTCTTGGACCACTGGTTTCTTAAAAATGGAAAGAGATGAAGAAAGAACCTCATGCAATGTGCAGCACAGGGGCCACTCACATATTCAAGTCTGAATTTCAAAATCAGAAACAGAAATTTCTTGCTAGTAAAACAATACTGTCACGCTTCAGAACACTACCCCTATAAACTCAGAGCAGAACATACCAAGCAAAAGAACCTAAGAACAAAACCAGAATCTCCAAATGGCATATCCTCCCCAGAAATATTTAATATTTCACAACTATCGTATTATACTATAAATACTGCAATTAGCATTTATATCTTCCAGCCAGCATTAGCAACAGTTTAGAACTAAGCTGCCTCTCTAATATATAAAGACATCAGCATCAGATTTCTTGATTTGGAATTATTTTTAACCAGTATTATTACTCTTAACATTCTTAAGAATAAATTAAAAAAAAAAAAGTAAAGAAAATGAAGGCACAAAATTTAACACATGGAAGGATGAACGTAATAGTTTTCTAAATCCTATGCTGTACAGTGGAGATTAGACATAGTGCAAATACACAGCAAAGCATAACCAGTTAGAGCCTTCTCACAGCAATGTCCAACCTGTATGCCCTGCATATTTTTGAATGTTTCAACTGCATACAAGTGAGCTTTTACATCTAAAAAAGAACATCACTTAAGGGCCAGTAAGCCTGTATGTTGTGCTTGCTATTAATATACTTGAGATGCACCCTTTAGAAAGAAATAGAAGTTATTAACAGACAGTTTTAAATTAAATTTTATTTTCGTTAATAGCAAGTAGGTATCACTATCAGCAACATCAAAAAAAGCCAGTAGTAAAAGGTCTATTGCAGCTAATTTGCCCTTACTGGCATTTTCATTTTTAGAAGTCTTTGTTACTGATGTTTTCTCATGAGAAGCAAGACCATGCTATTAGTAACAAGATAAACTTCAGAAGTATTAATATTTATTTCATTTTAATTTATAGGTAAATAAGTAATTACCTGCTTGTATTCACCAACGCAGTTCTGACAGCAGAATCTTTTCTGCTGACCATCAATAGTAAGAACATTGTTTCCAGCTCCTTTACTGGGCAAATACTCCCCACAATGCTCACAGCAATTCATTATTAAACCATTTGCCATCCTGTATCTATTGAAGCAATGGTCACTGCACAGCTTATGAGTCATATTTTTAAAGCTAACTTCATGACGAATCTGAAAAATAAAAGTATTCTATCACTATACAAGCACAAAGTTGCCTGAAACTAGTAAACCAGACAGAAATCTTCTATTCAAGTACAATAACTAAAACCAGATTATACTAGCTCACTATTTAAGAACAGAGATGCTTGAAATGACCATGAAATACAGAAAAAGGAATGGGTGTTTCTGTTGTCTCCAAAGTTCTAGGAAAAAAATCTCAGACCCATCTAATCTTTAGCCTAGAAGGAAAGACCACAGGGAAGGATGTAGTAATTGCATATTAGAGCAGGTCAATTCACCATTTTATAAAATGGTCAATTTACAGACTAACAACACAGCATATGAAGACTGGCCAGACACATACACTGTGTAAAGTAGTAGCCTTAACTATAGTGGGCTTAGTGACGGCATCAAGAGTAAATAAATACATTCCTGGGAATTTAAAATTCCCTATATTGTACAGATCTCAAACAATCTGCATTATCTTTCAAAACATACATAAGGTAGTAATACAGTAAATGTTGACTTTTTTCCAACAACAATTCTTCTGCGTGGAAGATACAGGTTATAATTAGAAGATTCTACACCTAATAGAACACATTATCAATGAAAGGCACTTCAAGTTTCTGAAACAAAAATCAAGTATTAACCCTTTGGAATTCTTTTTTCCTTGAGTTGCTCTTCATGAATATTAAGCCTGCACATCTTAATATCTCGCTGCATAGGAAAATACTTAAGATTTTATATTTCCTTATTTTCAGTCCTCTTATTTCACAAAATAGAATAATACATCATTATTGAGAAAGATAAGAGGGGGGAAGAAAGTCAAACAGACCTCAGTTAGTTTACCACAAATAGTGCATCTTGATTTATTCAAAGCTCCTTTTGAGGGATTTTGTTTATCTTCATAGAAGGATAAACACGATGTACTGCAAAACTCCTGAAAAGACTCACTGGAATCTACTTGAGCAACAATGGTACCTTTCATTGTTGTTATATCTCTGAAAGACAAAAAAAATTAATGTGCTTGTGAGTACATATACATATTTAAATAAGAACACTTTATATGTTCTAAAGATTGATTCTTTCTTTCAATGTTTACATTTCAAAACAGTTTTTTTAGGGTACAGTTTTTTGTCACAAGACGAACATTAAGTTTAACAATATTTTTACAACAACTGTAAGTACAGAAAGTACAATGTCTTTACTGTGTAAAACCCTATCTTTTTTCTTTGGATTATTTTTTGCCCATTAAATTATTCTAGAACTAAAGTGATATTAATGCACCATTAGGTGTAGTGTCAAAATGAATTTTATATAAAAAAATTAACAGCAAATTTAAACTAGCCATTTTCTAACTTCACACAAAAGCTATACTTCAGTTTCATAAGAAAAAGTCAGATTTATAGTAAAAAGCAAGAAATGGTCTTTATTTGTATATAGCTCCATCATTTCTAGTATTAATCTCAGAATAGGATGAGAAGAGAAAAGGTGTTTCTCAATGATATAAATACAACCAAAAAAGCTTAAAACTTTACCACAAACTTGCCTTGAAGTTTTATAATTTAAATTTATAAAAGTTAATTCCACCATTACTTTACAGTTCCAAAGCATCTCAATAGTTCATAAAGTTGCCCATGACACTGCACCAATTTACCACAATAAACCAGAAAACCAACCACCAATAAAATTTATTTGAAATTGAAGAAACCTTCTTCTAACCAAACTGACTCACACTGTCTCAAATTACTACATATCATATATTAGAAGCAGAAAGGAGAAGAAATAAAAGCCTTCCCTTTTGCATTTTGAGAAGAAAAAACCCTATTACTGACATACAGAAAATGCTATTGGGAATATATAAAAAAATCGGGGACATCTGGATCACCAACTGGAAAATATACGCCCCAGACACTCAATGTCTATAAGCCCTAAAATGAGGATGAGTGAAAAAAAAATGGAAAAAATATAGGCTTGCCTAGACAGATTCACTTGAAAATAAACTTATATCACCCCTGGATATAAACACTTGCAAGCCAGCCTTCTTCCATCACGGGAAAGTCAGCATATTTTTGGCTTGCCCTTTCAAAAATTAGTAAAATGTGTATTAGGGGAGTGCTATTGCTTCTGTTCTGCAAAACAAAGGCAGAGTTCTTGCCTTGAGGAGCTTATGGTTTCTGGCAGGATTCCACCAGAACTTAAACATACTATTAACTACAAAAACACATACTAACTTGCATCAAAGGAGACCAGTGCAAAGTCAAAGGGTAACATAAGACATTAAAAATTAAATGGTAAGGAGAATGCCAGGTAATTCCTATACCTTCTTTCTTATGATAATTGCTATGCTATTTACGTAGTTACAAAGGTTCAGAAGAGTGCTAGAAAAGTGGATTACAATAAAATACCTAGGAATTTTGACTTTTCAGATGGGGTTATACAAATCTTTAAAAAATTTATTATAAGCTTCACTTTCTCCACTTAAAGTAATCCAAGTATAATCCAAGTATCCATGATACATCTACCTCCACAAGTCCGACTTGTGACATAGCAACTATTACCATCTACGCAACCTATATTCAAGATCTCCTGGATTTTCCTAAAGTCCTCTTAGCCTTTCGCTAAACTGGAAAAAAAAAGTGGATAAGCTTGAGCTTCACAATGAAGTCACACTACAGAGGAACAAATTAATACATATACTACCTTCTATTTAACTGTAACTGACTAAACCGCACAGTAGTGGAAGAGCAAAGACCAACATCACCTCAAAAATTGTCCAAGGTGACTTCACAGAGGTTCTCTAGAAATTAAATACATTAAAATTACTTTAAATAACCCCAAAAGCCAGAAATAAAGTATTTTCCTCATCATTCAAAAAACAAAGCCTTTTCACTCAGGACAGATTTGTATGTAACCTCTTACAAGACACAGATTAAGTATATCTTTATATATCATACAGCTAGCTGAATATGGTAGTCACCAGATTACTTCTAAAAAAATAAGTGTATAAACATGTAACAAACCAACAGAAAGTACAGATTGCTTTTAACTAGCCCTGTAGAGGAAGGATTCAGAGAATTTGAGCTTTTACACGTGTTTTAGAAAGCTACAACATGTTAAGTCTTCTAGGTTTTTAGTGTACCCAGGTATGAATACACAGGGTATCAGTATTATCTACAGCTTATTTTTACTGAGTGTCAAGAAGAAAAAAATAAAAGAAAAAAGAAGACCAGTAGCTTACATCTGACTACAAGCCATTTATCCACTACACTGAACACTGCAAACTTTTTCACTAGTTTAAATCTGTGATTGTGCAAAGACTACCCTCTCCAAGGCACACATTAACAAAGGCAGTCTTTACTGCAAGCCTTCTTTAGTTCAGCAAGAATCCATCTTCTGCCAATGCCACTGCAGTGCGTACCAGATCGAGAATATGAGAAAGTGAAAGCAACTCAGTAATGCTGAATAAGATAGTACAGCTATTTTGTACACTTAACACGACAAGAACACAATTACAGAAGACTTCTCTTTGGCAATTCCAAGTCTGGCAAATAATGAAAAATTACAAGTCAGACCTAATTAATAATTTAGAATAAGCCACTTCTAGGTATGTTTGCCACTCCCTCTGTACTGCTCACTTAAGGTATCTTCAGCTACAAAATTGCCATACTCGCCCCACAGATGGGGAAAATGTAAGGCTTTTTTTCTCCTCATACTGCCGAGACTGGAAAAGCTCCCAAGCTTCTTCCAGCTTCTTGCAATTACCAGTTTCTCCTCCTTTTAAAGCCTCTTGATTTTGTATCTTCATCTATCAAAACAAGCGCTTTCTATACATCACAAGACCCACTTTTTTCATAAAGGACTTTATATATGAAGTACATCTTGTCACAGGATATAACTTGGACACCTTAAAAAAAAAAATCACTTGCTTTTAGTGTATTGGCTTTTAATGAAACCATCTCCCATACTCCGAACTCAAAAGCTGGTACTACTTTTTTTGTTATAGTGGACACAATGAATTCAACATTTCCAAACAACATTAAAGTGATATTACATTAAATATTTAGAGTCAGATTTTATATCATCAGTGGAGCAACTCTCATACATGCATGAGAATCTCAAGTATTACTGGATTTAGCTGCTAATGTAAAATAAAATAAAAAACTCACTTTCTGCACATAACACATAGTTTCTTTGGAGTGGGTTTGTGTGAAAATGACGAGAGGCAGGTAGTAGAACAAAAAAGGTGAGCTGATCCTTTCCGCTGATATGCAGTCTGTCCCTTTTGTAAAGGCTTTTTGCAGTTTGCACATGTGACTTTAACCTGTTTAGAAGGCTGTTGCTGGGCAGAAGGCTGGAAAATTTGCTTAGGAAGTGATGCTACAGGTGACAAGGAATCCACACCTGGTTGCTTCTGATTCCTAGGGAAGGAAGCTGACTGGGATATCCAAGAATCTTCAAGACAAAAAACCCAAACACACATAAAAATAAGTGAAGAGACATGTACCTATCTATGTATAGCATAATATTCAGAGATCTATGATCATAAAATCATTTTCTGTTGGAACTGACAGCAAAGAAAGATATTTTCAATTCAGGTTTAAAGTAAAATCCTGTTTGATGATACCGCTCTCCACTGTTACAAAGCTTCAGAACATTAACAAATTTCAGGATGGTCCCATCCTACATCTAGTGGCGAGTTTTGCAGACTTCAGTTCACATGTAGTGGGTTTGTAAACTGGCAATTTTACCTTCAGACAAACAAAAATGCAGTTACCAACTTCAATTAAAAATAAAAAGAGACCAACAAAGAACACGGAATGTCCAAACCAATGTCTGAGACAAACTCTGCAAATTTATAAGAATATGAAATCTTAAATTTTCATTCCTTAGAGTTCCATGTCTTCCTCAGTAGGAATCTACGAAGCTAGAAAATAATATTTCATTAATGTCTGGCTGTACACAAATTCATGTTCCCATGTCCCAGACTCCACTAGTCCTCTATCTGCATTTTTGGAAAACAGACTACCATGGGACAAAATCACCTTTGCCCAATCTTTTGTAGCATAACTGGCTATGTGAATAACTTGTATAACAAGAAAGTAAGCAAAACATTTTCTCTAAAAGAAATACATCTAGCAAGATCGTATGTTATATTACATGCTCCATACTTTGGTTTGGAGCAGAATATACAGTTCTGAGTGGAAACAAAATCTCCCAATAAAAAGCTGGAATAAAGAGGTAAGGGGAAGAGGAAAAGGTCACAGAACAGAATACATTTCTCTTTAAACTAT
>WEIV01021814.1:5940-18006 GCA_013390005.1 Calyptomena viridis
AGCAAGCACAAGAAAGCCACAGGCTGCCATTGCCTTTCGCAAGTATCTGTTCAAACTGTCCAGGCGAAAAATTGCCTAGAGGCTTCATAGTCACTTTTGGAGATTATGGCAGCTTAAAGGTGAAGGTGTGAGGTGGAATGTCTTAGACTTTGTCACTGTTCCAATGCCTGTTTGTTGCTGAAGACAATTTCTTTCCTTGGTGAGAAGATAGATGAAGTGGAAAAATCTATAAAGTATTCTTGGTGACAGCATGACTTCTCATCAAAGGGGAATGGTGGTGGCAAACGATTTTTGAGTATATACTGCTAGAATGTGAGAGAGGAAGAATATGTTTATGCAGTGGATTCCAAAAATTTTTTTTCCAGGTTAGCAGTTTTCACTTTCTGTATTAGTTTCAGAACTATTTGCATAATGTGGGTTTATCTGCCTGTAATAAAAAAAAATAAATATAAGCACTAACTTTGAATTACTTTTGTGGCAAAGTTTGGTTTGTTCAGTGGGTAAATTACCTTATAAAGAAGGGAAAAAGAGTTAGGAAAAATGTAAATGGGGAGGCAACCAACTTGGATTACAGGAAAGATATCCATCGTGAAAAATGAATGCTTTGTGTTCAGGTCAGCCTATTTTAACTTAAACCTTGTGTCAAAATTCAACCAGCTTTCACCTACTGTAATAAAATTTTAAAGTTGACTGTTCTGAACTAGACAAACATTTTTGGTTACATGGATTGAAAAATATTTGTGAAAAACAGTACACAGACATTTAAAGTAGCAGACTGTCCCTTATTCCAGTTCAGTTATGTAATTTCATACATAATCGCCTGTGATGACAACTGAAATTATCTATTAGCTCTAGAAAAATTTCACTGTAAACAGCATTAACACAAGCTTCTGCTGATTGTCACAGCAATATACTTCATCTTTGCACTTTAGGTTTAGCTCCTGATGTGAAAATAGGTCATTTTTTTCTCTGCTATCTATCAATATATATGTCAATCAAGCAGGTGATGAACATGAGCCTGTAAGGGGTTATATTTAAGATCATCAACTCATTTCATGTAGGCTTCTAAACAGATGGTTTCTCCTGCTCCCCAGAAATATAAGATGGATTTGGGCCACTAATATGCGTGTGAAAAGATCTGTTTATATTCACCAATCTCCTCAGTCTAGCTTCCATCTATTAAAATTTTAAAGGAACAGGTTTTATTCTGTATGAACAAAGTATATGAAAAATCACTGCACTGGATTAATAAGTAATTAGTGGAATTTCCTTCAATTAAAACTGAACACACAAGCCTGCAGCCTTGCATATTGAGTACATTCTTTAAACCAAAGTAGGCAGCAGTATAACTTGAGACAGAGCTGTGATATAAAATTTTTCTGCATATATTACCCTGATAATTTTTGAGATTTTTATGCCTTTTTTTTCTTTCTAAGCTATTCTAGGTTGTGTTTTCCACTAGATTTTATTAAGTTCTCAACCCTTTGGCAAATAAGGAAATAGCATTACACTCAGAACAGAAATATACTGCCTAAAATATTTCTGGTAATGAAAATGAAGTATCAGAGTTACCTCATGGATTTTGCTGAGAATGAGAAACCTCTTTTTTCCACTATGAATACTCTTGATGTCCAGTGACAGATTTAAGGTGCACACTATAGACCACATTTTTTGCTTTTCTCTCCACTGGCAACGTAATACTCTTAAATCTTACTACTATTGTTTGATTTGCTGTACATCTTAAAAGCCATAGTGAGGATCAACATGCATATTTAGTCTGTGTTGCTGGATGTAGTGTAGTATTAAGAAATCAGAGCTAGATTTAACTAAGTTATTGAGGATACCTGGAACAGTCCATCAAGAAAAGTATAGGTCTTAATCTGCAGTTGTTTGTTCCCCTTAGCTTGATACAGACATGCTATCAATACAAGACAATTCCTGACACAACCTTGTAGTTTACTGTTATGTGTATTATACATACATGAATGAAAAAGTGTTTTTAAATTGTGTCTGCTATATGTATTTATTTCACTGTGTATTTATCGTAATATAATACAGCATCTTGATTGTTTATTTAAGACTTATTCTATCTAAACATCAGCCCTGAACATCAGAACTTAAGCATTCAAAGTAGCAGAGGCTACTATTACTGCTGTTCTGATGCAAATCAAATCTTCTTGTGGAAAGTAGTTAATAATGACCACAAAATCCTGAGAAAGTGCATATACCTAGAACTCTGGGAAAGAGAAATTCAGTTAAAATGCATACTTCTGACATTAGCACTTAATTTGACAGCCCTTCATCATGAGAAGTGTTGGTACTATGTTGAAGTCAAAATGGCAAGAAGGTATATACAAGAAAGGGATTGATCCATGGCTATATTCAGTACTAAATCTGCAGAGTCTTCAAGGTTGATTTTGGCAAGCAAAGAGGATGATGTTTCTCTGTTAATAGGGTAATGTTTGGGAGGCTTACAAAAAAATGTACTTGCATGTAGATCAAGTAAAAAATTACAATTTAAAAATTGTATTTGTAGGGGATTTTGTTGGTTTCATTACTAAAGTATGTGGGTTTATGTTTAAGAAAAAAAAAAGTTTCCTCTGTCTGCAGAATTTCCAGTGTTTTTTGGTGAACATAGGGAAAAAAAAGCCAACCCATTTCTCCAGTTACTGTACTGAATTTATGTTACTTTTGCAATTTGGAGTTTAGTTAACACAGGAGAGAAAGATAAAACTGGTTCTTAATTATAGGTAAATAGAGAAGATGAAATTTCTCATCAAATGCAGAGCAACTTAAAATGGTAATTATTTGCAGAAACAAAGAATCTATGGTTTGTTGCAAATCTCTCAATATTTGGGGTGAGATGGTTTTTAAAGCCTCACCTTCTGGAATTAATTTGCTTACATGAGAATCACTTCTCTCTTTCATATAATTTTCTAGTTCTTTCTGGGAAAAACAGGAAACAAAAATTTTAGTCTGTTGTTTTACAGGTCAAAATCCTACTATGTGGAAAATAATCATATAGTTACCCTTTAAAAAAAAGAAAAAGAGAAGTTGTTATGCCAGTCTCATGATTTGGGGATTTGTAGTTTCTGAATACATGAGGATAACAGTATAGTGTAGTTTTTCTATTCTTAATGAATATTTCATTATTCTCAGTTCAAGCAGAAGTCAGGAGACTACTCAAACTACTTGTTAAAGCGTATCCTCATAAGAAGCTTCTACAGTAAAAGGGTTTCCTATAATCTGTTGTGTATTTTAATAGTTAAGCTGGCTGCTCAAAGCAAATATGACTGTGATCTGTATTCATCATAGTAGTGCTTTTGTCTATGGAATAGCAATCAGATACAATACTTTTATTGCAGTCAATGAGCTATTTTTACTTCTGGAGGATCATGTGTATCTATAAGGAAGGATTCAGCACCTGAACCATTTTTTTGTTTACTTGATTATTAACTTAATGAATTATTATCAGTGCTGGTATGAAAATAGCCAGACCTCAGTTACTATGTGGTGGTAGGATTTAAAGCTCTCATTAGGAAGCTTTTACACGTGACACTACTGGAAGTTGTGGTTGTCTGATGATACCTTGCCCTTTACAGCTGTGAGGGAGCTCTAATTTTCCTGTCACAAACTAAAGCTTTAAACTTTTTTCCTTAGATAGAGTGTCAATTTCTGATCAGAAAGGAAGATTTAATTTAAAACCCTGAAACAACGTCAGAATTACTACTTTACCTTTTTTTCCTTTGGTCAGAATGCAGGAAGACAGGAAAATGAAAACTTAAGGGATCAAAAGTCTTAAAAAGCTCAGGCCTATCATTGTTCAGTTTGGGTTGAGTGGAAAACAGGTTTAGTCTGTGCTAAAACTCACTGTCTGTACAGTAGCAACAGGGTAAGACTTCATGAGGGTTCACAGCTGTGGAGTGTAAGGCAGGCAATTTACAGTGCATGGTGTACATGTATGATTTAGTCGCCCATAGTTTCTCTCATAGTCAGTGGAGAGAAGTAGACACTTCAATAGCATATCTTCTTTTGATATCTACTTCAAGAAGAGAAGACTATGCTCTAGAACTCAACATGTTCACCCAATACAGTCAATACCAACTCTGTAGTCCGTTGACTGTAAAGATTCCTTGGGATGACTAGGCATTCAAAATTAAGAAAGATGAATTGTTGACTCTTCTGGTGTATACTTTAGTCATTTTGACTTCTTTGAAAATAATACTTTATTTACTGTAAGGCATTGTAAGAATAGGATTTAGTATATTTTTCTTCATCCATGACAAAATTCTGTGGGCTATTGTAACCACTGATAGTTTGTAACGTGGGGTGTAGTTTTTGTGTTTTGCTTTTAAAGTCCTGCTTCTACCATACCAGGAGTGGATATGCTTTGGAAGTGGGCAAATGTCAGGAAGATTATAGTGGAATAAATAGTCTCATTCCTTAGCATATTCAGAGCATATTTCTAATTTTAATCTTCAGCAAAGATGAGGAAAATAAAGCGTAAAGCATTGATTCTCTTTAGTCACCCCCAGAAAACATATTTTTTTATGGCAGTCACCTCCTCTCCTCCACATCTGGCTATACTCTTCTCATTTTTTCTCTTTACATTCCCAGAAGAATTCTACAATTAAAGGGCTTCAGATATTCAATTGTTATTTTTGACATGCACAGGTAACTTTCATGTTAGAGGCTAGACCTAGCTATCCAGCTTTTGCTGTGAATTATCCTAAGATTCACGTTAGTGAAGCACAATTTTTTTCTCAGGATGGAAGGAAGCAGGAGCTGCTGCTTCCTTAGTCAACTTAGAATTTAAATGATGACATTTTAAGTTGCTGATGCCTTTTGGATGTCAGTCTAGCTAGTATCACTTGTCAGAATAATAATGAAAGAATATGCTGGTGCCTCTCAAGGAATACGAATACCTGAGGTGACCTCCAAACCGAACATTACTGCTTGGCTTTGGTTTAAATTTCTCATGTGTCATTGTTAAGCACTTTTGATTCTTCAGGATACTGTGAGAAGAGCATGAAGGTACTGCTTTTGTCAATAATTGTGTAGTACTGACAATTGTAGTTGAGGATGTCTTTAAGCTATCTGTCTTTTTAAGAAATGTGTTCTCTTTGGTAATCTAGTTCATTCCCATAAAAGACATGAACTAGACTTGAGAGCCTTTCTGTTAATGAGTTTTCTGGTCTGTGCTGAATAGCTATTAAGATGAAAAAACTGTAAGGTGAAATTAGATTTGTTACTAGTCACAACTGAACTCCCTTGCAGTAGCTGGAGCAAGCTTCTAAAGCAGCTAAAGAAAACAGAGCATGAGGCACACAGCAATTTTTCAATGTTATTACAGGTGACATATGTGAACTGGCAGTATGCAGGCATAAGAAGTGCATATAAATTAGACAAAAAGAATTTCTTCCGACTTTTTCAAAAGCATCAGCAGAATTCAGAAAAAAATGAACTTCAGTGGGATGTGTGAATGAACATCCTCATCATCTTTACCTAGCTATATTTCAATGCCAAAAGGAAAAAAAAATGTGCTGGAGAGAAAAGTAGTTTTGCACCTTTGTTCTGCAGTAAGTCAATAAACAAATACAACATTCAAGGAAAATCTGTACAAACTTGTACAAACTTGTAGTTCCTATTATCATGTTTGTATTACGGTCATTTTTCACTTTGCAAATAATTAAATTACTAACAATCAATTCAAGGAAAACATTCTTCCAAATGGGTTGGATCCTTCAGTTCCAGGGGTATTCTAAAAAACTGAATTTCCTGCCACCTTAAGTTTCAGTAATATTAGATTAGAAGTTTGTTCTAAGAAGTACATTATGCCATTGCGTGATAGATTCACTTGACACCTTTTGGGATAATGTTTGACTGCCACGGAAGAGGACTCTTGGCAAAACTTGGCAAGGGTTAATTTACATACCATCAGTGCTATTTTCTACTTTCTTTAAAATGCCTAATTGTAACTGAAATGAGGCTTCTGCAGCTCAAACAGTTCTTGATACAAATGTGTCATTAAATCACAAATAGGTTTGTACAAACTAGTACAGTAGTCACATTTTCAAAGACCCTTCTGTTCTGATTGACTCTTCTGTGTCCTGCAAGAGGTTATAAAGGAGTCTATCATATATAGTTGTATTTTTTATCCTATTCTTAATATATATGGAAGCAATTTCCCTCAGCTCACTAGTTAGCCCACTGCTAGTTTCTGAAAAGGTTTTACTTTTCAGGATATCAGATCTAGACAAGGAAGAAATTGTGTCCCAGAAAGTAGGAAAATGCCCCCATTGCAAATGTGATAGGAGATACTTTATCACAGTTTGAAGCTATTCTCTTCCTCTCTGCAATATTGTCCTTTTCCACTTTTCTCAAATGCAAGTATTTTTCAAAAAAAAAGGGGAAATAATTTGTTTATTTACTGTCATGGGAGTACTTAAAATGATAGTGTGGATTGTAACTATCCCTCGTAAAGGACAGAATGATAAGTTTGTCACAGGTGAACCTGAAAGTTTCACAGCAATAGCAGTAGGGTGAGAAGTGTGAGATGTGGCCTCACATAGCCTGTCCCACACAGTGTCCCGCGGCAGCCACAGTCTGCTGGCCATCACTGTTACTGGCTGGCACCCAGGCATTGTTTGGCAGCTCTTGATAGTCTTTGGTACCTTCCACTCATACACATGTCATGGTAAACTGTGTGGGTGAGGCCATGCCAGTGACAGACAAACCCTTGCGTAATTGGAGTATAGGAGAATGATATCCCAAAGTAGTAAATCACAAAATGGGGAAGGTTGGAAGAAACCACAGTGGGCCATCTGGTCCAACCTCCCTGCTGAAAGAGGGTCATCCTAGAGCAGATGGCATAGGATTGTGTCATGATGGTTTTTAANAGAAGTCTCTTGCAGACATGTTTGAAGGTCCCTGCAGCGGTAGGGCAGGTAGACAATAATTAAGCTCTGAGGAGAAACAGCAGGCCTATCTTTTTCGTGTTTGTTGCAACTCGTGCTGTCATGTTGTGTGTTCTCAGCTTTTGGAAATAAATTTTCCTAAATCCTTCCACTGCCTGATATCTGGGATACCTGTGTATAATCTTTCCTCACACTTCACTGAGGAGCCTCAACCAGACACAGCACTCCAGATGTGGCCTCCCTAGGGCTGAGTAGAGGGGCAGGATCACCTCCCTAGACTTGCTGGCAATGCTTTTTCTAATGCACCCCAGGATATCATTGGCCTTCTTGGCAACAAGGGCACACTGCTGACTCATGGACAACTTGTTGTCCACCAGGACTCCCAGGTCCTTCTCTGCAGAGCTGCTTTCCAGCAGGTCAGCCCCCAGCCTGTGCTGGTGCATGGGGTTATTCTTCCCCAGGTGCAGGACTCTTCACTTGCCTTTGTTGAATTTCAGAATGTTCTTCTTTGTCTATCTCTCCAACCTGTCAAAGTTCTTCTGAAGGGCTGCACAGCACTCTGGGGTATTGGCCACTCCTCCCAGCTTTGTGTCTTCAGCAAACTTGCTGAGGAGGCATCTACCCCTTCACCCAAGTCATTGATGGGTAAGTTAATACTGAGCCCAGTACTGAATCTTGGGGGACACCACTAGTGACAGGCCTCTACTTATACCCTGTGCCACTGATTACAATCCTCTGGGATCTGATTTTCAGTTCTCAATCCACCTCACTGTCCACTCACTCAGTACACGCTTCCTGTGGTTGTTGTGAGAGACAGAGAACTTTGCTATACTCCAGGTAGACAACATCAACTGCTCTGTCCTCATCCATCCAGATAGTTGTTTCATTGTAGAAGGCAATCAGGTTTGTCAACCTTCAGTGAATTCATGCTGACTACTCTTTATACCCTTCTTGTCATCTACGTGGATAGAAATGGTCTCCAGAATGAGGTGCTCCCTCACCTTTCCAGAGATTGAGGTGAGGCTGACTGGCCAGTAATTCCCTGGGTCCTCTGTCTTGCCCTTTTTGGAGACTGGAGTGACATTTGCTTTCTTCCAGTCCTCAGGCTGATTGCCACGATCTTTCAAAGATGATTGTGAGCAGCCTGGCTATGGTGTCTGCCAGCTCCCTCAACACTCATGAGTGCGTCCCATCAAGGCCCATGGGCTTGTGGATGTCAGGTTTGCATAGGTATTCTCTAACCCAGTCCTCCTTGAACAAGAGAAAGGCTTCTTTCCAATATTCCTTTACCCTGGTATCCTGTGTCAGAGACTCCTGAGGGCTGGTCTTGACAGTGAAGACTGATGCAAAGAATGTAAAGCAATAATAGTGAAAAAACCTCTACTTAAACAAAAGAATTAGAAATAATGACATATATAACACACAAACAGACATTTCTAAGTCAGAACATGCTGTAGTTGGGTGCTATCTATAGCCCATGCCATGGGCATATCAGGGAAGCCATGGACCTATCTAAACAGGTGGGGCTCCATGCTTTCTCCTGTGGAGCTGTTCCTCCACACAGTTGTTACACCTGTTGGAAGGCTGTTACTTTGGGGGTCTTCAGATTGTATTTTTCATGTATTTCATGGTCCCATGCATGTACTATTTCCTTTCATATGCTGTGTTTCTATCACTATCCTCCTGGTCTAAGCATGTCATGGTTTGCTGAATCAAATAGCCAATAAGTATCTCCTTTTGCCAGTTTCTTCCTTACTTTAATTCTGAGTAATGGTCTCCAGGCAGATTGTACTTCTCATGTTACTCTTTGGTCTCTGCTACCATCAGACTTGAGGCAAACAAGTAATTTCTTTCAACCAGCTGCACACCAGGTTAGGCTTAGTTCTACCTTTTTACAGCTAAGGTGCATGCGCTTGCCTCTGAGCAGACCCCTTCACACACAGCTCTGGATGAGCTTGTTGGGGGGTACCCATGTCCCAGGTTGTAGGGGATTCTGTAGGTAGGGCACTGAGATGGAAGTAAGGAATGTATTTCTTGAACATACAGTATTTACTGCCCTTGCCAGAAGGATGGGAAGTTAAGAATGTGGGTGAAATGGCTCAAAAGTGTGCTTATTGGCACTTCACAGCGTCATGACAGTGGAAGAGGTCTCAGCGATTAACTGTACTGGACAAATTCCAATTCATCATTCAGTTTTTAGCCTTAAACTTATATCTCAGAAATTCAAAAGACAGTACAGCCTTAAAGAAGAATTAGCTATAGTTTGTGTGAAGTTCTTCAACCTGGAATCAGCATGATGGTCAAGTCTTACTCTGATTTTCTATTAATGCGACTTGTTTAAAAAATAGTCCATCAATCTATTTGACTACATATTTGTGTCATCAAATTACACTCCTTGTATTCTTATCTACTATTTCATCAGAACAAATGTAAAGCAGCCTGGTAAGATTAAATATTACCACAGTACTAAGCAACTACTGCTTCCTAAGAAGAATGAAATAAAAAGAATTGGCATTTGCATCAGTTTTGCTGAATAGCTTACACTGAAATAAGCAGTTTTTTTCCTGCCACATACTTGCAGTATAGTGATAGATTGGCTGTTTATATACAAAATATTTTTATCCATTTTATTTTAAAGGAAGAACCATAATTCCTTTCTTGTTGAATTGCACTGAAAAAATATTGCACGATGTAAGCAATTACAAATAATTGCAAAGGCTTGAAGGCTGAAGGCTAACATGTAAAGGTCAAATTCTAAAGTTTCTGCTTCACTTTCCTTAGACAAAATTCCTCCATGTTTTACTGCAGTTTTCACTTTGCACTTCCTGATCTAAAGCACGTACAAGACCAGATTATGCTTTGTCTGCCAGTCTGCATCTTTGATTGTGCATGGTTGTCAGTGCCCCGGGTAAGTGTTACGTGTAAAATAGCCAAATGTGAGCATTTGTTACACATCATGTTGATGTGTAACTCTGTGTTACATGTTTGTGATCTACCTTGCCTGGATGTGGTGTCAACTCACCTCAGAAATTCTCATCCAATATGAATAAGTTCTTTTATAAGAAGTATTGATTACTGCTGTGTATTTCTGAGAGATCTGAAACTTACTTTGTCAGTGCAAAATCTTACAGGAATGTTCTGCCCCTTTTCCAACAGCATTACTTTCTAGAACATGCTTTTGCAGTGGATTTTCAGCCATTGTGTTTCCATAGATTAGCTTCTGTTATACCACACTTCTGCAACATAGAGGAGATCAGGCAGCAGAGCTGGCTTGTTACATTTTAATATGTGAAGCGTGAAGGTGAAAACTGCAGTCAACAGTGCCAGTCAAATGGATTAATACTGTTGCTGAAACTGGAAAAAAAAATTACTAGAGCAGGGTAAACTGATCATTTGCAGAATATTTTTTAAATTATTGAACTCTCCCCTCTTAATTTTAATGATTTGAGAACTAAGAACTGGGATTCATTTTGTCCAGTTCTAGATACCATTAGTTGGGTGACCTGAGCTGGTTTTACAACGAGTGCATAAGCAATTAATCTTATTTTAATTCAGCCTTTATTATAGGATAGGATGACTCATCTTCTAAGGGAGCTGTTTCTTGATGTTGATTATAAAGGAACATCGTGTCTGTCAATTAAATTAGAGTAGATGAACCTACCATGCAGCTTGCTGTGTACATCTCTTGGAAATACAAGTAATATCTGAAACTCAAAATGCTTTATGGAAGCATTCACAGAAATGGAAGTAGGAAATCATTTAGTAGAGGTGTGGGTTCCTTGGTAGTGAATTGAAACTGATTAATGTTTATAGTTAAAGATTTTGTTTTTTACAGTTATCTGTTTTTCCCCAATAAACACTGTATGTTGTTTGGTATTTTTTATCAGGAGGAGAGGAAGATATTTGTCTTCAGTAAAGCAGATGGTTCAATGAATAAGTCAGAGACACAATTTTGCCCCATGTTTGTATGTTATTTTGAAAAAAAGTATGGGAAAATATCTGAAAAGTATAAAATTATTTTGTTTGATCCTGACATATGATACCCTCATCTAGTATAAACATCAGCTTCTTGTGGTTTTTTGCCGGACCAGGTGGGGGTGTTATTTTGGAAAATGAGTCTTAGAATGAAACATTCTTAAAAATTTCATTGATGAAGATTAGTATTTAGATTACAACGATCGATTTCCTAAAAACTGGTGCTCAAGAATTTCTTTAAATCATATACACTTAATGTGTTTTGTAGTGGAAATTGTAAATAAAGACTATTAAAATTACCTTTAAAACATTACTCTGCAGATTTTGGTATCAATAAGAAGTCTGGCTCCATGGTATGTGCAACATGACCTTACTGTTGTTTTTCATGGAAAGTGGCGTCACTGGTTACTGCAAAGCTGTGGGCGAGAGGGGATGGCTTTATATCTATATTAGATCAATATCATAATTAGAGAAAAAACCTTCTACATTATGACATATCTTAAATTAACCTTTCAAAGTATTTTGTGAGCAGCCAGAGTTCACAAATCATTTGGTTTCTCAACCTTTTCTTCTCTGTGGAATTTTGATAGGGGAAGTTAATTTAATAATTAAAAAAAACTGTTAGGAATTGTGTATGATGTGTGATAGTAGGAACAAAGACAAAGTCAATGTTGCTAGTACTGTGTGAAATCAATCATAATTTGATTTTTTTTTTTTGGTCTGCCTTCTCAAAGTCATTTTACAGTCTCTTTAATTCTACTTGCTCTTTTCCCTTTGTTTAGTTATCACTGGGTTTTTCTTTCTGGACATTTTTCTCCTGCTCCTTTTCTTCCTTCTCTTTTAAATTTTCTAAACAGATTATGAATCAAGGTGAACTTTTGAACTTGGTCTTCTTCAGCTGATTAGAAAATGAGCGTAATAGGGAATCTCATTTTTAACAATGATTTCATGAGAGTAATTGAATAGCATCATTTGGCTGGAGATCCCAAAGTCCTTTGTAAATGTGAGTCAGTATTATTATTGTTCAACAAATAATAGAAGTGGAACAGATAAATTTAAGCTTGCTTTTTGAAAAATAAATTTGAAGTAGGGTTCTGAACTCTTTAGGCACTCAAATTCTAGGTTGAGCTTTACCAAGGTAAGTGCCTTGAAGCTCCTTCTGAACCTCCTGAAA
>WEIV01021819.1:0-24030 GCA_013390005.1 Calyptomena viridis
TAGATGTTACCCAGTCAGATAATCCTGATTCAAGAATTGTTAAAGAAAGTATTTTGAGGAATACAGCAACTATATGTGAATTAGTTACTAAATACATAACTGGAGCAGTTTAGCACAAAAATCTGTTAGTTTTTTCCCAAGAAATAAAATTTCAGAATTTTTAAAGAAATTATTTTAGCTTTTAATGCTATGAACATATGTATTTTTTAACATTGAAAAAGGGAAGCAGAAATTTCTCTGTCAAAGATGGAGAAAACTCATAATCTAGATCTAACTGATACTACTAATTGAACCAAGTCCTTTACTTACAAAAATTGTTTTCTATTGAGGACTGAATGAAATTCAAAACCTTTGTTGTTTGACATTTGAAATCTTGGCAGGGGACATGACCTTACAGTCACACAAATTTGTAGCTATATTCTGTGGAATCATCAACAATAGCTGAGACAACTAGCAAAAGACATTCTTGTGTTTCTTTGTGATTCTCGCCTCAGAAATAAGAACTGCTTTCAACCAAGGTGTGAACTTCCTCTGACTGTCATGGATATTCAATGATACAATTGCAAAGTAACTCCATGTGCATAGTAATACAAAACAGATAGAAACAACACTGTTCAGTGTTAACTTGGATTTTGCAAGGCTCTTAGATGTTAGTGTGATATTATGGGCAAATTACATGCTGGTATAATTCCATCAATGTCTGTTAAATTCTTCCACTAGAAATTTTGGCCAACAATGCAATAGACCATATAGAGACCGTATAGAGTCCTAAGACAGCAAAGATGAAGGCTCACAGGCAGTCATTCCACAGTTTCCAACAGCAACAATGATTCATATTAAATGCAAGCAGAATGTATCAAAGACCGAAATTCAGAATAGTGAGCCAGGGAAAAAAAAAGGGAAAAAACCTGTAGACCAGTATAATTTATCTTTATTTGATTAATGGTATGCTATGAATAAAACTGGTTATTGTGTAGCATAGCAGACAAATATAAATACATTAGGGTTAGGAGAGGGCAAACATAAGGTGATATAATAAATCTTTTAATCCTATGCTACACCTTTGGGCTCTGGGCTTATGATGCATACTCAGTAGGATATAAAGAAAGCACAGACATGTATCCTGTATTCTAGTTATAGAATACAATGCATACTCTTGCAAACATCAATTACACTTAAATTTTAATTATCTTACATCTACCTGGTGTTAATGGTGGGTCATATAAGGTTGACTCCCGTGTGAAAGGTATAACATGACATGGAAAATAAATGGGAAATATAATCACACCATGCTCACTGAAACACTCACTTGGTAATTGGTCTGACTGAGCTTGAAGATTATTTTGTTAAGATATATCAGTAGTCACGCCTGGCAAAGTCCCAGATCATTTTACATGTCTGCCTACTTAATTATTTTTTTAAGTACTCCAGTTGCTCTTCAGTAAAGAGGTAAAATTACTGTAAAACACAGACTGATTTGTCCATGAGAGAGATGTCTAAATGAAAAATTTAATCAAATACTTGGTTGTGCCAAGCCAGGACCTTACACAGTTTATTCTGTGTACAGCTCTCATAGAATCTAGCCTGTCCCACTGCCACACAGAGAGATGTGGCCTCTGTTGGTATGTGCATTTTAAATGATTTGTTTCTCGTCACATTTAAAAGATTCTTCTCAGCATGTTTTTTTATCACATAGGATGATATAGTTGTGTTTGAGCTTTTTTCGTATGCTGGAAACAGGAGTGATGTGATAGTTAGGTGTTCCCCCAGAGCTTGTATCATCAGGCTGATACAGTGTGGACTTTCCCAAGGTCCAATTACTCCAAATTTCCAGCAACGGATTACCTTCCGGCTCTTGAAATGGCAGGCAAGTAGCAGAATGAACTGCCAGGTCTGAAGGTTTTGGGTCTGAAACCTAGTCTGAGGAAGATTTTTGAGTAAGATTGTGTGGACGGGATCCAGAAAGCCCCAGTTTTCCAACAGCATTCTGGACAAGTTTCCATGGGAGCTGTCACTGTGATGGAGCAGCACTTTTACAGGGCAACATTCAAAAGGAAGGCTGTTTTGCAAAGTGTGCTGCTATTCTTCATCAGATAAATTGCCCTCATTTCAGTTTATTCATAATCTTTAATAATGCAGATGTTTCTCAGCAAACATTTTTCATACTAACATATTAACCCTGACAATCAGACCAATGGATCACTTAGTGTTGCATGTTCTTAAGAAAGGAAATGTTCTTACAGGTCCTGCAAACTAATGATGCCCATGTCAAAGGATTAATGTTGCTGCAAGAAAAATGGGAACAGGAAGAGGGAGATAAGAAAAATTAGGAAGAGATCTACATTTAGAACTTGCTGTGACTAGAACTTATAGTAAAATAAATAAGTCATCATAAATTTGTATGCTTATTAAAATCTCTCTAAGGAAGTCAGAACTACTTGTGCAGAATTTTCTTCTTCTTAAATTTCAGAATTAAATAAAAATAAATGAAGCAGAGAGCAAGGCAATGGTGAGCAAGCTTTAAAAATACTCCACAGGTAAACAGTACAATAATTGAGATAAAACCTATCAAATTTGGTAAATTGAATAAATAATTTAAAAATAGTTTGTGAGAAGAAGCCATGGTGGCATCATCCTGAGTCATAATGGCTTATTACACAAGTTGCGAGGGCATAGCAGAATGGAGCAGATGTACTGGTAAGCCTTGATGTGCACTGTAAGAAGACCAGACTAAAGCTCTGGCAAAACCCACACAGAAGCATATTCACATGCAGTAGGAACACTGAAAGCTCTTGTGAAGAGCAATTACCTTGATACTCAGACCTTCTTGTCCCACAGAGCCTGAACTTAACTGTCTCTACCCATGGGAGGTGCAGCTAGAGCAGGCACTTTCTTGACGGTCCATGTTCATGTCCTGCAAACAGAAGGTGTAGAGGGAATGTCAGGAGTGCATGACCTTGGTTAAAACACTACTAGCGCTCATTAAAGAATGAGTAAGCTTCACTTACATGAGTTCAGAGATCCACTGCCCACTCTCACTTCAGCCTTACATACTCACCCTCATCTGTGATGTTGAGGGTCTTGTACTTGAACAGCTGTCTGAGTCCAAAGGATATTTGTGCACAGTTACATGCCAAATAGATTTATGGAAGCTCACTCAGCCAGGCAAGTAAGGCATCAAAAATCTTAAGAAAGATTATTTAAAAGATTTTTTAAAAAATAAATAAATAACATTTCGGTAGAGCCTGTTTCATTTTCTCATGAGCCCTTCTCCAACATCCTTTAGCAGTAATAAATAAAAGAAGCCAAATCAGGTGTCCAAAGACTATTTATTCCCACCTGCAAGTATATCTGTCCAACTAATCAAAACATCACATAAGCCTCTAACCTTGCAAGCCTTGTCCTAGAAACACAGGAAGCATACATAAATCATAAGTTTCTGTCTCTGAAACATCTTTCTCATTCTGAAAGACCATTATTAAGGTCAGAATGCAAGTATGGAAATACAGTATAATTCAGGTTTGGAAAAGTCATAGATGAGTACAAATGGTGGCTTCTTTTATGAGTCTCAGGTACAAAAGACACACAAGCTTTGCCTATGCTCCACTGCCAGCTGATTGCCTTCCTACATACAGCTTCCCATTCCTTAGGCAATGTAAGTACTCCATGCAAAAGCTCCATATCTTGTCTCAATTGATGTATAAGTAATAAAAACTAAAAATAATAAATAACAAAACCCTACTCTATGTCTTCCTAAAGATATGTTTCTGGAAGAGAAACAAGTTTTAGAAATTCTATGATCAGCTTTATTATATTTTTACTGTAAACCTTCTTCTAGAGGCTATGTTAATTCTCTTGCAGTCTGCATACAGGATGAATATAATCTTATAATCAGGATTTTCTGATCATGATATTGCACAAGGCTTGTTGTGAAGATCTCATGCCTTTGACAGCCAAGGAAATTGTTTGGGTATTTAACACTTACAAGGAGTGGTAAAAATTGTATGTCAAGTATAAAGAATGAAGTTTTTTATATATCTACTTGTCTTCATTTAAACTGTTGCAGCTCCACAGCTCACCAAAAGTTTAATTATGGTCTTAATTATAATGAAAAAATGGACCTTGGCAATACAGTCCTTCAGTCTTCTACTCCTGTCAGGGCTAATAGCCAATAGGATACTCTGAACACGGACATTTTCAAGATATTTTACAAGATACTCTAATAATGATGTTTTATCAGGTATGTTGCTCCCATAGAGACAGGATAATGCTTCCCTGAACTTGATATGCACTTATGATCCACACATTGAATCAGCAAAGAGCAGCTATGGATCTGTAAGCTAACACTACAGCTTGTGCACTATCTTCTGCATGTTGACAAGCCCTAAGATTCCAGATTAGGTACATAGAACAACTGGAACACAGCTGCAAAATGAAGAGGGATCCCTGTAAGTTAGCCAACTTCAGTCATGATGAAAGACATCTGTACATAGTGAAGAGGTGAAAATTTGGCTTGTTTATGAGTCAGGTAAGCCTGGTTTGATTTTAGATGAATCATTCACCAGGAGAATATCCAAAAAACAGGCCAACACTAACAAGGCTAAAAATTCATTGATGAAAGTGATTACTCAAGGTATATAATATGCATATCATTTCCTTTACCACTTTCCAGAGTGCTTTATATTATGAAGTTCAATTATTTTTCCAGAAAAAATCTGTCAGAAACTGGAAATAAGTTATCTGTGCAACAGATTATTTTGCTGTTGTGTAGCTGACAGCACAGAAGGGTCCTTCAATGCTTAGGCTGATTATTTAAAAAAGGCAAATCTTATTTACCATCCCTACAATTACTGGAGTTAAGGAAGGGGGAGATCATGACAGGCAATAAAGACAAGATGAAAGGGATTTACTGTATAAACTATCATACGCAGGGAGATCTTGCAGTGGAGAATGTTGAAGTACTCAAGATGTCACAGAAATATTTAAATTACTTCTGAACAAACTTAGCATTTCCATTGCAGAAATACAGGTTCATAAAATTTTGTCCATTTACTAATCCCTTCTATCAAAATAAAAATCCATTTTATGGTTTTGTGGTGTAGGGTTGATGCTTCAGCTCTTGATGTTAGAAGAGAGATTATTCATTGCATACAAGGAAAAGCACAGTAATGCATAAGATCAAGCTGAAAAATATTACTCACATAAAAAAGCCATCATCAAGGTCAGCTCAATGTCAACAACTCAGAATGGAAAAAATTGGTTGGATGAGGAGTTACAGAAAATAGCAGAATAAATATTGTACCACTGTCACAAAAATTACGTATTGTCTCTTCAATGATGATGGAATATGATGTTACATTTATTCCAAAGCTGCTGCTGTACAACATGTACTTCCATCCTTCTTTTTTTGAAGGGGAATGATCAACCAATTGCAGAGGTCCCCAGCATGCCTGAAATTGCCTTGTGTTATGATTAGATGTTCAGCAAAGAAAAGTTAAATTCAACTTTCTTTCTTTAAGAATCTGCAGCAAGGAGACGTCTGATATCTTGGCTGCCAGAGTCAATGAAAGGATGATGAACTGAGTCATATTAATAAATGAGTACAGGATTTGCTTAATCAAAACAGCACAGACTGACTTCATGCTGCTGCTGCTGATGTCTGGTCTCTTTCTGCACAGAAAAAAAAACCCCAAACGATTTTCTCTGTATGTCTGTTGAATTCTTTCTGCTCTCTTCTTCTTCCTGGGTCAGACAGAAAGATCAGAGGTGTTGATCAGCTATACCCAGTATCTCGCACATCTCACCAGCAGCCAAGCAGGCGGTCTCATGTTTCAGCTCATCACCAGACCCCCAACGGTGAGGCATCCCTAAGTTGTAATGAACAGAGGTGAAGGAATGCCCATTTTCCCTGCTTCTCCCAGAAAGATGAATACATGGCTACACAGCATGCATGTGGGAAGAGGAAATATGAAAATGAGTTTTAGAGGAAAGAGTTAGGAGTGCCACTGTACCCAGCAAGGCTTCTTGGGCAGTTGAGAGCCAAAAATGGCAGCTTTATGTGAAATTGTCGTGGAAATACCAGGTTCAGCAGGTGTGGCTAGTCGGTATTCCTGCCTGTATCTGTACTGCTGTACCCTGAACCCAAGAGAAGACAACGTTCCCAGAGAATCAAAGCCTTGTTGTTACAATGATGACAGTTACAACTGGCAGGACAGAAAAACATCTAACTGATCTCCCAGGTAGTAGATGTGTTCAACTCAAAGGGATATTCTACATTAAAAATATGTTGTGAGTTATCTGAGAAAGTTCAAGTAGCTCTGACACATTTTCTGTGGGTAAGAAAATAGTTTCATGCAGTTATAGTATGGAGAGTCAAGTTGCTCAGTGATGCTGCTACTTTGCAAATGATGGCATATCTCTTGAGAGACCATGCTAATGAAGAGATAGAAATCTATGAGGTCTCCATAAATCAACACTAGTTAGGACAAAATGTATTTCATTCTGGTAGTGAGGAGAATTTATGATAATGCATCAAAATGTCAGTGGTGATATCTATATTATTTGTAGCTTTTCTAGTAAGTTTCTCTGATAGAGGGTGCTGAGAAATGTGGCTGAGGTTGGAGGACAGGCAGCAATGCTAAATGCTGATATATATGGTGGCAATAGAGATATCATTTATTCTGTTCTCAACTCTGCAACAGAAATAATACTGTACATAATTTCAGATGCTGTGGACAGCTTACAAAATATTTATGGACATGTTATAGCAGTTTGGTTCGAATTTTCTGGAAAAGGTTGATTTGCATCACAAGAAATTCTCTATTTTATTGCACTCAATAGTTTTAAAAAATCATTAAAATTATTTTGGAACTAATATATTTCAAAGACACATATATAAAGTACATATCCATATATGTAAGTATAAATCTGTAAGTATCTGTAAGTATAAATATATAAGTATTAAATCTGTAAACAGCTTATAAAAAGAGAAAAATAGTTATACATTACTAACAGTAGAATATTCTTTTCAAGCGTATACTTTTAATAACTCCATAGAGAGTTGTTGCTAACTGAGTCTTCAAAAGACCCCTAAAGGACCTTGAATATTCCACAAAATAAAAAGAATCTTGTGCAGCAAATGCAAAATTAAATACAATGCAACAATAGATACTCTTTTTGTGAAAATATTGTGTATTCCATTCTTTATCTTTTAATCATAATTCTATGAAAATAGGACCGCATTAATGTGAAATACACAACTACATCCCTAGACTGTTTTATATTTGCATTGCCTAAATAATGCTAAAACAATCTATTAGGAAGTGGAGGAGTTAATGGAAAAATGTTGTATGCTGTAGAAAGGATGAGATGAAGCTTAGTTTTCCTTTGAAATGCAAAATGTGTTTGTTCAAATATATTCAGTATCAGAGGCCAGCAGCAGAAATGAAACTCAACACTTGCACAATACAATTGTAGTAAGAAATAATCACAGTTCAAAATCACCTCTCATTTCTAGCAAAGACCAGGTGAGTTGCAGCGTTTCCTTGCTACCAGATGTATTTCTTCCTCACCTAGCTATCCCTTCAGTCAAGACATATTAGCATTTGATCAGTCTCTTGGTTAAAATCAAAGTTATTAGGAATGAAAGATTACACTACCTGCAGCTCACAGGGATAACTCTTCTGGCTTTATATGCTTTGGCATTCCAACATATACACTGGCAGTTGGATCTCTTTGTCTAACCACAGTATGTTAATTACCCTTTATTTCTCAGCTCAGTGTTTCTGCTCCAGCCCAGGCTGACTTGCTGTTGTGAGTGGGAACTGATGTCCATGTTGCTGTTCCCTTGGAGGAGCAGAAGGCTCTAAGACTGAGGACTCCTGGAGAACAACGCCATGGATCCATGTTGCCAGTCTGCCGCCCACCTCCCACCCTAAGTGGGCCTGAGTGCATGGTGGGTCACCTCCAAATTGATGGAGAAGGGCTTTGGTGTATCCCTTAATGGGTACCAGGGACAAGGACTTTTCCCATGTTGTGCTATGGTGTAGATTCAAGACTGAGGCTCCTTTCAAGTGTTTAATTTGGATAAGATATGTACTTAGGATAATACTGACAAATAGGCTCATCAGAAGATGCTTTGACCAGTATGACCAGTTTCCTGTCAGCTGTAACACCAAGCTTGTTTAATTCTTTCATAAATACATCAACTTTATTCCAATACTGCTTGGTTACCTTCTGAAAGTTGCTCCAGGAACTCAACTCTCTGATACATGGAAACTTTCCTTTCATATCAGGTCAGTTGGCATCTTTTTCTCCATGATTTAACTGTGCTTCATTATACTTATGTCAACTTTTTCATTTGGCTTAAATAAGTCTCCACCCTCTACGATACATTATATTCACTTCCCTAGTGACAGGTATGTATACCTCTTTCTACCAATTTCAGCACTCTATCTCTTCTATCTCCCCTCCTGACTTCTTTCATTGTTATATCCCTTCCTACAAGCTTTTCCTCTTCCTATCCTCTAAGAATTTAAGTGGAGGGAATTTATGAGAAGAAGACTTCTTCACCTGAACTATTTTCCTTGAAGAAACACATCCCAACTCTCATGCCATGATCTTTGAAACTGAGGGAAAGTTCGGAGTCAGGGATGTGGATGATACGAGTGCAGGGTTGTCCACAGAAAGACAGGGTTCCCCCTCTGCAGACTGCAGCAACACAACAGGCTGAAGTCCAGACGTGGCACAAGAGAGGGTCACTCAGGCTACAAAATGCAGCCCCACAGAGGGAGGAGATGGTGGCAAGTGCAGCATCAGGTGCACAGGCAGTAATCATGAGGTCAGTTTGATGTCCAAAGACACCTGTTTCTATGGTGATCCCCTATTCTGCCTAGAATATCTTGTGACTGCAGGCAGAAACTTCAGAAAAACAACTCTCACTCACAAGGAACAAGTACTGGTCACCTTCTCATCAAGGACAAATTGTTTAGGATTTTCCTATTCTCTGTTCTCTGTTTACTGACCTTTCAGGTCATTATATCTTCTTTTTAATATCCACAATGACTATAACATTATTCATCATACCCCTGGGTCCTCACACAATGTCTAGAGCTACTCACATATCCCACAAAAGAGCTTTGCCATAGATTTAATGTCAGGCATTTTTGTGACTACTGGTGCATATAAATCATACCTGATACTGGCAACACAGTTTTCCTTTCTCCTCATAGCAGTATAATATTTTTACTAGGGGATGTAAATCTAGATGACACATGGCCTTGATCTTCCATCTTGCTGGTGTTCTTATACCATAAAAGCTCTTACTTTTATTGGATATGCCAGAGTTCTTTTCTAGTATTTTTTATTTAGGCTCATTCAGTATTCACTGGGCAAGACACAGTCTGATTTTCACACGTTCCCCAGGAAGCCAGTTCTTTTGAACCTGTGCCATGTACTCAAATCCTCACTTAGCAGACAACTATATAGTCATCTTCTGTTCCTCTTTTCTGCCTTTTCCAAAATGAAGATACAAATTATTCTGCTATCAGCTTTTGATTATTCACCACCACCTCAAAATCCTGGGACTTCCTGTTTCCAAATTTTCACCTGCACCTTAACAGGGAAGCACAGATGGCGCCGATAAGTTAGTTCTTGTAACTAACAATGTAGTCATGCTCTCCTACACAAAATGAAATTTCCACATTTCAACTGGCACAGGGTATTTAATTTCCACCTGAGACAGCATCTTGAAGCTCCTCATGTTTTCCCACTGATTTCCATACATGTGGATTTGAAAGCTGTGGCTGTCCTCAGTTTGAGGTGTTAACATCGAAATCTGTGCACTCCAGAGAAACTACACACCATTGACAAACTTTTTTGATTAAAAATCCCTAAACAACACAAAAAAAACCCCAAAATCCTTCTCACATTTGTTTAACTTCTATTTAGCAGGATGCCTAGTGATCCTGCGATGCCACTGTTGTGACTGTGAAAATATAAAACTGCCATCCAGCTCCACATTTAGCAAGGAATTCTTAAAGTATTCCCACAGCATAAGCAGCAACTTAGCACCTGCCAAGTCACAACATCAGCCCCAGTGTGATTTCCATCACCTTTTTTAAATAGTCAAGAGAGGTCCCCACACAATTTTCCAAGCAATTTTCTGCTGAATTATCCCTAAGCAAAGCTCCAGGGAATGATGAGAGTACATATGAAAATCTGTTTCCATAGTTTTTGGAGTGACAGAGGTCCTTCTCCCAAACTTCTCTGAAATCCATGTTTAATTCAAACATCCTGGTCAGTGACATGTAATTTTGTTGCACACAGTGGCAATCCAAGCAAGATCAGTGGATCACAAAGGTCAATCTGGAAGGCACCATGACAGGTGCCATGACAGGTGCAATAGGGTGATTGAAAGGATGGCACCCTACTTCTATTGGATGCATCACTGTTTCTTGCTATTCTCTTGATAGAGTCTTTCTTTCACTGTTGCAAAAGGAAGACATATTTTTTCATAAAATCCTGTAAAAGTCTAAAAATAATTCATAGACTTCTTTATTCACATTGTTGCAAGGAAATTCTGGTTTGGTAAGCCTCCAGTGCCCAACAAAACTGTCAAGATATAGAAAGGGTTTTTTTTTTAATTAGTGTTAAAGGCAGAAGCGTAGAACAAGATAAATATTCAAAACAAAGAGAAATCTAGAAATGGTATTCATTTCAACTATGCTTGTTTCCTCCTAAAAGGAAAAGAATTAGTGCCTGCCATATATTTATGTCACTTGCTAACTATGCATTTACTGGGACTGCATTAACCTTGGCTCTATTTCTGTTGTCAAGGGGAAATGGATGTCTAAATCTTTGATGTTTTTCTCACCTCCTGCATTCTGAATGTTTCCATAAGATGCCCAGTTCTATCTTTGTTTAACAAAATCTGCACTGCTTCTGATTATTCATGATTTTTCTTTCAGTTAGAGAAGTTGCCAAAGTTTATTATCGTTTATAGGATGTTTGAACTAATTCATCCAGGTTTGTAACAAGCAGGAAAATGTCACCTGGATGTAAAACGAGGTGTGTTGCCTGAATTGCTGAATTTCTCTTTGGATCTATTCAATGCTTTGATGGCGACTGAATGTAATGAGCATCCTTGTGTAATTTTCCAAAGGGAAAAGGGAGATATTTTGGTATGTTTTAAGATTTAAAAAAAAAATTATTAAAAATATTATTTTTTTAATAATTAAATTTAAAAAACGTTGAGCCCAGACTCACACAACTTAGAAGTAACATAGCCTGTTTCCAGCAACACTTTTTTTTTGTGAACTCTTTGCATCTGGATATGCAGAATGAATATGAGTTTCTGAAACATTCATAAATGTATGATGTAGAACAGGCCTTTTTTTAAGAATGAATCTTAAAAAAAAAGTACTCTTAATGTACCTCTTTCTTAATTGTAGTAATAATTTTCAAATATATTAATATTGATTAATATTAATAGCTTTGTTTAAAATTCCAGTGTTGCTTATTTGCTTTTTTTCCCAGCTAATGAATAGAAAAATTAAATTTTCTTCCAGTCAAAATGTGAACTGGCTTTTTGTGTGCTACCTTCATTCCCGCATTATAATTTAAAGACCAGGAATTCCATAAAAGAAAAGCTCTATATATAAGTCATCAGGAAAAGATAAAGTTTTCTTTGCCAAATTTTTGTAAGCTTTTTACAAGGCTTTACTTCAAAGACTTTAGAAGGTCTTTGTTTCTGGGTAAATGGTGATTCTTCAATGCATAGGTTGATAGAATTTCAGAAATTGCTCAAGAAAGAAAAATATTCTTTAAAAAAATTTCAGAACCTTGTCCTTCTCACTTTAACCTATATGGAAGATTTGTATTTCACTGCTCTGTAAGGATTTGGCTCCTTGGGTGCTGGAGGATGCTGTCTCCCAGTGGGGAAAATGCTGCCAGCTCTTTGGGTGGCAACAGACTCTGACTTCTGCAATATGCCGGCTTCACAAAGAGCAGAAAGGCAGGAGTTGGCTGGTGAGCAATGGGCCTGCTTGATATTTAAGTTTTAATCAAGTAAAGAGAGATACAAGTGTTAAAAATACCAGTGATTTTTTCTTTTTTGAAAAAAACCTATAAATTTTGTTTTTTTCTTCTCACTGTTCCTTTACTGCCAAAAGAAACTGTCATGCATTATTTAAATAGCCCTTCTCTACTGCTTGAATGTTCTTCCTATCTTCTTGGCAAGATGTTAATTTTTTAATACTTACTGTTTTGGATATAAAATCTTTCCATCTTGATATTTCTCAATCTTTATGAAGTAATAACCTGTATATTTTTAAATAATCTTAAAATCTCTGTCACTGGATATTTCCTCAATGCTTGTCTGACGTTTGATGGCTATGATTTTCTCTCTATGACAACTGCAAGATCTCTGTCCAGCCATCTTAGTTACATAAGAGGTGACAGACAGATTCACCTCTTTAAATTTTTGTGAAGGATTCAAAGGAAGAGATGATATGATAATTAAATTCCCTAATTTCAAGTTTTCCAATACTCTTTGTGGAATAACATATCTTTAATGATGAGCAAAGCTGAAAGCTGTTAAGGACTTATGGATCTTCAAAAATTGGGCAAAAGTTTTAATACCTTACTGCTGACAAATTTCCTGTGGTTTCTAAAAGACAGTTTTCTTGAGGACTTAAAAAAAATCAGGGTAGATAAGTCACCTTTAACCAACTCCGTTGAAAAAAAAAAAAGGAAAACAGAAACCAGAGAACTAATATACTATCAACAATTTTAATTTTTTTATGATAGAAATTCATGAATTAAATCAGTGTGATTCATAGAGTTGTTGAGGCATCTCAACACAGGCATCTATGAGTAGGGGACAGAGGAATTTACAAGCATAGGACAGAACCTTTCTTCTGTTACAGCTTCAAGGATGAAATTTCAATCATTTTGCAATGGATTGAGCATTGCAAAGCCTAGACTAGCTTTAGCAGAAGAAAGAATTCACATCCATTTCAGCAGATGTTCTACAAACAATAATTAAGGCTCACCTCTGTGAAATAAATGAATGCTATCATGGAAAACTAAGCCACAGAGAAGCTGTAGGATTTGCTTTCTGTTGCATGCGAATTTGAGTAGAAACCAGGCACTTTGTCTCGTAATCTGTCTCCTTAATAACTGGATCACACATCCTTCCTAAACAGAGTTGCATAAAAATGCTGTCTGGACTCTGCAGAGATATGTGTGCCTGCTAAGTCATACACTGGTGAAAATTCTTCTGTGACATACTGTTATGGTTTGACTCCGGCTAAAATGCCGAGAGCCCACACACAGATCCAAAATTTCTCAGAGAAAGAAAAAAAACTTCAACTTTTGTGATAAGCATTACAAGCAACTGCTTATTAACTATTTCACAAGCAAAACAGGCTCTGACTTAGAATATAAGTATTAACTACTACTCAATATTAAGCATTTCAGAAACTCAGAACTCAAGAGTTTAAGAGTGAGAAGTTTGATAGTTGTTACAGACATCTTTCTCCCCCCACCTCTCCCTTTTAA
This sequence comes from Calyptomena viridis, assembly GCA_013390005.1. NCBI lineage: Eukaryota > Metazoa > Chordata > Aves > Passeriformes > Eurylaimidae > Calyptomena > Calyptomena viridis. The sequence goes on from WEIV01021819.1 coordinate 13,561, forward strand.
GATCCTTCACCTTCCCCCAACAGCTCGGGAAGGCAGGTGTGTGTGTGGGGGGGGGTTACAATCAGAGGTTTTCTTTGCTGCTGTTCAGAAGAGAGAGAGAGTCCCACCCCAGCTTTCCTCGTGGGGTCTTCTCCATGAAAACAGTCTGTTGCAANGGCCTGCATGAGAATCTTTGCTCCTATGATCCCCCACAGGTTGCTGGGGCCCTATTCCAGTGTTTAAGGCATCTTCTCTTTCTCCTCTCTCTGACCTTGGTGTTAATCAAACTTCTCCCTCTCCTCTCTCTTAAGCAGCCATGGTGATCTGCCTAGCTTTTTTTTTCTCTGCTTCTTCTTAAATATGTTATCACGGAGGCATTACCAGTCAACCTTGACTAGCTTAGAGCAGAGAGAATTCCATCAGCTTCTTAAAGAAGCCTCTCTCATAGCCCCCCCCAGCTAATAAAAAACTCTGGCTACTTAAAACCACAACACATACATACCTTGAAATACTTCTGAAGTCAAAGCAGAATTCATAACACAGATTTTTTTTTTATTCATAGAATTCTTAGCTTTTAAGGAAAGAATTTTTAATAAGTAAAAGTCAGGTATAAACAATGGAGGTGACTAGGTAAAAGGTGTATGCCTCTGGGGGCTCAGAGAACATACACACTGTGTTTGAGGAAAAATTCCCTGCCTTTCATCACTGCATATTGCCATTTGTTAGATGTTGTTTCCCTGCTTGCTTTAGACACCAAAAGTTACCATTTGCAGTCCACAGCCAGTAGTGACCACTCTAGAATTCAGCATCCATAAAATTAGACTATGAGCTGACTGGCTTAAATGTCTCATCCTATGCAGTTGCCTTCCAGCAAATATTCCTGTTAGAGATTTGTTTTGATCCATGCTGCAGTCCTGCTGAACCCTTCTGCTGATTCTAGCCTCTTAAGGAATTTCCAGGCCTAATTGTGCCTGACTATTGAGGTGGGATTGACCTGGCCGCACTGTCAGCTGGTGATGCCCAATCCTCCTTGTTTGGATGCAGAGCGTTTTTTGCAAATTTACATCCAACACATGAAAGTAGGAATACTAGGTTGCAACAAATCTTATCTTAAAGACTATTAAAGACCATTATCCTAAGTCAATTTAATAAGTCTAATGAATCACACAATAAGATGGTCCTAATTCTCTCTGTTTGTAATTCAGGAAGCTGAGTGTTCACAGCTCAGTTTTGCCAGGTGAGAGGGATGCCAGCAATGGCAGGTTTGATGAATTATGGCCATCCTTCTTCCCATGTTTTTAATTCCTGACAAATATCATGAAGTTCTGATAAGCAGTTGATCCTTTGTGCCATGTAGAGAACTGCCATACTAAGCTCTTGCAAATCTGTAACTCCCTCCTCTGCCAACCACTAATGGCAGTCACTACCCAAGTGACACATTCCTGAATAATTATTCTTTTTTATTCTCTCCCAGCAGGACAACCTTTTTGCACTTTCATGTGAAGAAAATAGAGATAAGAAGAGAGTCAGGAAGATGAGGACAGGAGCAGAAAAAGAATCATCTTGCAAACACTGAACTTCAGCAAGGCTGGTACAAATTCAGTGGGATATATTTTGAGGAACTTACCAGCAGTCACTTCAGTGTGTAGCACAGAACATCCTGGCACTGACAACCCCAAAGTGTGCCTTCCTTCTTTGACGTATTGCAAGTACACTTATCTCTGCTGAGGACCTGGCTAAAGAAGTTAAGACATCTTTCATTTCCGATATAGTGTCATTTCATTCATTTTGATGACTTTTATCGAGGTTGGCTTGTCAGAGTAGAACATCTAATTTTTTTAAGTTTTCTAAGTTTAGGACAAGCATTTTTTCCCACTTGACCAATTTCAGGTGTCTTTCTGATTAGATCTGGCAGGAAAGCAAATTTGTCAACCTGCAGAGAATGACATTGAAAGAAAATATAAGGGCTTTTGAGCTAATTCTAGCCAAAGTCCTTATCTTTTCCTGGTGTTTTTTACAAAATCAGAAAATATGAGAATGTGTGATTTGAAAATCTCTGGAACTGTGATGTTACTTGAAAAGGAGGTGGTCCCTAGATGTTTGAACTTTCTAACCTTGGAGCTAGCTTGGAAACTGCCTGGCAGCCTGCTACAGGACCATTGACAACAAGTCTGTCCAGCACCTCTAGGTGCTCTCTTTTTTTTTTTTTTTTTGCAATGGGCTACAGGAAGATCTGACAGACAGATTGTTTAGACTGTTCAGCAGAGACCAGGCAAGGTTGTTGCTGAATGACCCTTAACTGAGCTCAATGATATCTCTGTTTTAATGATATCTCTGTTTTGACCACGAAAGACTGCAGCACCACTGGTACATGGTACAATAGCAGGGTTACTGATTAAATCAGAAATAAAATTGCCTTGTACTTTTGGTCCGTTTTCCCTCTCTACAATCAACAGGAGGTTTGTCATGACTTCAAAGGGAGCAAAAACAGGTCCACTGAAGTTTAGCTTGCACACTTCTGAAGCATCCTACAATGGCTCAAATGCAAGACAAAAATTGAACGGTTGAAGCCCTTAATTAAAAAGAAAATCAACAACCAAAAACCTTAACTTTAAAGTCATAAAGAAAAGCTTCGTCTCTAAAAAGATTTAATCTGAAAACCCTCCAGGGACAAATTATTGTAATTGTTAGCCTTGCACCAATGAGCAATCATTTCCACTGGAGAGAAAAATACAAAGCAAAACTAAAGGAAGGAATTTTCATCTTGATTGTGTTGATTCATCATCATTTAACAGTGAAAACAGAGAAGAAGGAAAGGAAAAAAACCCCCAAACTTCCTAGCTGCTATAAAACAGATCTACTGCTGACTTCATCATCTTTAGATCAATGGAAAGAAAGAAGAGACTTATTTGAAGTGCCCTGGTGAGTATTCCTCTGAAATAAACAAGTGCTCCTGCAGGGAGAGAGAAATTTTCTTCCTGCTTTTTGTTGTCACAATTCCCTCGACGAGGAAAAGGGAGAAAGGGAGATAGTGCTCGAGCATGCTGTTCTGTACTCCTCTAGCCCTCAGCAGCAGTGCTTCATGCTGGATTGCAGGCTGGTACAGGCTCTCCTGCTCTCTGCCTGGTTTGGCTTATGGCTGAGGGAGCATCGACTGGCTCCTTCAAGATTTTCCTTCTCTTTCTTCCTTCCATACCTAGTGGAAAAAGGATTCAGCAGAAAAGTGTGGACTGAAAATGGGATCAGACAACTGATAAAGGTGGGAAAGATTTTAACACATTTATACTGACATTGTCTTTTTAGAGGTTACTGTATGGATTTTACATAGGGAAAGACAGAATAAATTGACAAGATAAATGGCTGATACTACTGAGGTCCTTGCAGGCATTGGCTTTGACATCATAGAATGTGTCTCATCTGAAGGGTAAATCTGTTCATAATAGCTATGAAAGAGCTGATAAATAGCAACCAAGGTGATAAAACAATTCTATAATAATTTTCATATCCTTTGTGTTTATTTAGAGGCACATTTAATCATTTTGTAAATTATCAGTATGTCTGAGATAATAAATACTATATGGAGACAGATAAAGGGATAATGATGATATATATATCAGCCTACGGAATATACAGCAGTCATCGTTAATCAATGAAAACACTGCTATGATGGATCTGGAAATATGCTCTTACAATTAATTTTTCACCATTCTTGAGAAATGTATCACAGCTTCCAACATTCCAGCTTTTTAAGATGTGACAGATGAAGTGTCACTGCATGGTTAGTAACAGAGAAGGACAATGGTTAAGTTAAATAAAGTCTGAACCACCATTCTTGACACAAGCCCAGTTACTGAGTGTCTGAGAAAGATATGAAAGAAAGATACTGAGAACATACAAGACACCCATCTCCTGTCATTCCCTTCCACTTCATCCTTCAAGGAACCAGTCTCCTCTACTCTGACCACACTTAGAATCATCTGCTTTGAGCACTGATTCCCCTGCATATACCTTTTCCTTTTGCTGGGGAGCATGATGACCCTCAGGAAAAACCTCTGGTAGGTCCTTGCCCCCATCAGTTTGGAATGGGTGTCCTGCAGGAGGCTAAACCTAAATAAAAACTGCAGGATTCAGCTACACTGGGAATATGCTTGGGTTGGCAGAGGAAGAGTTAAGAGTTGTTGTGTCTTCATGTCCTGCTTCATAGCCTGTAAATCTTTGTTTGCCCCGAGGATGTACTAAACAGCAGCCTAGTATGGAGTTTTTCAGAGGAATTTGCTGAGAATCTGCAGAGAAGCAAAAGGAATACACATAAGGAATTTGCTGTAGAAGACCAACAAGCTTCTGCTGAATGACTAACTTATCAGCAAGTAGATATACTGAACAAACGCAAGACAAAGGAAGCCTTGAGATTAAACTCTAATTACAAGAAGTCGGGGGGATATCTGCTTGCATTTATTTTTCCCTGGTACTGTATCTAGCACAGCTAAGAAAACAGTTCAACCAATGCTTCCATCCCTAGTACTATTATTTTTAGTTAATAAAAAATTTAAATCTATGTCCTTTTGACTACCTTTCCTCTGAAGAGATCTTTCTCTTCCTTTCACATCATTAAGAAAAAAATTTCCAGCTCTCAAAAAATTCATTGCCAGGCTCATTTTTAATAAATTTTTTCCATTTCTTATTCACTATCATCTTGCAGATTATGTCTGAGACTTTAACAGCTTCCTGATGGAAATTAGTTCAGCTCCCCTTAGGCACCTTTGAGAATATTAGAGTAGAAGCAGAAGGTAAGATTATTTTAGAAAATTTTTAGTTTATAAAGAAGGAGTAGTTGGAGAAGAGAATCTTTTAACAGGGAGTAGAAGTATCGTGCTATGAAGAGAAATATGATGAGTTTCCAGGAAAAAAGAGAAAAAAAAATGAAAGCAGGGAAAAATTTGTAAAATTGTGCAAATCTCATGCTTGTCTCCCCTCCAAATCTGAAGGACATTTTCAAATACTTTGGATCAACAACTCAATACCCAACTCTGGATGCAGTTCCCAGCACACAAACACATATTAAATGGTAGAACTGGGAAAAAGAGATCATATCCCATATGATTAGGGCACGTGCATCTGGCCATGAGGATTTATAGTAACAAGAAAATGTTTAAAGTGGTGTCTTGTCTCATCAATGCTAGTTTTTGGCACTACATAAATATCAAACCTCGGTGTTTCAAGTGCAGGACAGTCATGTGAAGTGTTGGAAGCTACCTTATGGACCAAATTATTTTCTTTGAAGTCACTCTTTTACATTTTTGATCAGTAAATCTAAGCACTTCATTTTCTAGAGCACTTTATGTCTCTCTGGGTCCGACTAATAAATTTTTAACCCTCACCCTCACAATATATCGAGTCTCATTTGAGAACAAAATACCATTCATGATCTTCTCCAGCACAACAGTCTGATAGGAACAAATATTCAGCCTTTGTTTCTTATAACCCATTTGAAAAAGCAATTCCATGCAATGGCATGCAACCTCACTGTGAAGCTAAGTCAGGACAGACAATTAATCTGTTTTTACTAGCTAGTTCTTTACATTTCTTGAAGGGGGTTGAACTTCTTCCGATAAACATTGATTTAAAAAGAGCTTATATCAAAGTAAAAGATTTTTTTTACATGACATTTTTTTCCAATAAAATTAAGACATGAAAACCAAATTTGTCATCTTACTCCTTTGCATCACATTTTTTCTGTAAAATACTAGGGAAACAGACAAACAAAGTGGAGTGCAGAAATGGGTGTGGAAAACAACCTCCAGTTTCTGTAAAATCTCAACTGAAAACTTCTGGTTGTATAAGCAACTGTTTTCCAGACCTGTGGAATAGAAGAGTTGAATATTCACAACCATTTTCTCTTATTTTTTGCTAGATCAAAGACCGAGATTCTCTGAACCTGAGGCAATGGAAGAGTTAATTCTCATTTGCGTATAAGCAGTATCATTTATAATTAAATGTATCCCTTAGCCTTTGTAAATGCAAATCATATTTGTTATATAAGAAAAATTCATTCTGCAGTCAAAATAGCCTGAAAGACAGGCCAGGTATTATTGTAAAATTACTTCATTTTCACTGCAAATGGTTATGCCTGGAAAGTCAAGAATAGATTTCATCAAGAAAATCAGTCTATTCCTAGATCTGTGACAAAGATATATATTTCCCTTTTTAAAGACCTTCTCAACTAAAAGTCACGTGATGTCAGTAAAAGATTTAGAAGAAAAACATGATCAAGTCAAACCAAACTGGCAATTGCAGAGCATTTGTGTGCCCCAAAAAAGTGGAGAAGGGTGTTAAGTTCCCCCAATCAGCTGCTGGTCTGGAAGGAGGATAATGCATTCCATGAGATAAGCTGTCCCAAGAAGTAGGGTGAATTAGGCCATGGTCAGCACTGTGTTAACTCTACCTTTGGGGCTGGTGCTAGCACCTGTACAGGATTGTCTTGTAGAGTGTAGATACACTACTTAGCCTGCAGCTAGCTTGGAAACACTACACAATGCTTTTGTGTATATGACAACCTACTTCTAGAGCTGCCCACCTTTCAAAACACATATATTCAGCCATCTCACTTGAATTCCAGAACTCTGATGTGATATCACAGTTATAGTAAGTCCTAGTTCACTTAAAATTATATGTACATTCCTGATTTTTAACATACCTTTTCAGCAAATGCCTCACTGGAAAAAACGGACGTTAAAGCAGAAAGACACAGGTCAAAACCTATGGATTTTATATCTTGATGGAAATATTTCAACCAACTCTGTGTTCCTCCTGACACATATGCCTGTCTTGTCAGTATTCATACCTTTTCTTAAATTTGTTGTTTTGACTAAGAAAAATACCATAGCATTTGTGCTTGGAAATCTGAGAACATATCTGACACAGGGAGCAGCAGCTCCAGCCCACCCAAGCACTCCTCACTCTCCTTAACGCAACCATCACAGGACCAAACAAGCAAAATAAATTTATGTAAGGATATATTAAAAGTACTGTGTCTGCAGCTTGTAGGAGTGACAGTCTCAATAGGCAATGTGAAACTCTGCAACTGCAAATATGCGAAAGCAGTCGTAAAAAGTGGAAATGGAGGTACTCTGACAGGTTCCTTACAAGATCCCATACCAGCCAGGCTGCTCTGCAAGTGTCCTTAAACAGAAGGACATTGTCCACTGATGTACTTAGGATGTCAGTGAGTGTCAAGTTTGTGATTTCCCCCTCAGCTTATTTACAGACTGTTACAGTGAGGCACTGAGGACACACACACAATTTCTCTTCAGCAGTCAGTCTCCTTCATAAGCCAGAAGGATTTTCTAAGGAGTTTCTGGGGTAACTGCTGTAGTTACCTTTCATTTTTCTTTCCATGATCTGTCTACCCATTCTAGCGTATGAATGCAGTTGTCCAGGCTATGTAAAGTCTCTTCCTAAGAAAGAATGAGTCTAGAATATTTTTCCAATCTATTTTTTCTACTTGATAAATACCTTCTATCATGCAGGGTGACATAATTTTGCATGATCCTGGTCTTGTCCCTTGACACTTAGAAATCTAGCTTTTGCTTTTGTCCTGCTGGTTTCCTCAAGGCACCAAGACCTTATTCCTGTGTCTGAATGGGTTCTAAATTCCACAGAATCACAGAGTCACAGAACATGCTTAGTTGGGAGGCACTCACCAAAGATCATCGAGTCCAGCTGCTGGCCCTGCACAGGACCATCCCCAAGAGTCACACCATGTACCCGAAACTATCATCCAAATGCTTCTTGAACTCTGTCAAATTTGGTGCTGTGACCACTGCCCTGGGGAGCCTGTTCCAGTACTGAAGTGGACAAGAGAATGACAGCTGTCTAGAACAGTACACACAAAAAGGTCTGATTTGATGGCATAAAGTGAAAATCCTCTCTATTTTTAATTTTCTCCCTGGTCACCTGCACATTTTCCATAAAACTGAAGTGCTTTGTGCCTCCTCCCACTAGTATGACATAACATAAAGTGCAGGTCTGATACACAGAATTATTTAAAACCTCTGAGCCTGAAAGTTCAGTTGATTCTTGTCTTTTTTGAAAACCACATTTTTCAGGAAAGAAGGAAAATGTTCCAGTCTTACGATAAAGACGAGTATCAAGAGGGCTCTCTGCTACTGTCCTCTGAGCTCTCCTTGCCTGATGAAGAAGCATAAGCCACAGAGTGTTTGAACAAAATCAGAAGATAAACTATTCTTCACTCTTTTATCACAGACTATCCTCTGGCTTTAGCATATGGCCAGGATATCACAGAGAACAACAGTTTCTTATTATAGATTAGGAACAGCACTGAGCCAACTGCAGTTTCAAATCCATCTGCCCATGCAAAAATAGTTTTTCACTGGGATCTTCCTTCTAATGCTGAATTATTTCTGCCCACAAACCCCTTCTTCCCAAATGACTTAGGAAACAATGCATTTTTTAAAAAACATAATTAAAAGGAACAGAGAGCTCCTGCTACCCAGTGTCTCTACAGTGGCCTGTCATTAAACATGAGGCTCACAGTCCTCCAAGGAGGATAACTTTATAATGCTTATTGCTATTGTGTTGATTCTGTATTCTGTGAATACCCATATGCAGTCTTTCTCCTGCAATCAGATTTTTCAGAGCAGACTGTAGTATCTATGCAGAGCCCCTCTGTAGTCTATGCATTCAGTATCATTGCAAAGAGTTCTGGCCTTCTCTGCACCTGCATCTACTGGGCCATTTCCTAGTTTTCCATTGTTCCCTATCAAAGACTTCAATTTTTAAGGGGAAAAAAAGTGCTAGCCTTTTTTAGGCGCTGGGTTTTTTCCCCCAATCCGACTGCTTTTAGACTCTGTATTTTTCCCAGTTTTCCTGTTATTCTTCCCAGACTTCTATTTTTCCTATTAATTTTTTTTAACGTATAGTAATATAACAAATCCACCATATTTTCAATCTTGTTTAATCATTATCAGTTCAAAACAAGCTACATTTGCTTGCTACAGAAACAAGACAACTTCTGCAATTTGTCTTCACTTGAAATGTTTCTCCTCTAAATTGTCTTATGAAAATTACACATAGTTCAAAAAGGGGATGAAGGTGTGGGATTAGGCAACTTAACATGAGTGCTTTCTCTGTTGCATTTTGAATTCAATACTGCAGATCAGGCACTGCACTGCAGTACATTTCCCAAAACTCACAGGAGCCCAGCTCTTATCTCCCTTGTTTTAGCTGTGTACTGGTTTAACTCCACTCAAGTCTGTGAGGTTATACCAACAAAAAGTTGGGATGACACATTGAAGAATCAGGTCTATATTAATTTAATTTTTATAAGCCAAATCTATTTCTGAATCAGTTCAAAGCATTCAGAATAGTTGTAGCTATTCTCCCAAATTGTTCCCTTTATTTTGGAGCCTGCTGCTGAAGTACCTTGTATATAGCTCAGCCACTTCTGTGCTCTTCTTGCATTTTAGTGAAATGCCTATTGTATATCACTCCCAGAATGGATAAGGACCTTTTGGACAGGCAGAAATGAGGCTGAATATGCTGAAGTGGTTGTACAAAGTTTCTTACTCATAGATAAGGAACTAGTAGGAAACTGAGATGGAAATTAAATACTATATTAACTAGTCAACAGCCTATGTAAATCACAGCTGATCATCACTCATTTACTCAAGAATATTTATTACAAAATCCTTGGACTTTCAAAAAAAAAAAAGTTAGGAATTAATCAGAGGCTCATAGTGCTTTTCGGTAAGTTAGTGATTTTCTAGATATACATTACAGATACATCGAAGAAGAATTAGATTTATGCTTTCCATTACCTGTTGAAATGGTCCATTAGCTGTTCTTGATCACCAGAAGAAAAACTTACGAGTAAACAAAAGTAAATTGCTGCAGACTGTATCTAAAGATATCAAACATTTTACTTTTTATTAAGTAAAAACTTGCTGGATGTCTAGGCCCTGAGAGTGGTGGTGAATGTGGTTATATCCAGCCGGTGGCCAGTCATCAGTGGTTTTCCATAGAGCTCAATATTGGGGCCACTCCTGTTTAATATCTTTATCAAAGATCTGGATGAGGGGATCAAATGCAACCTCAGTCGGTCTGCAGACAACACCAAGTTGAGCAGGAGTGTTGATCTGCTGGAAGGCAAGAGGGCTAGACAGAGAGATCTGGACAGGCTGGATCAATGGGCCAAGGCCAATGGTATGAGTTTCTACAAGGCAAAGTGCTGGGTCCTGCCCTTTGGTCACAATGCTACGGGCTTGGGGCAGAGTGGCTGGAAAGCAGCCCAGCAGACAAGGACTTGGGAGTGCTGATTGATAGCCTGCTGAACACGAGCCAGCAGTGTGCCCAGGTGGCCAAGAAGGCCAATGGCATCCTGGTTTGTATCAGGAATAGTGTGGCCAGCAGGACCAGGGCAGTGATCATTCCCCTGCACTCATCACTGGCGAGGCTGCCCCTCAAGTCCTGTGT
>WEIV01021824.1:5527-29313 GCA_013390005.1 Calyptomena viridis
AGCCTCTGCCAGGTAAACTTTCGATCCACGTCTATTCAGGCTTCATAGATCTATGTGCTCACTCTCTTAGGAACTTTTGTAAGGCTTAATTGAATTTTTACAGCTTTGATACTGTAAAAAGAAAACTGCTGTCACATGCCTGCAGCTTTATTCATGTGTCCCCTCTGCTATTGTCAAATAGGACTTTCATCATAAACATGTTTATATTCTGTAGCAAATGTTTCTGAAAGGTTTATGAATTCTATAAGAAATATTTCACCTTAATNACAATACTGCTCTTCCCAAATGCTGGTATTCTAAGGTAAATTTTGCTTAGAAGGTCTACAGTTACCAAAATTAAGATGCCAGTTGACAGTCTATCTTAGAGGTTATCCTACCATAGCATCCTGCTCAACATCCTAAAATAAAGCCTCTAGTTCAGCCTGTTTCTGAACTGTGGCTGTTCTTTGTCTTGCCCTTAACTGACCAATGGTGCTTACGAAGTGTGTTGCCATGAAGTAATCTAGATAAGGAGCTTTTACTGTGAAATTAANTTTTTCCCACCTTTCCAAAAGAGTATTGCTGGAACCGCTTTAACAAAAAAAACTCTGCAGATGTTGGCCAGCCTAGCTGAAATTACTGTCTGTAATCCCAAGAGTGGAAAAAATGTAAGGCAGTATAGAGTAGTCCCATGCTGTTTTTGTCCTATGTTGTTCGGGAAGGTGTTGGAGAGATTTTTCATGGGACCAATGTTCTTTTTAGGACTGCAGAGTGGTAGTAGAATCTGGATCTTCAGCTAACATGTAGCTGAGAGGGTGTTGAGCTAATGCTTCTGGGAGGTCTTTGGATGTTCCAGAGTTCTTGTATGTGGACAACTTATAGTCGAGTTTTCTTTTCTGGGAGAAGGGGAGAAGGGAAAGCAGGCTTTTGCTAATATATGAAGCTATGCTTTAGAGCTGTACTAAAGCTGTGCGAAAGACCTTCTTCTCTGATGATGGTTTTTGTGACTGTATAAATTGGTGACTAGGCAAGAAAAATTATTAGGATTTGGATGGAATGTGGTTTTATTAACTGTGAGCTCTGGAGGCCTTTGACTTGTCTGAAGTGACAGAACAATTAAGGGTTTTGTTTTGACCATTTTATGTGTGTATAGCCAACAGATGGAACAGAAAAACTCTTAATAGCTGGAGAAACATACTTAAACAGAAGTAGATTTGGGGAGGTGAGAGCGAAGTATTTATGAGAAATCATTTCCTTTGGTGTGAATCTGAGATGAAGGCTGGTTTCATATGGGTAAGTTCTCTGTTTATTAGAGTTCCACTGCTAGCACAGTTTGAGTAGACAGGGCAACAGTGAAAACTGCTCGTGCATTGAAAGAAAAGTGTGAAAACACAAAATAAGGGCTCGTCTTTGCTTTGGTGTTGATTCAGGATGCAAATTTTGCATTGCCCAAGTCCAGTTCCTATCCATCTCCAGAGAGGTGTGCTTGAAATTTGCTGACTTTCAGTGTCTGTCTTGCACTGTCAACCTAGTCAACAGAATAGATGTAGACATCAATCTGCTTTGCTGCAGATGCTGAACTGAGGCATGGAAGAGGTGTCCCGTGGTTTAGCAATGTTAAGTGGCTGCGTCCTGAGGTACTCCACATCAAATGCGTACATATTACATTTTTTCTTGGTATGATCACAATGTGAGCTAACCTGGCTTGAGAAATTAAAGTGGCTAGCTTGAGTGTGCTTTCTGTAAAAATACAGACTAAAGGAGTTGTTTTTGAGAGTGGTCCAGTTAATTTCTGTCCTCTGTTAATTGCATGTCTTTAGCAGGCACTCGAGTGTAGCCTCAGATGCTTTGTTCATACCGCGTGCATTTGCATCTCTGAGTAGTCATGATCAGACTATGTTCATTCTTGCTGATTCAAGACATTTTATATGACAGCTAATGTCAATTGTATCTATGAGATATGAGCGCTGGTGTATGACTACAGCAAACTTCCTGGATGTGTCAGCTGAGCTCAAACCCTGACCTAGCTATATGTGTAACTTCTTGCGGTAGAGGGAACGGAGAGAAGGTGCATCTGACCTTTAAAAGGGTGGTGTTTCAATAATGTTTATCTTCTAAGTATCTAGAGCAGTGAAGTCTGGTAGCAAAAAAAAAGTCATAAATTTACTTCTGCAGTGGAGCAATGTCTTTTAGGCACTCCTGACTTACCAGGCGTTTCTCGTGGTAATCTCTGGCCTATTTAGGAGGTTGTAGACTTTAGCTTGCTTTAACTTTTGATCCCTGAGTCAACAGGATTAGAGCCCTGGTGGTGCACTGCATCAGAATAGGTGAACAGAGCTTTTAGAACCACATGTTTGCCAAGGCAATGATACAGGGGTGTGTATGTATGTGTGTGTTAGGCACACACACCCCAGTCCACTGCATCCTTTGACAGCTTACATGGTTTCTCTTCCTGGTGGTAAGCAGTCACACCACACTTGTTTATGTAGCACTTACTGCTCCAGTGTGGTTTGCATGTGCACATGTGTGTCTATATATAGGAATTACTGGATCTATCATGCCTCCTCTTGCTGCACTACTATTCTGTGAACTGTGACAGCTGTTTACTAGCATGTAACACCAGCAAAGAGTTCAGGGGAAGAGAAGGAAAGAATGTCCAATTAAAGCTACAAGGGAAAGTTAGCAAAGTAGAAGGTGATGAACCATGCAGGAATATTATGACAGTACACTGTAATTTTCACTCCAGCAGTGAGTCACTGGGATTCTTGTGAATTTGCTCAATATAAGGGAGTGGAGGAAAGTAAGGAGTAGGAGATACTGTTTCTCTTTAAACATAGTCAGTCCCTGACCTTTGGGTACATAGGGGAAGCAGGAATTCCATGCTACCTGTTTTTTAAACAGATTACTATAGCATGTAAGCTTGATCTCAACTAGTCAAAATACAATTTGTCCAGTATATCTGGACATCTTGAAAACTAAGAGAATGGCATAGCAGAGTCGAGTTTAGCCAGGAAGAACGTGGAGGGAAAGAGTACTTGGTGGTCACACCTGTGTGCCTAATGCACTTTTGACAACACAAGCTTAGGAAAACCAGAGGAAAATGCTTATTTTTGGATGAAAGCTATTTCAAATCTCTGAACTTTATTTGACTGTTCCTCCTTATTCTAAAGCATTTTAGCAAGTTTCCGAAACCTAGTGCTTTATAAACTACATAATCTTTTGTTGTCTCAGTTTCAGAATTAAGAAAACTCTTTGAACCAAACAACCGAGATTTTTTGGAAATGAAAAGGTAAAAAAAAAAAGTCTTTGGCCTGTAAAACAGAACACACAGCTTGTTTTGTTACCTCCTCTTAGAAGCTCTCCCCTCAATTTTTCAAGATGCCTTTTTTCACATTTTTCACATATTTTTCAGAAAAGAGAGAATAGCTAGACGCTTAGAGGGAATTGAAAATGATGCACAACCTATGCTTCTACAAAACTGCCCAGGATCAGTCACACACCGTTTACTAGAGGAAGATACACCAAGGTATATGCGTGCTACTGATCCATACAGTCCCCACTTAGGTAAGTAGCATATTGCAGTCAATCTTGCATTGCATCATGTTTACTACCCTGTCAGTTTTGCAGTCTAGTCCATGGAGAAGAGTTCTACAGAAGAGCTGTGTCAGTATTTGGGGTTTTTTTTAACTTGCCTTGTAAGTCTCCAGTTGTCTTGTGAGAAAAAGGTTGATTATCCTCATTGCTTTAAAATAGCAGTTTCATAGGAGAACTATTACTTATTGAGGAATTATTACTAGTACACATTTCCTAATCATTTATATGTGCTTTTGGAGACAAAATATAATGTGTCTGTGCAGCCACTTTGATTTGTAAGAAAACTGTTCACTCAGTTTGGGTGAAGGGTAAGGTACTCAGGGTTTTGGGATGGACTTGCTCATATATGTTGTACTTTTGACAGGAAGATCAAATGAAGAGGAGGAAACTTCTGATTCTTCTGTAGAAAAACAACCCAGATCATCCAGATACCGAGCAGAAATCACAGGAGGTAATACAGAGCCCTTGTATAGTACAGGAAACATGGATGTCCAGGAACTAGAGTCAAAAGCAGAGAGAATAGCTAGGTACAAGGCAGAGAGGCGACGCCAGTTGGCAGAAAAGTATGGATTATCTCTTGATTCTGATTTGGATTCTGACTACTCATCCAGATATACACGAGCCAGGAAAGATCCCGACAACGTGGAAAGAAAGGGAGTGAAAAGTGAAAGGCAAGATGATGAAAACAAGGACTATGGCACCCTGTATTTGTCCAGGACTGAGACAAAAGGGTCAAAGAGTGTGATTTCTGATTCCAAAGAGTACTCCAGCCACGAAGATAAAGATGACCTCTCAAATGAAAAGCATATTAGAAAAGCAGATGATGACGGTGCCATTAGACAGGTTTCTGACCCTTCAGCAACTTTGGATAGTTCTGTCTCCCTTTCACTTTTTGGACGAGAATCTTCCTCCTATAACGAAGTGCCAATATCACCAAAGCAAACCTCCCGAGAGTCCCTTTCTTCACCAAAGCGGGCAGCCTCACCGATCCACTTGCAGAATGACCAGCCCTTGCACAGTAACAGCAGACAAAGGTAAGCATGATTTTTACTTTTTGTTTCACAGTAGATTCCTTGATCTTAATCATCTTCTACAGCAATGTCTACAGTATTCATAAGAATGTATTTATTACCCTTGAAGAATGTATTAAGTGGCTTTGGATGTCTCAGGCTGGATTGATTGGCTTTATTGACTCACAGTGTGTTTCTAATACAAGGAAGTGGGTATATATCTCTCTAATTAGCTATATCCTTGGTTTCACTTTCTATGTATAGAATTTTTGCTAAAATTAGGCCCTTTGGGAAAAGGAATGTTTAAGATACTTACACAAACTAGAAGTTGAAGGAGTTATGTTTCTAAATCTGCCTTTTTTTTTTTTTTAATAACCTGTTAGAGCTTTTTTCCTCTATATCCTGTAATTTTTTGGGTGGAGGCTCCCAAGTAAAGCCAAGTTTTTTCTCAGTGAGCATTTGAGTATGTTCATGATAGCTTCTGACAAAACAGTTCTCAGAGTTAAAAGCTGAACAGTGTCTTGAGTCAGTTGAAATAATTGTTGTTTTCATGATATGAAAGCGACAAAACCCCTTTTGAACTGTTATAGCCAATCTTTCAGATGATGTTAAGCATATATGTGCATGAAGGGGCAGAGAGGAGAGTTATAATTCCATGTTGAATTGCTCCAGATTTGACAGATTTACTGCAGTAGTAGGGTAACCAGATTCTTCCAGAAGGAGAAAAACATTAGTTTTCACTAATTTCACATTATAATTTCACGGTTGTATTGCAAAAACACTGTCAAATTCTTATGGTGACTGAAAACAATTTGTGAATGAGAATTTTTTAAAAGTATGATTTTCTCTAAGTGTGATTTTTTTTAATTTCTGGGTAAGTGGGTAGCTAGAAAATAATAACTGTAAAAACTTAAGTTAAAATGTTGCAACTAAAAATGATGTCAATTACAATGAGAACTTAATTGTAAACACATCTGCATCATGCTGAGAGGTGTTGACTGTTTCTAAGAAACTGAAATAACTGATATAAACTGAACCATTTATGCTTTCCATAGAGCACAAGGGCTCTCAATCTCCAGGTGTAAGAAATCAGGAAAAGAAGGCAAGAGATCAGCATGGATAAGTTGATTATTAAAGGGCAAGAAACAAATGAACAGGCAGTTGAAGCAGGGACAGGTATTCTGGGAAGAGTATAGAGACACTGCCTAGTTGTGAAAGGATGCGGTTAGAAAGGCCAAGGCAAAGCTGGAGCTGAACTTGACAAGGGATGCAAAGAATAACAAGAAGGACTTCTACAGGTATGTTAGCCTGAAAAGGAAGGCCAAATAAAGCACTGGCAGATGGGTAACAATAGACGAGGAGAAGGCCGAGGTACTCAACTACTTTTTTGCCTGAGTCTCCAATGGCAATGTCTCTTCCCACACCTCTTGAGTGGGTGGACAGCAGGATGGTGACTGGGGAAACAAAGTTCCTCAGACTATAAGAGAAGATCAGGCTCATGACCGCCTGAGGAAACTGAACAAAACTAAGTCTGTGGGACCCTATGAGTTGCATCCCAGAGTCCTGAGGGAATTGGCTGATATATCTCCATGATACTTGAGCAGTCAGATGAAGTCCCTGAAAGTCCCCCTGAAAAAGAGAAACATCTTTAAAAAGAACAAAAAAGATGAACCTGGAAATTACCACCCTATCAGCTTCACTCCTGCCTGGGAAGATCGTGGAACAGATCCTTAGCTGTGCTAAGACGCATGGAGGACAGGGAGGTGATTTGGGACAGCCAGCACAGCTTCACCAAGGCAAGTCCTGCCTGACCAACCTAGTGGCCTTCTGTGGTTGAGTTCATCACTGAACAAGGGAAAGGCTATGGATGGCTCTGTCTGTGCTTCTGTAAGGCCTTTTACACAGTCCCCCACAACATCCCTCTCTCTAAGTTGGAGAGATACGGATAGATTCGGTAGATGAGGAATTGGTTGGATGGTTTTATCCAGAGGGTAGTGGTCAACAGCTCAGAGTTCCAATTGACATCAGTGGCAAGAGGTGTCCCTCAAGGGTTTGTACTGGGACAAATGTCTTTAATGTCTTCCTCAATGACACAAAGGGATTAAGTGCACACTCAGCAATGCCGCAGTTGACACTGAACTCAGTGGTGTGGTTGACACTCCTGAAGGATGGGATATCATCCAGAGACACATGGACAAGCTCAAGAAGTGGGCCCATGGGAACCTCATAAGGGGTTCAATAAGGCCAAGTGCAAGGTCCTGCTCCTGGGCAAGAGCAAGCCCCCGTTCCAATATAGGCTGGGGGATGAAGGGCTGGAGAGCTGCCCTGACAAGAAGAACTTTGGAGAACTAGTGGATGAAAAGCTAGACATGAGCTGGCAATGTGTGTTTGCAACCCAGAAAGCCAATGATATCCTGGGCTGCATCAAAAGCAGTGTGGCTGACAGGCCAAAGGAGGTGATTCTGCCCCTCTGCTCTCATGAGTTTCTACCTGGAGTACTGCATCCAACTGTGGAGCCCTCAGCGCATGAAAGACTCGTGTTGAAAAACTCACCTGTTGGACTGAGTCCAGAGTAAGGCCACAAAAATGATCAGAGGGATGGAGCACCTCTCCTATGAGGAAAGCCTGAGAGAGTAGGGTTTGTTAAGCCTAGAGAACAGAAACCTCTGGAAGACCTTATTGCAGCCTTTTAGTGCTTTACAAGGTCTTACAAGAAAGATGGGGACAGACTTTTTAACAGGGCCTGTTGCAATAGGACAGGGGTGAGTGGTTTTAAATAAAAAGATTGAGGCTAGATATAAGGAAGAAATTTTTTTACAAGAAGGATGGTAAAACGCTGACACAGGTTGTCCAGAGAGGAGGTAGACCCCATCTCTGGAAACATTCAGGGTGATGGTATTGGATAGGACTGTGAGCAACCTGATCTAATTGAAGATGTCCCTGTTTATTGCAGGGGAGTTGGACTAAATGAGCTTTAAATATCTCATCCAACCCAAACTATTCTGTGATTCTACGAATAAGTAATAACTTAATACAAATTGCTGACTCCATTATCTCTAATTTCGGATTCTTCTGGATGAGGCTTTGGTCAGTATTTGCATAAAACAAGTTTCCCATAATTGTTGTCATTCTTATCTGTTGACGGAAATCAGCTACACCCACCAAGGTGTGGTGTAACAGTTAAAGCAGCAAAGAGTCAAGTTTAGGATTTGGTCTCTTGTTTGGACACATATGTAGGCAATAGGTGGTATTTTCAAGGTCTGGTTGCCAAGAGCCCATTCTTTAACACCTCTCCCAGTGTGTACTCACTGGTGTGATATTCAGAGATGTTACAATAGCCTCTCAGAAACTCTTGTCCCTGTTTTGGGGTGGTAAAGAAGCCATTATCTGTTTCCATGCAATCCATTGAAAGTTACTGTGTGGTGCTCTCCTATAAGGCTGTTTGCACAAGAGAAATAAGGGCTAACTCCAGTTTTTCAGGTAAATGTTGTTCTGAAGTGAGTTCCACATTATATAGGCTGCATTTTTATATATTTTTTTAATTTGTTAAATTAAAATATCCTGGGTTGAAATTGGAAAATAAGTGCAGCTTTCTTTGGAATACATATGAAGGCTTTTATGCCTTCGGTCCTAAGAAGATTTAATAATTAATCCTGTTACCCATCCCTGAGAAGACAGCAGAATGCTGAGACAGTATCATTTGACATTGTCTGCATTTGGCTGCTGAAATGATTAACTCTAAATTCAAAATGTGGTTAGTGTTCTTCTGACTGCACTCTTCAAAGGATGAATTATCAAGTACAAATAATTGCTGCTTGGGCCATGCCCACTATAAAAATGTGTCAAAGTACACATTAAGAAAACAGAAGGAAGTTCCCTTGCTTCAAGTCACCTCCAGCTACTGAGTCAGCTTCTGTGAAAGGGTTTTACCTTCTATTTGGTCAGTTCTGTTAGGGATTCAAAACATTTGGAAAAACAAAAGATGTTTCAACAGTTGGTGTTTGTTCTAATATTGATTTGGATACAGTGACAACTGTAGGTGAGTTCTCAAATTTAAACTTACTTGCAGCAAGTATGCTTTTATTTTAAGAACAATTGTTGATTTGACATTTTTCATCTATTTTTCTTAAAAGACCAACTAATAAAAATTGAAGTAGATGACCTGAAACTTAATTTGGGATTTTCATCCCAAATGGCTCTACTGCAGTGTTAAGAGGTCTTTCAGATGTAGCTGTAGGTAATGGAAAGCATCCTGATGCTTGTCACCTCCAGGGAGTGAGTGTGTGAACGGTAATGTGACAGGACAGCTTGTGCTTGCAATCTGCTGTTGCTCAGGAATTTTAGACAAGGCTGGGCATTAGGAAAGCATTTGAGAAACTGTACGTAGGAAGTTTGCAGACTTTTAAAAGCTCTGCAGGAAAGGGTGTTTGCATCACTCTTGTTTCTTTTTATGCTTTCAATGCCAGAATGGAAATAGAAAAAAGTTAAGGCAAGATTAAATTAGGGGTCACTTTTTTTCTTAAGCTTTCCATTTCCAAGTCATCCAGTGACAGCATGTTTTACTTGTGCTAACTGGGTGTGTATTTATGAAGCTTTTTTGATAGAGGGTTGCAAGAGGAGAGAGGGGTTCCAGATGCTCCTGAGAATTTCTTAGGAAGTATCATGTAGTCATCTGAATTTTTAATTTCATTGAATTCCTATTACTGCTTTGTTTTGGATGCAGCAGTCTTTCCTACTGTAAAGCACAAATTAAACTAGCGGTATTAAAAACTTTTTTCAGATGTCCTTGCACAAACTGACCTGCAATGCCAAAGAGCAAAAACGAGATTGTGTAGTTGCTTTCACTTCTCAAGTTTTGGATCATGTACACTTGGTAAAGTTACCATTGCAGAATCTTCACCATTTAGAACACATTCTAGATGTTTGTGGAATTAATGTGATAGCTTGTTTCACAGTTTATCACCTTTTTATTCAATTAGTGTGCATTGCTTTTGTTTTCTTGAACAGTCTTCTGCAATTCAGTAATTAGAAATACAAAGCAGTGGGGAGGGAAGATTAGAAGAAATAATGGGAGCTTGTGTTGAGATCTCAAAAGTTACCTGAAGTTCTGTTTTCTGTAGTAGTGCAGGGAAAGCAAAACCTGAATGGTTTCTTCAGAAAGATTCGGAAGGGGACACACCTTCACTTATCAGCTGGCCCTCCAGGTATCATAAAACATAGCTGTGTGGCTAACAATCAGACTACAAACCTCCCTTTTCTTTCCCTTTACTCTGTTTTCATTTAACACTTCCCTTTAATTTTCCTTTAACAGCAACAAGTTAGAAAGTGTTTTTTCTTGTGGATAAAGAGCTGTTGAAACTTTTTTAAAGCATCTGCTTTTATTCTAACTTACGACCAATGGATATTTTGATGAAGAAGTACAAATGCCCTGAGCTTCTTCAACAGCTACTATCATTCTGGCTTCCACTAAATTTTATAAATTCTTATTTTATCCCACTTTGTACTCTGCAAAACAGCAGATTTTTATAACATATACCAATTCATCTTAGCATTCCCTACAATTAATTCCTTGAATTCCAAAGGAGATGGTACAAGAGAAGTAAAAAATAATATGTATATGGAAAAATAAAGCAATATCTTGATCAGAGCTACAGGCAGCTGCTTTCTCCCAGTTTCCTAACACATGCAGTGATCCCACCATGAAGAACATTGTAGGTAGACTATTTTTCATGTTTCTCATTAAAGTAATTCTCATAACCCAGTACTAATACCAGTGTGGATGTTCTGGAGAATGCTTGGTACATGTAGTTCAAAGAATACTTTTTCGGGCTTACACACTCGTTCTATGCTTAAGTAACTTTGAGAAGTTTCCCTGGTAAGTGTATCAATCCTCAGAGGTATGAAGCACCAAAGATTACAAAGATTGGTGTTTAAGATAACTCTGGATATCATGAATTATTCTGTTAGATAATTTGCCTCTTTTTTCCTCAGTTGTCTTTTTTTTTTAGTAACCTAAACTCAAAAAAGTCTGTTGGTAGCAAGCCTGGAATTGCACATACTTTGAGCTGGATTACTTATCTTCCAATAGAAGTTAATATCCTATTTTATTTGAGTTTCTGTCCTTCCTAAGAATTAAAAAAAAAAAAAATACCCATTTAGGAGGGGAGGAAGTACAGGGCTTTTGTTTTTAATACTCTGTGTGTGTTATCTACAAACATCCTGTAAGCTGTAAGCACTCAGCAAGGCTGTAAAACTGCTGGAGAGTTTACCTGTAGTGACAGTCACAGAGCAAAGGCTGCCTCCAGCTTCACGTGTTTGCCTTCCATTGTGCTGTTGCATTCAGTTTCTAAATAATGGATATATTTAAATATGACTCTGTTTTGCATGAATGTTACACAAGTCCAGAGGTTTTTCTAGAAAACACACTGAAGTAAGGTAACTTCTGGGAACATTCCTGTGAGTTTTGCATGTTAGAATGTAATGAAACATTTTAAAACAGAATGCCTGTTTTAATTTTTAAATCTTTCTCCCCTGAAAGCTCTCAGAAGACCAACAGCCATGCCATAGTTTCACTTTGGGATTTAAGGCTTACTCTTTCAAAATTTTCTCTCACTTACTGAAGTTGGTTACACTACATGTAACATTTCAGATGTGTTATATGATGCACAAAAGCACAAGTAAACCAGTCTCTGGCAAAACATCTGAAAGGCTAGGTGGAGATAATGAGTTTTTTTCATCAATTCCCCAATTTAACAACATGATGTAAGCTGCCCAGTGTTCAGACATCTCTAAAAGTCTGACAGCGTACATGATTGCCAATGGAATTTGCAATTTCAGGCTGAACCCAACACTGATAATATAAAAAGCAGTTTTGATCATGTTGTTTGTTTGAGACTATGGGTATGTGCTGTTTGACAAACTCAGTTGTGATCTCATGGGAACATGCTGTATGTTTTCAGAGCTTGCACAGTTACCTTCTCAGGAGTCATGCATGTGAATCATTCAAGTATTTTTGGGCAATGTTACTGCTAAAATTCAGCGGGAGGAAGGGTTTGCATCGTAAGATTGCTTTATGTATTGGTTGTTTTTTATTTTAATACAGTGTTGCTGTCTGTACCCACAATAGGTGTCTGTGTTCCTTTCCAGATTGGGTATTGCTGTTCACAGCTTTAATCCTTTTTCTTTCTTAAAGAGTAAAAGTTAGAGAGAAATTGGTGAAAGAGGAAAGTGCTCGTGGAAGCCCTGAACTTGTCACAGACACAGTATCTCAGAGAAAATCCCATCCAGTGCCAGCCCACTACACGCCTCTTCAGACAGAAACGTCTGCCTTTGATAGGGTTATAAATCAGCCCGTCAGTTCTGTCCGCCAACCAATACATGGCTATATCCAGCCTGCTGGCATTGCTCACACAGCTCAGCTGATGGCGGCAGAAGAACCAGCAAACGCCTCTGTTGGCAACCTCCTCCCGCCAGACAGTGTTAACCTAGTAACAAAAACAGCAGCAGCTAGTGCACCAGAGAGTGAAAAGAAAGAAGCACGTGGTTATGGAGCAAAACCTGATGAAGAAGATTCCTTGAAGGGTGAACAGGCTTCTAAAGGCAGAAGACCCATTTTGCCGTCTGAGATACGCAAGCAAGGGAAGAACCATGAAGGCCTCTTTGGAGGAGGAGAATTAGATGCCCCTGTGGGGAGTTCCTCCCTTGCAAGCAAGCCGAAAGTTAACTCAGAAGTTCAGAGAGAGTTGGAGTGCAATAAGAGGCAGGCCCCCGAGCAGCAGTTTAAGACCCCTGAGAACATAGAAAGGAGTGAAGCAGTTATGTACATACAGAGTGGATCTGTATTGCAGCCTGCCAAGGCAAAGGCTCCTGTTTGGAAAGTGTCAACAACAAAGCATAAGGTCCTGACTCGCTCAATGTCTGACTATACCGTGACTCCCAAACTAGAAGCTTTTAAAAGTAAGGAGAGCATGGAAGCAAATCCACCAAATGGTGAGATTGGCATGGTTGACACAAAAGTCTCTGTTGCCCAGCTCCGTAATGTCTTTCTGGAGACTGCTAATGCCAACAAGAAAACAGAACTGTAGGTGACATTTCAATCATATTTCCGTGTGAAACTTGCACGTCCTTGGCAAAAAATTACACACACTCAACAGCAGTTGTGTTCGGCACTTAAAGCACACAGCTTAGCTCTCACCAGTGTGTACCGGAGGCTGAGATGGTTTGAATCCCGCTTTTGTGCTTCTGCTTGCTAGTGCAAGTTGTGATGTGGGGTAGCTGGAATGTGTACGTCTGTGCATGGTACTGGAGGAGCATGCAGAGTGATCTCTAGTGAATTGTTGAGATGCTCACATCTGTGCTTTACTTCTCTCTCCTATTTTCTTTTCTATGCGCTCTCTATCATGATGCGATTTGAAAGTGAGTCTCGGTTTGAGATGTCAACAGCAGGTAGTACTGTGTCTGCCAATGGTGACCGTGGGCCACGAAAGGCGAGGCGCTATTTTACTCCTGGTGAAAATAGAAAGACTTCTGAGAGATTTAAAACTCAACCTATAACATCAGCAGAACGAAAGGAGACAGATAGGTAGGCACGTATGTAGCTCTATGTAGCATTCTGGTGCAGGTAGACATGAACATGTTATTGTTTCTCTTTAAAAACAATCAAATATTTGTTATAGCTTCTTATAAAATAAACAGAAAACACCCCTGACAAAACCAATTTGTTGCAAATTCCTCCCACATAAAATGGTGAACAGTGAATCATCATTAAGTACCATAGCTGTCTGGTTCTGTCTAACAATAAATGCTTTTGGTTTTATATGAAATTTCTTTTCCATCTTCTCTGCTTTATCATTTCCTCTTTTTGTAGTCTACCAAAGCTACCTATTTTATGTTAAAAGAGCTGGCAGCAAATTTTAGACTTTTATCTTCTGCAAGACGAACTAGAAATCATTTTCCTTTACTGTATTTAGTTTGCCTGCAGTTGCTTGCCTTTATGCTTTATTAAGGGGCCCTCCCAAGTGGACACTGTTGAAACTTGAAAAATAGATAAATTCTCCCATTCGTAAGACTTTCGAAGTCCTGCTACTTCAGATTGAATTTGTTTCATTTTTCATGTCTTGTTTCAAGCTAACTTTTTTCTGTTTGATAATTTTTCACTAGGTCAATTTTGAGTGCAGAAATACCAACTGCTGAAGGTATGTTACTGTACTGTTTTCTAAGAAAGAAATTGGAGCAAATATATTTTGCTTTTTTTTAACTGAAGAACTGTTTGATAATGCAAACAAAATCCACTTGAAAATAACTATCTTTAATATGTTTCAAGTACCAATTTTCCTTGGTCCATGTCTACTACAGACTTGACTTCATATTTGTTTAAGTCCAAACTTCATATGGGAGTCAAAGGGGGAATGGCTTGACACTTTTCGATATAGTTGGGGTTATGTTTTCTCTAATTTAGACAACAAATAATGTAGCTGTTGGGGAAAAAAATTAATCATCAACCAATATTAATCAGTGGTCTAGGACTAATAACTAAAAAAAGCCTTTAGTATAATGTGAAACTGATGTTGCTAACTTGTTTTCTGGCTAAGGAAATTGCAAAATGCAGGTTATTAACTTACAGAATTCAGTCTGCCATCTTGCTTCTCTTTCTCTCTTGTCACCCTTGGCAAGTCTGGCACAAATTAAGTAGATAATCTCATGAGTAGCTAAATTTAGATTTAATGCCTTATGCTATTTGAAAGCTGATATTCTCTGCAGCTTTGAGATGCTGGCTCTTGGATGTGGAGGATGCTGATTTCAGCTTCAAAGGATAGTTGAGCCTCTGAGAAATGGGGGCATGTGGTGGGACTCAGACTTGTCAGCTAGTAGACAAGAGATGTTCAATACTCTTCACTGACCCTTAAGACAGTCTTTAGATATAATTATTTTCTTAGTCCATGTGTTATTTTAGACTGATACAATGTTTGATTGTTCATAAAATGTTGTTCAGATAACTTGAAAGAACATGAACTGTCCTGAATACAAGTCTTTTGTTTGCAAACCATTTCAAGAATTTTGCTCTGATGCAATACATGTCAAAACAGGTAAAGTTTACACATCTGGGTTTATGATAAGTCTTTTGTTAAATAGGAGAAACAGCCAGCTTATTTGCTGATTCACAATCATTTATTAAAATAAAAGACATTGCATTTAATATGAGCTTGATTCATTATGTTCAGCCTCTTTTATTTTCCACTTTGTTTAGATGAAGAAAAGTTGGATGACCGAGCCAAACTAAGCGTGGCTGCAAAGAGGCTGCTTTTTAGAGTAAGTATTGCATTTTCTAAATGAGAAGCTGAATTTAAAATTTCATATACAAGATGCTGAAGGAACCCAAAATGCATTAGAATTAAGTATAATGCAGTTAACCAAGCCCAACCTACATAACTTTTTTTTTACTTCATTCCCTGCCTACACAGTAGAGCTGTTGCTGTAAAGCCTTCTTTAAGAATGTTGTTTAGAGAGAGGTGTGTAGTTAGTTTTAACTCCATGATGCACACTGTGCAATTGTATGCTGCTTTCAATTCAGAGATGGACACTTGGGAGCTTTACTGCTCTGCATGCAAGAAAGCTGAAAAGAAAGTACTGTGTTAGAACTTTTCTTCCATGGCTTTAATTGTGAAATATGTCCTCTTAGGAAATGGAAAAATCATTTGAAATGAAAAATATTCCTAAACCACCTACAAGAAGTTCAGCAGTAGAGAGAAGAATGCGGCGTTTGCAGGATAGATCTCATACACAACCCATTACCAGTGAGGAGGTGGTCATTGCAGCTACGTAAGTCTTGTACATGTATTGACTCTAACTCTGGCTCCTGCTTTCAAATCTGGGAATAAGTTGAATATTGGTTTGGCTTTTGTCAAGAAAGTAAAACATTTATTGTTAAGGGCCTTGAGCACCACTGAGGAACTATATTGAAATTCCTTTTTAACTGTAGAGGGACTAGTAAAGCATAACTTGTATGAACTGTAATTTGGCAGAAAGTTTAGGAACCTGTGGATTAGGTAAACGAGATTAATCATAGCACTGTTTCATAACTCAAATGAAAAAGATACTTTGCACTGAGGGAAATCTGCACAATTTCTTACGGAATGTATATGTTTTGGGGAAAACCTTTTACACACTGAAATCTCATATGTACTTTTTGAAAATGCATTTCTTCCACTTTAGTCATTTATCATGATGTTTTCCTGAAAAGGGGAAAACATTTGGGGTGAAAATTAAATGCAGGATGTTCACCTAATGGTCTACTAAAAGGTAGCTTATGTTATGGGTAACAACCTCAAGCTTACTCCTCTAGGTTTTTAGTTCTTTCAAAGTATTTGAAATTATTTTCAAGACGTTGCAGCAGATAACTCAGATAATTAAAAATCATTGCTGTTTGTTTTTTTTCTGTTTTGTTTTGGTTTGGTCTTTTCTGTAGTTAACACTTTATGTATTGCTTTTCTTAATGCTGTTTTCTTCTCTCTCCCTGTGAATTTTCCTTCCTTGGCAATTCTTTAAAGTGAAACTACCCCTGCTTCACGTTCTGTGAATACCCACACAGTAGTGACAAGAGTACCTAGTCCCACTGTAGTTAAGAGCACTGTACAACCTACCAGGTACTGGGGGGGTAAACATGCATGTCACGTGGAGCACAAGATTCCTCAATAGCAGATGCATCTTTAAA
Source organism: Calyptomena viridis (assembly GCA_013390005.1). Classification (NCBI taxonomy): domain Eukaryota; kingdom Metazoa; phylum Chordata; class Aves; order Passeriformes; family Eurylaimidae; genus Calyptomena; species Calyptomena viridis. The sequence continues at coordinate 21,821 of WEIV01021824.1, forward strand.
GCCTTGAATGTCTTTTCAATGTGTCAAGTCAATACTCATTTCAAGAATATTTAAAACATTGATCATTTATGTTTGCATGATAAAGCAATGCAGCTTTTTTTTTTTTTTTTTGTCAAGCATTTGTTTTCAGGACCCTTCTAACCACACTTACCATCCCGGAAGCATATTCTTCTTTGTGAAAGAAATGAAATTGCATGTGAGGAAAACTAGCAGAACTCTCTTTGCTCTTGTAATTTTTTTTATATGGTAATGTCATCCTGAGATGAAAATAACAAAGCTGGGTGCTTGATTTCACAAGGAGTACATGTCCTTTGTCTGTCTCTACATATTTTTTTTTTAGCTTGCAAAATTAAAGGAAATATAAGAAATTGCACCACCTATAGGTAAGGTTGCAGAATACTGTTGCACGTTCTGAATGAGAAAATTTTAGCAGAGACCATGACAGAAAAAAGAATAATTAGAGAACACTACTAATTCCATAAATGTGGTAGAAGATGAACGATAAAATATTTTATCATAAAGGTGAATAAAATACATTATTGTAGAGACAAATGCAGTTACAGCTTTTATGAATGAATGTGTCTGCCTTCAGCATTGGTCAAACAATCTTCAAAATCAAACTGTGTTCCAAAACTATTTTTTGTTGTTGAGTTACCCCAGGTAACTCAAAACAGAAGACAGTCTAAATTCTGTTCCACTTCAAATTATAAGAGGCATTGCAATTTATGCTAACCTAAAAGCAGCACTAACTTGGAGTTTAAGTCTGTCTTTTAAATGTTTCGATCATATGTGGTCCACAAATTGCTTTCAATAAAATTGAACTTTAAATAAATTGCACTGTAGGACCTGTGTGTTCTACAGCAGGCATATTAAATATCTCTCCATAGCTCTGTATTCTGTATGAAGAGATTGAGTGAAAAATCTCTCTTCAATCTTGAAGTTCCCCCTTTAAAAAAAAAGTTGTGTCCTAATCAAATAAATTCGTGAATGAAATTTTAACATTTTTTTAAATCTTCAGCTATTGAATTAGAATTCATCATGCCAATGTTGAACCACTGCATACCCACTTAGGCTGCTATATTACATTGGCTACTCTGCTTCACGTGCAGTTCTTCTGCTTCTATCAGGTTGAGATCTTAAAACTCCATAACGTCTTCTTCACAACTAATTTCCAGTTTTGTTTCTTCAGCTTGCAGGCATCAGCACACCAAAAAATTTTAGCTAAAGAGGAGATAAGAGCAGCCAAAGAGGCGATGGGGCAAGATCAGTCTGATGAACCAGATTCTTCCAGCTTAAGTTTGGCAGAAAAGATGGCTTTGTTTAACAGACTGTCTCAACCAGTGTCCAGGGCCATCTCCACAAGGAATCGAGGAGATATAAGGCACAGGAGAATGAATGCTCGTTACCAGACTCAGCCAGTCACTCTTGGAGAAGTTGAGCAGGTAAGTGCCATCTCAAAGTAAATTCCTGACCAAAGGGTTAAAAGCTGTGATACACATCATTGTGCTTCAGCTGTAATTTCAGGGAATTTTGGAGCTTTGTCAGGTGCAACTTTCAGGCCAATTCCTGAAAGCACTATATATTTCCATTATTAGTCAGGACATATTCTGTCCTTTTCCTCTGAGAGAGGGCATTCATTTTTATCTTAATTTTTTTCTCTAAAAGCAGGATACTTTCAAAATTCAGAAAGTCATGGTCAAAAAGAAACTATTTAATGTGTGCAATGGAATTGCTTCCTGTTCTGGAATCCTTCGTATAATTGGAACTGCAAAGGAATGCCTTTTAGTGAAGCCTGAGCATAAGGTGGCCCAGCAGTGGTCTTTCAGAGCTGATCACAATAGCAGAAACATCGGTCCCTTAGCATTACAGCATTAGAAGAAATCACTTTAACATTGAAGCACAACTCCTATACATGTTGTATTTCTAGGAGTTTGGATCAGTCTGAGTTAGAAGGTTCCTAGCCTTCTCTTCCTATATACTTTATCCATGATTATAAGTTTTCCATATTATAGTAATAGAATAGTGAGAAGGCAGGATTTCTCTAAACATATTGGTGCAAAGCCATACAGATATATAATTGTACTTCATGCCTACTTTTCTTACACTTGAAGCAGTGATAAATGTTTGACAGATTTATTTTAGCAAGATTTCCAGACCTTACATAGTCCTTTTTCCAATCACTTTCCATGTGCCAATCACTGTCACAGCCTGGCCTCTCTAATGATTGTGTCACTAACTTATTTGGGAGCCAGGAAGGCGAACAGCAGAAATAGGTTAAAGCAAATGGGAAATAAGTGCCAGTCAGATTGCTTTTTCAGACTTTCACAGAACGAACTTGCTCTTTAAGCAAGGAAACTCAGAGGAAGCACATTTTGTCATCTCTTTCTGAACCTAGTTAAAGAAACTAGAGTTGACTCTGGAATAAGTTCGTTGTGAGTGTATTTTCAAAAAAGACTTTCCACAGTGAACTGGTTCATTTGGAGTGTTTTAAGATGCAGGTATGGTTTTTCTAGGAAGAAACAAAAAAGAGCTACCAAAATAGGTAACTAGAGGTTACTTTCCCAAAATGCATAATTGAATATGTAATTATCTTGTCATTAAAGCTAAAGTCACTTTTCTGATCTCCTCTAAATTTCTAATTCCGATAGATGCAATGGAAAAAAAATAAACTGGTAACTATTTTCTTAATCTTTCTGTGGAGTCTTTGACCTAACATAGTAGTCTTTGCTCTGCTTTCCAATTTGTTAATTACTGTGTTGTCCATGCTTTATGGAATCTGCATGCACGTTTTAAGTTCTGAGCTGATTTTCTCCTACTGGTATGATCTTGTGTATTCCTTTTGTATGCTGTTCACTAGGTCTGCAGTTCAGGAAACAGCAAAACAACCCCCTTCCTGATCTGTATGAGGCATGTTTATTGCTGTCTTTCATAGCTTTTTCTCCTTTGGAGACAATAAAGCCAAGCTCTGCACTTTGGAAAAAAGAGCCCATCTTAACTATATTAAGGAAAACTATTTAAAATTATTATGTTAAAAGAGTAGAAAAGATAATTGTTCCGATGTGGAGACTGGCAAAGCAAATTTTGAGGTATTTTTATTTTGCTCATTGCAACCAATGTTTACACTTGAAAAGGTCCTGCATGAAGGTGATTTATGTGGCTGAAGCATCAGGAATGTCTGCCCCGTGTAGGACAGCACGGAGCAGTCTCTCTCTGATGCTGAGCGAGGTCCAGAGCTGGAAGCTGCAGAACTGTATAAGAGCATAGCTGTGCCAAAGCTAATTAGACCTGCTGAGATGCAGAGTTGATTAGCCTGGGCACATGGCATGTCACCCGGTGTCTGGAACCTGAACTAATTTCTGCCCCCACTGCTGCACGTTCCCATGCCAATGTGATCCTTTCCATGGAGACCTGACATGAGGTCATGTTGCATGCTACACATACACCCCTTATTACTAAAAATGTTGCTGTTACATGCAGTTGTTTTTTCCTTGGGTAGAATAATCCATCTGCACCCAAATTATGGGGGCATTGTTTTTATCCTTTTCTGTTTCTAGTCTATCTTGATAGAAAACTATATTTATATGGAAACATACCTCTGAAGAACTGATGTGATTAGGCTGGTTTTTGGAATTTATAATTTCGGAGCTTTTAAGTCCTATTTGGGTTTTTTGGTTTGTTTTTTTTTTTCTTCATAGGTACAGAATGAAAGTGGAAAAATCACTCCTCTGTCAACTGCAGTTGCAACATCAATTTCAGCAATGGCATCTGCCCTTGCTCCATTGTGTGCTGCAGACCTGCACATGAAGCCAGCCACTGATGGAAGTGTGAATGCTGCTGCTAGAGGTGATTTGAGGTTCCACTCTTCGACAGAAAACTTGGACTCATCGGGTAAACGCACGCAGAAGTCGGAACAGTGGCAGCCCTCAATGGAAGCACTAGAAAGCAGAAGAGCATCAAAGAAACATGAAGAAGAGAGGAAGAGGTTTCTAGCACATGAAGCTAATGAAATTACAAAGTACAGCTCCTTTGAGGAAGAAACCACACATCCTGTTCCTGAAAAAACAGGAGACCGCCATAAAGAGACATCATACAGCTTCCTGAGGAAGGGCAGCTTGGAACTGTTTGGTTCACAAGCACTTTTTCAGCCTCTTGAACAGAAGGAAATTGATACTGGCATGCAAGGTAAATGGGAAGTCAAAAATGGCCAGTCCTTTGAAGAAAAGATGGATTTGGAAAGTGTTATGAAAAGCAAGACTTGGCAAAGAGGTGCAGTATATACTTGCTGTTGGTGTAGTCTCATTCAGCAAATGGTGTTTCAAACTTTATCAAGGCTGGTTATGTTTCATTTTTTTAACACTGCTTAAAAGTAGAGAAATATCTGTGAAGTCTTAAGTTTTACAAATACAGGTTTGTTTTTTTTTATTATTTCAATTCTTCAGTCTTTAAAGATGCCTCAGTTTTCTTCAGATTTTTTTACTTTGAAAGAAGTAGTATTATATGCTGAAGCTAAGATTTATCCTTTTTTTTTGTTTTTTTTTTGCCCTTGCCCCTGCCCTCCAAAATGCTGAACTAAACTTGCTGCTCTGGGTCAAGTACCTGTCCTTAATTTTTGCCTTATTGTGCATACATATTTATGAATTAACTACATATGTGTGTACATAGCTAGTAGTGGATGATTTTCAGATAATTAATTTGCAAAACTGCTATTTTCTCCTTACTGTGGTGACAAATACAAACCAAGAAATTCTCAGAGCAATTGCATTTCTATATGCACAGCATAATTTAAACTTAAAAAGTAAACTGGTCCGTCTTTAAATAAAGTACTTTGGAAATAATCAGTAGATTTGGTCATTGCTTAAAGTCTTCTATTCTGTTGAATTTAGAAGAATGTTGTATTACTTTTCTGTTTTATTATGATGAGTGACAGGACCACGGAACCCTGTAGCACTAAAGCATTTTTGTCTTCATGCTATGAAGTTAATTTATTTTGAATTTCATGGTTTTCACATGAGCATAGAGAGAACAGTATAGTTCTGCCAGTGTTCCTCAAAAGCAGTATCTATTCTATCTAATTAGCTTTTGATGACTGCAGGGGTGATAAAGACAGGGATAAAACAGGATAAATGAATAATCAATAATGATTCGGGGATGTTGTACTTATAAAATTTCGAGAAGAAAAATTAAGATCTCTCACATTTCTTTAAGGATAACTGTAATGGTGCATTTACCTTTCATTACTGCAGTTTTTACTGTGGTTCAGTTGCTGCTTAATAAACAAACCCCAAAAAGCCCCCAACAACCTCCTAGAAAATAATGCCTCTTAATTTATTAAATGTCCTCCTAGTGTGCTACTTACCATGCATTAAACTGCTTTACCAATAAGTTAATTTCTTGTTTAAATTTTGTCTGCTACTCTTCTCCTTCTCTTTGTTCCCTCACACTTTTATCTGTCCATTTGTTTTCCTGTTGGTGTGATGACGGAAGCAGCAATTTGTGGCTCATCCATATGAAGTTCAGAATTGTGTGTTGAACATCATATTCTGTGGCTTCATGTGATCATCAGTTACAAATGGCCTGCAGCAAATAATATTTCAAGATTAATCTTTGTACTTTAGCTCAGCCAGAATTTTTTTTCGGTTACAAGAGCATGAATGTTTTAAAAAACAGATTTGCTGCTTCAGTGTTAGTAATGTGAAATATCTCTGAGTATAGAAATAAATCTAATCCAGCACTTCTCTTTTGAATGGGCAGACCATGCTGAGCCTACTTCTGAACTTACCAGCACATCAGCAATGAGAACAGTTTCACAAACTGCAGCTGCGGCATCCTGTAGACTGCAGGAGCTCTCTGAACAATTGGAAGGCAAATTCTATAAGAATTCCTGTGAGATGTTTTCCATTGGAGAGAGCAAAGCACAAACAACTGAGGATGTCCTTGATAATGCCAGCAAAACGATGTCAATTAAGGAAAGGTACTTAAATTTCACCTTTTTTTTGTTAATGAGCCCTGTAAATACAGTTATTAGACTGATGATGATATAAAAAGAAGCTTTAAAACTGTTTCTCAAAAAGCTAAGTAGTGATTATTAGGCTTTGTTATTACTAACAGCAGAAACATATATCTAATCTGCCTGATATGCTTATAAAGCAGATGATGGTGAATGAGAATTGCCATTCAAGAGAACATAACCTGATTTTGAAAGAGACATCTGAATAATCAATAAGTATTTCAGAAAATTAAAGTTGTAAAAAATACATATTATAGTTACATTTATGCTCATATACTCAATATATTCCCAAGGTTCTCCTTTCAGTTACAACACCTATAATGTGATTATGGTTTCTGTTAATAACCATTCCTTGTTGGTCTGTGCAGGCTTCTTAAATAAGCTGAGCATAGGGAGTCGGGGTAGACTCTCTGATTACATGGTTGCCATTTTGACTTCTGAGGACTTACTGTAGGTATTTTAAAAGGATAGTAAGTTTGACAGGTTTGTAGGAATATTACAAATACTTTTTCCAACAAAAGGTCATCTGAAAGAGAATGTTACGTGTCCTGTGCTTGTGCAGACAGTAGGAGTTCAGGGTTGGAGCTCCAACAGCTGCTATAGTACTTGCAAAAGGCTTTCTGATTTAGTTAAGACTTTGAGAGTATAAACTCGGTCCCAAACTGGTAGCAGTCCAGCGAGTAAAATTGTTTGCTTCAGGTTGACAGATAGGCCTATTTTTACTTCAGTTTTTCTGCAGTGAAAGCAGAACCAATAAATAAAAATAGCTGCTTGATTAGATTTTCACTGTATAAAAGTATTCCCTCACTTGGTATTAGAAGCTCTGAAACTTATTTTTTTCTTTTAAATATGCATCCAAAGTATGCTTCTTAAATTCGTGCATTTCCAGGAAGTATGAGAGTCATCCACATTCCTACAGCATTCTCCACTCGGTTTTCCCCCCTACATGAAGGGGGTCCAGGGGCAGCTACAGCAGCTGTGCAGTCTTAGTGCCCCTTCTGAAGGATGTACTTACCTTTTTCAGTTGTTTTGTTTAAAGCAACTTCCATCCCCCTACCCATACCCCAGTGTAAATATATCAGTTATCTGGACACAAAAGATTTAAGACCTGTAACTTCTGGTTTATAGGTGGTAAACGCCTCCCCTGATCCTGGTAGGAAAAAGGAGGTTGGAGGGAAGGGAAGATCCAAGTATTAGCAGCTGCTTTATTCCTAACTTTAATGCCTCATCTGAGTGAATCTCTTGGGGAATTGCAGTAGAAGGCTGTCATTCACACTCATAACCAGGAATCACTTTCATTAGGACTCCAAGACTCTCTAGTCAGTCTCAGAGCTGACGAGAGAAACTACCTGCGGTCTCATCAGGAATTTGTACATCCTGATTCTACAAACATCTGTAACTGACTGAGCTGGCATCAAAATCTTTTAGCCTTCCAAAATACCACAGTAGTCTACTTCTTGTCCCAGAATGTTATGGTTTGACTCTG